>OY757026.1:75850808-76450808 GCA_963580285.1 Lucinisca nassula
GCGAACCGGAATTCCAGAAAGTTGTCTCCCTTTGAAAAATGTCAGGTATTCACATTACCCTTAAAATCTGCATGTGTTTACCATGGTATGAAGATGAACGTGTGGTTAAGATATACTGAAAGTTATTTTGCTTATTTCTGCTCAAAAATATAGATTGTGGGTACTCGTTAGAACCACATAACATGAGTACCAACAACCTGTATTTGGATATTAAATAAAATTGTCGCATTTTTTCTCTGACTATGTCTGACAAAAACATGATCACGCATACATGTAGATTGTTGTTTTCTTAAGGGTCTTGTCCTATTTTTTTTCAGCAAACCACACATGCCATAATGGGTATTACAAGTGCCAAGACAAACAATGTATTTCGGCGAGACTAGTTTGTGACGGAGAAACCGACTGTTTTAGTGGAGAAGACGAGAAGGGTTGCCCCCTTCTCAATTGTTCAGACAGTGAATTTAAATGTACCGGCCATCGCCAGTGTGTTCCGAAGCATTACAGATGTGATGGAGCCCCTGATTGTATTGATATGAGTGACGAGAAAGATTGCCGTATGTCAATGATGATATTTAAGGGATAGATGTTTTCAAAATTGTCCGCGCCCACCCATAGGGGCTTGAAGAAATATATGGGCTGCACGATGCTCCCACGCAGAGCTGAATCCGGCCCGCACACTAGTACTGGTAAACCGCTTAGAGGATCTAAGCCTGTCCAGGAACCGCGGTGCGAGGCGGACCGTCCATGCTTATAAGCCCTATTGGTTTCATGTGGCGGCAGGGCTTGAGATGTCATTTCATCTCAATGTCGGGTAAAAGTCCCACAAAATTGGAAGCAACGTCTCCAAAATGACCTTTACAGTGTTGGCTGGGACGTTAAACCTCAAATCAAACAAACAAATCAGATCACGAAAACACGCCTAAATAATTCTCCTCTCCTTGAACCCCACTTTAATGCAGTAAAACTGGGGTTTACAGGGGAAACCTTATAATACTTATTTCTGCTCAAAAATATTGATTGTTGGTACTCGTTAGAACCGCCTCAATGAGGCGGTTCTAACGTGTACATCAATCTATATTTTGAGCAGAAGTAAGAAAAAATATCACAATTTTTCATGTTAAAATTTTCGTAATTTCGGCAGTAAAATTTACAGTGTATTTGTATAGGCGTGTTTGTGTAATGGTTAGGGAGATAAATCGGCGGTTTTATGGTCGGAAATTTCTTTTTACGGCGACGATTTATCTCCCAACATAACAATTTAAAAATATTTATCCACATTCTAATGCTTTTTTGTTTATATGTATTGAGTTTAACGCCCAGTCAACACTATTTAGGTCATTCTTGAGCCGGTCGGTTTACATATTCACACTTTCCCCAAGTAGGCTTATACATGTACTTATGCGGTTAACCAGTACAGTGCACTTTCTTTCGCCAGACACTAACAACTGCCTTCAGTTTTTATCTACATAAAGTGGGGTTTAAAGGGGTGTTCACTTCCTTTCGCCAGACACTAACAACTGCCTTCAGTTTTTATCTACATAAAGTGGGGTTTAAAGGGGTGTTCACTTCACGGACTTGCTAACGTGATTATTTTTTTGTTAGATTTTTTTTTTTACTTCAAACCTCCAAGGCCACATTTTTTAAGCTGGGCTCTTTTAACTACAGCTGTTGTTATGGGGACATGCGGCGGTTATCAAACATTCGTTTGATTGTTTGATTTGAGGTTTAACGTCCCCATCAACACTGTAAAGGTCATTTAGGAAACGTTGCTTCCAATTTTGTGGGACTTTGACCAGACATTGAGATGAAATGACATCTAAAGCCCTGTCACCCAATGAAACCAATAGGGTTTATAAGCATGGACGGTCCGACTCGCACTGCATTGCTTGGACAGGCCTGGATCCTCTACGCGGTTTACCAATACTCGTGTGCGGGTCAGCTCTGCGTGGAAGCATCATGCTGCCCATCTATTTCTTCAAGCCCCGATCGGCGGGGGCTATATAAAAAATTTCCCTGTCCTTCATCATAGTGTATTTGATTCCACTGTCGAATTTTGAAGATAATTGTTTTCACGGATGAGGCCTAACTGGTCAAAACTAGCTTGTTTTCCACAGAAAAGCTTTTATACTCAACAGCTTTTAGATACGTTGTGTATTTCATGCTTTTCGGGGATGATCATCACGAAAACACGCCTATATAATTTTGACCCCCTTGAACCCCACTTTTGTAAAGGAAAACTTGGGTTTACAGGACAATACCTTATTTTTCTTATTTCTGCTCTAAAATATAGATTATGGGTACTCGTTAGAACCGCCTCGATGAGGCGGTTCTAACGAGAACCCACATTCTTTATCTTGAGCAGAAATAAAGAAAATACAATTTTTCATCCGAAAATGTTCATTTTTCGGTGGTAAAATTTACAATGTATTTGTATAGGCGTGTTTTCAAAATGCTTTTTAAAGAACATATTAATACTATAATTACGCTTTCACACGTCACATTTCTTTCCTACAGCCAAACGTCCCAAGGGTGGCTGCCACCCTGACGAGTTCCAATGTGTTAGTGGCGGGTGCATTCCGAAGAAGTGGCAGTGTGATCTACAAGCTGATTGCCTGGATCAATCTGACGAAACTGACTGTGAAGGAAAAACAACAGGTACGGCCATCACATTACGATGTCAAATTTGTTTGTGTGCTTGAGTTGAGGTTTAACGTCCCCGTCAACACTGTATAGGTCATTTTGGAGACATTGCTTCAAATTTCGTGGGCAGTTTACTCGACATTTAGATGAAATGACATCTCAAGCCATGTCGCCCAATGAAACGAATAGGGTTAATAAGCATGGACGGTCCGACTCGCAGCTCTTTGCCTGGGCAGGCTTAGATCCTCTAAGTGGTTTACCCATACTCGTGTGCGGTCGGTTTCAGCTCTGCGTGGAAGCATCATGCAGCCCATCTATTTCTTAAGCCCCGATAGGCGGGGCCGGTCGTGCGGTAAAATAGCGTCTATCTTAATTTCGATAACACATCTGTGCGACATAGTGCATTTTTTTTTACATCTCCAAGTGGCTACTTATCTTGTTTTTCTTATATATACAGAAAGCATAGGTTGTGGGTGCTTGTTAGAACCGCCTCATTGTGGCGGTTCTAACGAGTACCCACCACCTATGTATTGGAGCAGAAATAAGGAAAATAATGTTTACCCCCGTAAACCCCACTTTTTCTATATAATAAAGTGGGATTGAGGGGTGGGGGTGTTTACTACACGCATTTGTTAACTCGATGTATCTTAAGAATATACATTTTTCAAGTGAAAATATTTGATTTGTATCTTATTTCTGCTCGTTAGAACTGCCACAATGAGGCTGTTCTAACGTGTACCCACAATCTAAGCTTTCGAAAAAAAAACCTGAAAAATAATGAATACCCCAGTAAATCCCACTTTTCCAAAAAAATATTGGGGTTTACGGAGTCGTCTTTTCACGGATTTGTTTACCTGATGACAAGCACATTAGAACATCACAAAAACATGCCTATATAATTTTGACTCCCTTGAACCCCACTTTTATATAGTAAAACTGGGGTTTCCAGGGGTATACCTTAGTTTTCTTATTTCTGCTCTAAAATATAGATTGTGGGTACTCGTTAGAACCGCCTCGACGAGGTGGTTCTAACGAGCGCCCACAATCTATATTTTGAGCAGAAATAAATATATCACAATTTTTCATCATAAAATTTTCATTTTTTGGCGTTAAAGGTGGCAATGTATTTGTATAGATGTGTTTGCGAAATGAAGTACAGGAATGAACACCTCGTAAGCTACACTTTCTATATGTAATTACAGAGAAAATTGGGGACTTAATTATCATTTTTATATCTGTTCCAAAACATAGATTGCGGGCACTTGTCAGGATCGCCTCTATGATGCGTTCTTAGGTGCACCACAAGCAATGTGAACAAGGAAAAACAACAACAAAAAAAAAAAAAGCGGTACAAATTTTCATCATAGTGTGTCAGTTTTGGAAATACACATCAGGTTGTCAAGTCCTTGAAATGAACATTCCCGTAAAGCCTACTTTATATAGAGAAAACTCGGGTTTAAGGAGATGTTCGTTATTTTTAGTATTGTTGGTTATCGTTATAACCGCCTCAAACGTGGTTTTACATTAAGACAACACGCCTAAAGTTACTAAAGTATTGGAAGATTTTACCATATAAAAATAGCCATCAGAGGAGATGGCAAATCCCCCGACCAAAAACCAATATGGCCTTCAGAAGACTGTTCACAAATAGAAAGTGCACCAGAATTATAACACACTGGTAAGCCCATAGTATCACAAGATAGTCAATTAATTCTATTGAAAGGGGAGATTACTCAAAAACCATGTCAGCAAGAGTTGTGGTTCTTGCGCATGACACACTGTATTAGCCTTGTGAACAATTGTGCCATGTACCATAAATATATCTCAAAGGGTATTGGAGTTATGGCCATCACAATGTTGTCATTCTATTTTATTAAAAGGGGGAGATAACTCAAAAACTATGGCAGCCAGAGTTCTAGTTCTTGCGTATGACACGCCGTGTTAGCCTTGTAAACAATTGTGCCAAGAACCATCAAGGATTCTTACAGGGTATTGGAGTTATGGTCATCACAAGGTTGCGTCTACGGACGGACAACCGGGCGTACGATCAGACGTACGGACGCCAGGCTGATCGCTATATCCCACGAACCTATTCGGTCGGTGGATAAAATTTCAGATGAAACCTCTGTTATTTTTCTTATTTTTGCTGAAAACATAGATTGCGGGGACTAGATAGAACCACCTCGACGAGGCGGTTCTATCGCGTACCCAAAATCTATGTTTTGAGCTGAACTAAGAAAAGTAATATTTACCCCTTAAAACCACAGTTTTACTATATAAAGGTGGGGCTAAAGGGGGTCAAAGTTATATAGGTATTTTCGTGATGGTATAAATAAGGAAAATATCACACATTTTCATAAGTAAAATGCATGTACCTTGTCTGAAGCATGAAAGAATGGACGCCCCCGCCCAAAGGGGCTTGAAGAAATATATAGGCTGCATGATGCTTCCACACAGAGCTGAATCTGGCCCCCTAGTACTGGTAAACCGCTTAGAGGATCTAAGCCTGTCCAGGAACCGCTGTGCGAGGCGGGCCGTCCATGGTAATAAACCCTATTGGTTTCATTGGGCGACAGGGCTAGAGATGTCATTTTATCTCAATGTCGCGTAAAAAGTCCCTAAAAATTGGAAGCAACGTCTTCAAAATGACCTATACAGTGTTGACGGGGACGTTAAACCTCAAATCAAACAAACAAACAAATGAAAGAATGCACTAATGTGTTATCGTAATGTAAAAAAAGCAATCCATAACATGGGTGTGCTATTCCAATGACACGGTCGGATATGCGACTTACTGGTGGGTTTGAATGCTGCCGAAACATTCTTAGTGAAAACTGATCAAGAAATCTTTTTAACGGTCCGCTGATTCAAGAATGGCAACTTTTAGTTTCTGGGGAATATAAGGATTCTTCAGTCTAATACTGACATATACGTAGATGCATATGCTGTCTAAAAACCCTCATCGACAAAAACCTTGATGGTGAAACAATGAGCACGGGTGGATTTTGTTTGAAAGCAAAGACCATATTGACTGCAACCATTCTAATGCAGAATAAAGGAGACGTTACCGTTTTAAACCATGAAATATGAAAACACGCCTATAAAAATACATTGCCATTTTTTTTGGCCAAAAAATAGAAATTTTAAGATGAAAAATTGTAATATTTTTCTTATTTCTGCTCAAAACATAAATTGCGGGGACTTGATAGAACCGCCTCGACGATGTGGTTCTATCGAGTACCCACAATCTATATTTTTGAGCAGAAATAAGAAAAATAATGTATACCCCCTTAAACCCCAGTTTTACTATATAAAAGTGGGGTATGAGGGGGTCAAAATTATATAGGCGTGTTTACGTGATGAAATGTATTCTATGATAGGGAAATCCTTCGGAAGCCAGGACTATCGAACAAAACTGAAAAAATGTATAATGAAATTTTCTAAATGTACAGTAGGCCAGACTAGTTAGTTTCGGCCAATCAGGCCCTCATCAATGACCTTCAGATATTTCAAACTTCCGCAGTGGAAACAATGATCCAAAAAGGACTAGAAAAATTAACCCACTCTGTAATGAAGGACAGGATGCTTTTTACGGCCGTCACACATTCCCCTAACAGTTAAATATGCTCAATAAATACATGTTCCTATTTGACCTGGTTCCAACAAGTTCAACCCAAACCAACACAAAACACCGGATAAATGTCACCCTTTAGTTTGAATGTGACATGGAATCTTACTTTCAGTCGCCTACGGACCTAACTTTTATTACAACATAGATTGTAGGTACCCATTACTGTGAACAGTACATGTACCTATTACGGTTACACATCAGTGTGGCATAGTGCTATCTTTAATATCCCTGTAGTGTCATCACAATATGGCGGACGTCGGCAACCGAAGTGACTGCAGTACTAAAAATCTGCGCTGCACGGGTGTGAGGGGGTGAATAGAAAAATCCGTCCCTTGGGATCACTCTCCGGCATCACTCGGCAAGCCTCGTGATGCCGGACAGTGGTCCTCGGGAGGGATTTTTCCATCCACCCCTTACACCCATGTTAGATTCTTATAATGTCTCATGGGTTTAGTATCATACTAGAGAAGAATTTTCTACGGATTCAAAAGCGAGTTCGAGTTAGACATGGTAAACGAGCAATGCGTGTTTGAGAAATTGAGGTTTCTATGTATGTATTTTAGAAAGACGTCCCATTACAATAACATATCCATGCCACATAGTGCATTTTTCACTTCTCCAAAATGGCTACTTTTCTGATGAAAATTTGAAATCTTTTTTTCTTATTTATACTCGAAAGATAGGTTGTGGTGCTCGTTAGAACCGCCTCATTGAGGCGGTTCTAACGAGCACCAACAACCACTGTCTTGGAACAGAAGTAAGAAAATAATGTATTCCCCCCTCAACCCGGTTTTCTATATCTAAAGAGGAGTTCAGGAGAGTCATGATTACACTGACTTCTTAAAATAATGCACTAACATTTCAGTTGATAAGTGTACCGAGGATCATGCAGTGTACCGTTGCGCCAACAACAAGTGTGTCTCTGGAGATCAAGTCTGCGATGGGAGGAATGATTGCGGAGATGGAAGTGACGAAGACAACAGAGCACTTTGCCGTAAGATATTGTTTACATAAAAAAAAACCTGGCAGCACTGCATTACGATAACACACCCGTGTGACATAGTGCATTTTTTCACATCTCCAAAATGGCCATTTTTCTGATGAAAACCAGTGATATTTTTATTATTAATACTGCAAACATAGGTTGTGTGTGCTCGTTAGAACCGCCTCGATGAGACGGTTCTGACGAGAACCCGCAACCTATGTATTGGAGCAAAAATAAGAAAAATAATGTATACCCCCGTAAACCCCAGTTTTCTCTATATAAAGTGGGGTATAGGGGAGTCTTCATTTCGCGGACTTTTTCACGTGATGTTGGACTATTTTCGAGTGTAGCCCTGAGAGAAAGTTCTGAACGAGGACTTACACTCTTTTGTTTAAACCTTTAAATTCGCACTGGTGTGTAATCATAATGGGTAGGTCAGGTGGTTTTTCTCTGGGTACACCTCTGTTTAACGATCTGCTCGAAGTAAGTGAAATAATCTGGAAATGGGTCGTAAAATAACCGTCCCATCCCACCCGACACGAAAATGGAAATATTTGTATTTATTTTATTTTCAGCCGCCCCGCCCATAGGGGCTTGAAGAAATAAATGGGCTGCATGATGCTTCCACGCAGAGCTGAAACCGTCCGCACACTAGTACTTGTAAACCACTTAGAGAATCAAAGCCTGTCCAGGAACCGCGGTGCGAGGCGGACCGTCCATGCTTATAAACCCTATTGGTTTCATTGGGCGACAGGGCTTGAGATGTCATTTCATCTCAATGTCGGGTAAAAGTCCCACAAAATTTGAAGCAACGTCTCCATAATGACCTATACTGTGTTGACAGGGACGTTAAACCTCAAATTAAACAAACACAATTTTATTTTCAGCAGTGAAACCAATGAAATAAGTAAAAAGGATATTTACACATTCTGAAAAGATATATCATGGTATTTTCACCATTTGGAAATAAATTGACCATGTTATTTTCCCCGTGGCGGCCCGGACTTTTTTCACGTATAAAATGAAATGAAGATTTACATTTTTTTTTTTGATAAATACCAAAAGTATATCATCTTGTGTGTTGAAAACATCAGCAATTTTACTCATACTTCGCATTAGTAATTTTACTGATATTTGCTACCTACTCGATGACAAAGTTTTGGTATTCGGCTCAAAACAATAAATATCCCATTACGATAACACAACCGTGCGACATAGTGCATTTTTTCACATCTCCAAAATGGCTACTTTTCTGATGCAAATTCGTGATATTTTTCTTATTTTTACTGCAAACATAGTTATGGGTGCTCCTTAGTACCGCCTCATTGAGGCGGTTCTAAGGAGTACCCACAACCAATGTCTTGGAGCAGAAATAAGAAAAATAATGTATACCCCATGGATCCTAGTCTTCCCTACATAAAGTGGGATTTACTGGGTGCTCATATCACGGACTTGTTCACGTGATGCTCTTTTGGTTCCATTTTACCTGGTTTACTGATATCTCGCACTTATTACTCGTCGTGTAAATCAAGCTCCGGGACAGGGATGAGATAAGCCTTTCTAACATTGGTGTTACCTTGAAATAACCTTGCCTATCGTGTCCGAAATACAATAAACTTGAATAACTTTGCATCACGAAAATACATGTACGCCTATATAATGTTGGCCTCATTAAATACCACTTTTATACAGTGAAACTTAGATTAACAGGGGTATTCATAATTTCTCTGTTTATGCTCAAAAACATAGATTGTGGCTACTCGTTAGAACCGCCTTGTCGAGTTAGATTTTGGGAACTCGTTAGAACCGCCAACATTTTGAAAATATCAATGTTTTATATGTATCTGAAAATTTTTATTTTTGGTGGTAAACAATGGGGAACATAAACGCTTATTCTACACAGGGCAAGGTCTAACCACACTGGTCTAATCATGACGCTACATTTAGGTAAGCAGGCGTTCAAGAAATGATGGGATATCTTCTCGACCTGCTATGCAGAAAAATGGTATTTATGTAACGCATTAGAATTGCATCATTAAAACGACGCTAAGGAGTACCTCCTGGTGCTTTCGCGAACTAACTTTAGTACTGGAAAACCGCTTAAGTCTAAGGCTGTCAAGGACAAGTACTGTGAGTCGGACCGCTCCTTTAACCTAGTGTTTTCTGTAGGGCTTGAGATGTCATTTGATCTCATTATCGGAAAAAATACCCGCACAATGGGAAGCAACGTCTCTAAAATGACCTAAACACATACTTTTCACGACAATAATCCCCCATAAGTATCGCTAAAGATTTGTTACCTGGTGCAAGCACTCGATAGACACAAGAACAGGTTTGAAATACATGTAGCCATGGTAAATTAGACATCCATATTCGAGTTAAGCATATTTAATTGTAACCATCATCATTTAATATGTCAGGGGTCCGATACCTGCCGGGGTCGGCAACATTCTTTCGTGGAGCTTGATCATGAAATCTTTTCTACGGTCATTCTTATCCCTCCGCTGATTCAAGAAGGGCAGTTGTCAGCTTCTGGTGAAAGAATGTGCACTGTACTGGCCTATGTATAAGCTTGTCCAAGAAAAGTGTGGATAGTTAAACTGACCAGCTCAAAATTGACCTAAAATAGTGTTGACTGTGCCGTTAAACTCCAAAACAAACAAACAAAATCAATTAATATGTGCTTATGTTTACAGATTTGCCACCGTTTTCTTGTCCACCCGGCCAGTGGGAATGCCCAAGTAAAGTCAGCAAGTGTATTGATATAAAATCAGTGTGTGATGGTATTGATGATTGTCCAGATGGGCAGGATGAGTCTCCAGCATGTGGTAATATTTTCCTTACAGTTGGAAACACGCCTATTCAAATGTATTGAATTTTTTTCCATCACAAAAGAAAATGTTCAGATAAACATTTTGATATTTTCACGTTTCAACTCAAAACGTAAATTGTGGCAACTCTTTAGAACCACCTCGGCGAGGCGGTTCTATCGAGTAACCACAATCTATGTTTTTAAGCAGTCATTAAAAGCATAATGTATACCCATGTACACCCCAGGCGGAGTTTCAGGGGTTCAAAATTATATTGGCCTGTTTTCGTGAATATAATCTTCACTAGAGACGACTTGATTTACCTATGTATTTGATGACTTAGTATCCAAAAGTAAAATTTTATTATAGTTGTAACATTACGATAACACATCTCCAAAACGATCTGATGAAATGTTGTGATATTTTTTCTTATTTGTACTTCAAACAAAGGTTGTTTGTGCTCGTTAACGAGTACACAAAACCTTTGTCTTGGAGCAGGAATAAGAACGATAATGAATATCTCCTTAAACCCCATTTTTCTTTATACAGAGCGGAGTTTAGGGGGCTGTTTATTTCACGAACTTGTTCACGTGATGGTGCTGGCCTCGGTAGCACAGTCATATAAACATCTGGCCGAGATTCGAAAAATCGCGATTTCTATAACTGCCATTTTCGCGGAGATTGATTATTCCTTTTTTACAGTCATTTATCTCTTCCGCTGATTTATGAGCTTCTGGTGAAAGAATAGACACTGTACAGGTTAATGGTTTATGTGCTAATTAGAATCGAAGGCAATGATCAGGAATCGATACAATTATCCCACAGTTCCAATCACAGACACCAAAGGGAAAGTAGCACAAACATGAAACAACTAGACCATAATGGTGGAATAATGGTAATAATCACTAGTGGAAAGCCAAAAGGACAGTTACTTTCCCACAAAATGACAAATTGGCTTTCCAAAACAAAATAATATAAGTGATACACACACTAAAGACAAGCCATAACAAAAGTAAACCACGACAGAAGAAACCCCTTGGAACAGCCAGTGAAACGAATTCCAAAGGGGGTGGTGTGTTAAATCGATGTTATGTGGCCAGAACCCTCGCCCTTACTTCTGTCGCGATGTAGACAAATAATTTGTTCAGTCCGGATGAAGGCCGCCTAACCCATCAGTGCAACAGGTCCATGAACACAAAAAATAAACAGCCACAGAGATGAAACAACGGTGAGGACTCGCAGCAAAAAAAACACAAAAAGAAAGAAAAAACACTGAAATGCTGGAGCAAAAGAAAACCAGCAGTTAGACTCCGATAAGCCTGCCCAGGCAAAGTATGGTAAGGTTAACTCAGTATGACGTCATATTGCTGAAAGGGCATTTAAACTCCAATCAAAACTAACAAACAAAAAAGCACAGGTGTATTGTGCACACACAAAATATGAAAATGTCCATGTGTGGCTCCTTTCGGACGGGCCTCCTCGGCCTAAGGTGTAGGGGAGCTGACTCTTAATCATTAGGTCTCTCACTGCTGTGGTTCTCGCCTGGCTCGGGTCACATAATTGAATAATTATGAGTTCCGCAACGGAAGGTCAGGTGGGTTTAATCAGAGTATTCCTGTTTTTGCCCGCTTCTGATTACATGTAGCGTTTAGCCAAAATATGTGAAATAATCGAAGGAAAACAAATGGCGTCATGTGGCTTTTCGACTCTGGTCAAAGTGTCGTTAGCCTAACTGACTGTATACTGGCGGACTCTTCCTTTGTAATATGTTAAGCAAAGTAGAGGAAGTTGGAGGGGCATATTGCTTCTGGGTTGTTCTTCCGTTCATCTTTTCTTCAAGCTTTTTCCTTGCATGTTAGGGGTTTGAAATTTTATATATTGATTTCTCAAGAGAAAGAAGGTGATGCTTTATTAGAATCTTATATAGGTATGAGGGGTGGATGCAAAAATCCGTCCCGAGGGTCACTGTCCGGCATCACGAGGCTTGCCGAGTGATGCGGGACAGTGATCCGAGTGACGTTTTTTTCATCCACCCCTCACACCCATATAGGATTCTTTTTCTTAAAAAATCTTCCTTTTCAAAGCGCGGATTTTTAATGCTGCTGCCACGTCGGTTACCGACGTCCGCCATATTGTGATGACCCTACTGGAATGTTTAGTGACGTCACGTATCGTGCTGTAACGTCAACCTTAACGACGGCGCATAGGAGGTCGTATTGAACCAGTGTAATTATCAAACACGCAACTATATTCGATTTTCGGTCGGAACACCAGGGTCAGAACATAAATTTCTATCCCACGGTAAAGTCACGGACTTTCTTGTCTGGTGTGCAAGAAAGTTTTTTCTCATCAGGATTATGCCCCTTTCGTGAGTTCCTTTCGTGGCCCTTTCTAAAATAGAATGAAATCTTGTCAGCCAAATTTCTCCAAAAGTGTCCATCGGAGTCTAACTGTTGGCTTTCTTTTGCTCCAGCACTTCAGTGGTTTCTTGCTGTCGAGTCCTCACCGTTGTTTCATCTCTGTGGTTGTTTGATTATTTGTGTTCACGGAGATGTTGCACTGATGAGTTAGGAGGCCTTCATGCGGACTGAACAAATTATTTGTCTAAATCGCGATGGAAATAAGGGCGAGGATTGTGGCCACGTAAAATCGATTTAAGAACCCCCCCCCCCCCCCAGTGGAATTCGTTTCCACTTACCGTTCCAAGGCGGTTCGTCTGTCGCGATTTATTTTTGTTATGGTTCGTCTTTAAGTGTTTGTGCCGCTCGTGTTATTTTATTTTTGATAGCCTATTGGCCATTTTGTGGGAAAGTGACTGTCCTTTTGGCTTTCCGCTGTTGGTGTTTCCATTTGGTCTGTTGTTGCATGTTTGTGTTTCTTTCCCTTTGGTGTCTCTGATGGGAGCTATGGGTTTATTATACCGATTCCTGATGATTGCCTCTACTTCTATTTTGAAACTTAATTAATGGATTGGTAGTGAGGAGTAAATGACCTGATAATCTTTTTTAATAAATTTTGAAAAAAACAAATGCCCTTTGTTAGTTTGGCGATTTTACTTTGTCAGCAAAATATATCAGAACTTGTTGGAGCTAGACCATTGAAACTTGATGAATACATGCAAATTGGTGGGTATGCGTAGATGACCTGATTAACTTTTGAATAATTTCTGAACAAAACATCATTAGGTAAATCTGGACAGTTATAAATGGTCAGCAAAATATCTACAAAAACCATTGGAGCTGCACCTTGATATTTGGTGATTAGATATATACACCCTTGAAGCTTGAAGAAAAGATTGGTAGCGAGGTGTAGATGACCTTATTAACTTTCCGTAAATTCTGAAAAATACTTCACGAGTTGTGACCCTTTGTAAATTTGAGCAATTATAATTTATCAGAAAAATGTTTCAAAACGTTTAGAGCTAGAGTCTTCATGTTTGGTGATTAAATTGCTGGTGATGAGCAGATGATAAACTTTCAATAAAGTTTGAAAAAATCAAGAGTTATTGCCCTTTAAAAATGTTTGCAGTTTTACGTTGTCGGCAAAATATCTCAGAAACTATTAGCGCTAGATCCTAGATATTTGGTGATTATAATGATCGGTGGATAACATGATTAGCTTTTGAATAAATGCTGAAAAATATTTAATGAGTTATTGGCATTTTGACCTTGACAGCAAAATATCTTAAAATCATTAGAGCTGGAGCCTTGGTTTGTAGTGATTAAATTGCTAAAAAAGATGAGTAGATCACCTAATTAACGTTTAGATAAATTTTGAAAAAATAGTTCATGAGTTATGAACATTTGTAGAATTAGGGTGTTTTACCTTGTCAACTTCATATCTTAAAAACAATTGATTAGCTGGTAATAATGAGAAGACGACCGGAATAACGTTTATATTCATCCAGAAAAATACTTCATGCGTTATCGCCCTTTGTAAAGTTTGGAATTTTTACCTTTTTAGCACAATTGGGGCCAGAACCTTCATATTTAGTGACTGATTGCTAGTGACAAGTCGATGACCTGATTGACGTTTGAATACATTACAAAAATAGTTAATGAGTTATGGCCCTTTATTACCGTGTCAGGAAAATATCTAAAAAACGTTTAAACTTACGTTTGTTGGGTGATTAAATTGCTGGTGATGAGTAAATGACCTGATTAGCGTTTGAATTAAAATTATGAATACAACTTCGAGTTCTGTATGGCATATTGTATATTTGTGATTTTCTACCTTGTGAGCAAACTATACGAATCATCATTGAAGACAGAGTCTAGCTATTTGGTGATTAGATTGCTAGTGATGAGTAGATGATATAATTGACTCTTGAATGAATTCAAACAAACGCTTCATGAGTTAGGGCCCTGTGAAAATTCGGGCATTTCAACTTTTCAGCAAAATATTCTAAGAAGTATTAAACGTAGGGCTTTGAAACTTGGTAGATACATTGGAGATGTTCAAATCAGCTGATAAACTTTTGAATAAATTCAGAAAAAAATCTCTCTAGAGTAACGGCCCTTTGTAAATTTAGGCATTTTATAAAACCTGCTTTAATTATTCTATATTTGACAAAAATCTTTATTGCACTCGGAATATATTCTGGTCAGACGTCGTATTATGCGGCGTCTGATTTGAGTCTGCATTACTTGTCTGTGTGTCCCTTTAAACCCATTCTGTACAGGAAACCCCAAAACGGGTAATTGGCAAACAGTGCAGACCAAGATCAGACGCCGCGTTCTGCCTCCACTGTTTGCCAAAATTTTGAAAGGAAGACAAACTGACACCCCTAAAGTTTAGAATGGACTCCTGCTTTATATAAGGAGGCAGATTCCATTTGGTAGAAAAAGGGTTAAGGGTTTTCAGGTAAAATGGGATAACGAACTAATTAGTGGCCAAAATCTTGAGAGTAGCTTGAAAAATAGTCCTGGTAAGTAAGGGTTTAAGACTGTTTCAGTTACCTCACGAAAATATGCCTATATCATTCTGACCCCCTTGAATATGTTCTAAAAAAGGGTTATCCTTTGGAAGCAAGGAATACACCACAGAACTGAAAAAAATATGGAGTGTACATGTTTTCTGGGCCAGACTAGCTAGTTTCGGCCAATTAGGCCTCATCAGTGACCCTCAGATATTTTCAAAATTACACAATGGAATCAATGATCCCAAAGGAATAAATATAATCTACACTATAATGCACGGCAGGGAGACGTTTTACCGCCGCCACACATTCCCACACATTAGCTGTAGTGAATTTAAATATGTTCTATAAAAGGGTTATCCTTTTGGAAGCAAGGAATACACCACAGAACTGAAAAAATATGGAGTGTACATGTTTTCTGGGCCAGACTAGCTAGTTTCGGCCAATTAGGCCTCATCAGTGACCCTCAGATATTGTCAAAATTCCACAATGAATCAATGACACCAAAGGAAAAAATATAATCTACACTATGATGTAGGGCAGGGAGACGTTTTACCGCCGCCACACATTCCCACACACCAGCTGTAGTGAAGTTAAATATGTTCTATAAAAGGGTTATCCTGAACCCCACTTTTATATAACTGGTTTTATAACTAGCTAGTCTGGCCCAGAAACATATACACTCCATATTTTCAGTTCTGTGGTGTATTCCTTGCTTCCAAAGGATAACCCTTTTATAGAATATATTTACAGGGGTAAATCTTATTTTCCTTATTTCTGCTCTAAAATATAGTCTGTTGGCATGCGTTAGAACCGCATCGATGGGGCGGTTTTAATGTGTAACCACAATCTATATTTTGAGATTGTGGGTACCCGTTAGAACCGCCTTGATGAGGCGGTTCTAACGTGTAGCCCCAATATATATTTCGAGTAGAAATAAGAAAAATATCACAATTTCTCATATAAAAAATACTTTTTTTTCGGCGGTGAAATTTACAATGTATTTGTATAGGCGTGTTTTCATAATGACCACAATTCGTTCCTGTATTATTGATGACCAAAAGCATCTACATGCAGACCAGAAAAGCTGCATTCTAACTGAGAAAGTATGCAGACCTGAGTCTTCTCTGCGGCAAAATACTCTAGGTAGAATTGAAGAAAATGATCAGGAATTGATACAATAATCCAGACACCAAAGGAAAAGAAACACAAACATGAAATAACTAGACCCTGGTTGGAAACGGACAGCTATTGGACAGTTACTTTCCCATAAAATGGACAGTTGGCTATCAAAAACAAAAAGATATAAGCGATACACGCATTCAAAGACGAACTATATTCAAATAAACCGCGACAGAAGAACCGCCTTGGAACTGTCAAGGAAATTTATTTCACTGGGGCAAAGGGGGGTGGGCTTAAATCGATTCCTCGTTGCCGCAATCATCGCCGTTACTTCCGCCACGATTTTGACAAATAATCTGTTCACTCCACGTGAAGGCTTCTAAGACACATTTCCTTTGTCGCGGACCGCATTATTATCCGTGTGACATAATGTATTGTATCATTTCTCCAAAATATTTTTTATGTAAAATTATGATATTTGTTTTATTTATACTTCAAACATAGGTTTCGGTGTGCTTGTTAGAACCGCCGCATCGAGAAAACCTATATCATGGAGCAGATATAAGAAAAATATTGTACATCCCTGTAAACACCAGTTTCTCTATTAAAAGTGTGGTTTACAAGGATGAAAACCTACGTCATAGCAGAGATGTCGTACCCATTTCGGTACGGCCATATTGGTGTAAATAGGGTAGATAAAATGCTTCAAACTAGATATGTACATTACGAGTCTTCAGAAAACATACTTCAGCTGGTAGCGGCAAATATTTGCATCTCATCGGTGAGCTTATTTTACATAGAAACGTTGAAAAGGCTTTGATAGCTTCGCCACAAGATTCGAATCGGCGCTGTAAACAATGGTAGTTCCGACAACATTGCAAAATCAGCTTCTATCCAATTATTTAAAGAAAGAGCCACATTTCTGAGACAGATTTCAGTATGTTTGATTCTATTATGCCTTAATGCACCGACTGCGCCTACTTGTTGTTACAAATGCCTTTTGTGTACTAAACGCCGGCAAACCTACTAATGGATACGACATCACTGCTCTGACGTAGGTTGTCCCCCCTGGTTTGGAGGGGTGTTCATTAAAAGTTCTTGTTTACATGACTCGACATCACGTGAACAAGTCCGTGAAATAAAGACCCCACTAAACCCCATTTTGTATAGAGAAAACTGGGGTTTACGGGGGTAAACATTATTTTCCTTAGTTCTGCTCCAAGACATAGGTTGTTGGTACTCGTTAGAACCGCCTCAATGAGGCGGTTCTAACGAGTACCCTCAACCTATGTTTGCAGTATATATAAGAAAAATATCACGGATTTTCATCAGAAAAAATTGCCTTTTTTGAGGTTTGAAAAATGTACTATATCACACGGATGTGTTATCGTAATGATACGTGAGAATAAGGAGCGTTGTCCTCGTTCCTTTCAAATCTTGTTGTTTTCAGATAACAACGAGTGTGAGCTTGACAATGGTGGCTGCAGTTATAAATGTTTGCAGACACCACAGGGTGCTGTTTGTGTCTGTCCTGAAGGTCAGCAACTGAACGGAACCAAGATTTGTGTAGGTAAGAAACAAAAATATAAGATTGTTTACATCAATCCCATACTTGCGTTAGTGTTTTTGCGGATATACAGAAGACAATACATACGTTTGTAAACCCTACGTTTCCCTTTATACAGCGGGGTTTAAAGGGATAAATCCTTTGTCGCAAATGTCAAGGTAATACCAAACATTCACCGATTTGAATGATTAAAATATATTATATTAAAATAAATAATCTCGACGTATTAAATTTCTTCTTTCTTAAAAAACAGGTGCGGAAGATCATTCAAATAATTGACAGAAGAGACATTTTGACAAGATATAACTCTTTTACTGTATTGTAATTTGAATGAAAAGTCACTCCTTCTTTTTTCTGAATCGGGAAGACCATTGTTACGGACCACAACTTCTCCCTTCAATAATCTACCGTAGTAGATTATGCATTGCTAATAGGTTTTGCAAACACTCTCTGATAACTGCGTTAGGGAGTCTACTCTTTGGCTCAGTGGTTACAGTATTTGACTTTCACCCGGGCGACAAGGCTTTGAATCCCACCATAGGCTTGATATTATTTCTACTTTGCCACTTTGTATTGTCGTAAGGTAGAAGTAAAACAAAGATCAGGAATTGATACAATTAACTTACTCCACCCATAAAAGACACCAAAGGGAAAGAAATACAAACATTAAGCGACCAGACCATAATGGAAACCTAAACAAAGGAAGGCCATAAGGACAGTTACTTTCCCACAAAATGGCCATATGGCCATCCAAAACCAAAAGACACAAGTGATACACACAGTAAGTAACAAACAACAACATAAATAAATCGCCACAGAAGAGCCGCCATGGAACGGTCAGTGGAAGATTTCCACTGGGGGGGCTTAAATCGATTTTACGTGGCCACAATCCTCGCCCTTACTTCCGTCGCGATTTAGACAAATAATTTGTTCAGTCCGCATGAAGGCCTCCTAACTCATCAGTGCAACATCTCCGTGAACACAAAAATCAAAGAACCACAGAGGTGAGACAACGGTGAGGACTCGACAGCAAGAAACCACTGAAATGCTGGAGCAAAAGAAAACCAACAGTTAGACTCCGATGAGCCCGACCAGAGACAGAGCATCAGGCACCAACCGACATTATCTCTCTAATTTTCAATAAGCCTTTACGTTGGAGCCGTCATAGAATCTGAGGCCTGACCCACCGGCGTGCAATTAAAGAGGGAAGCAAAGTTGCCAACCGTGATTGGGTTAACTACCATGCATGCAGTCTATCGTATAATATCCATGTTGTACCCAATCTTTTTATATCGAAGAATGATTTTACGAAATTGGGTGCTGAAGTCATTGCGGTTATATATTTTTCTGAATTTATATGCCAAGTCACCATAAAATTCGGGTTCCGATAGACCTTGTTGCAGAAGAGATTTAAGTCCAATATTGAATTTTGAAATTAAATCAGAATGGCGTCTATAAAATTTTGAAAAGGCTTTGCGTAGTTTATGGTACCGATAACCCTGATTAAGGAGTTTAGCCGTTAATAATTTATTACGAGTGTTGAAGTCAGTTACATGACTACACACTCTAGCAAATCGAATTAATTGCGAAATATAAACGCCATAGGATGGCGCACGAGGAACATCACCATCCAAAAAAGGAAAATTTACAATCTAAAAAACAAAGTCATCGCGTTTATCATAAATTTTGCACGAAACAAATCCATCTACAATAGACAGATGTAAATCCAAAAACGGAGCCTCGGTATCAGAAGAATTTGCTTTATTTAACTGAAGTTCTAGGGGGTAAATCTGACTGATCAAACCATCAAAATAGGTATTATCAATATTTAATAAATCATCTAAATATCTAGAAGTAGAGCTAAAAGCTTCAATAATTTCAGATTGGTTATCAATGGAAAGAGACAAAATGAAGTCTCTTTCATAACAATACAAGAACAGATCAGCCACAAGAGGTGCGCAATTAGTACCCATCGGAATACCCACAATTTGTCTAAATAACTTAGTACCGAATCTAATATAAATATTGTCAAGTAGAAAGGTGAGGGCATCACACACTTTCTGACATGACCAATGTGTATAATTCTTATGCTCTTTAGAAGTGAAAAATGCATTTCTGACATTACATGCAAGATAGAGAGAATCTTCTCTGTGAAAAGTCCATTCAATTAAATCATTAAGCTTTTCTTTTATAAGATTATGAGGAAGTGTAGTGTAAAGAGTGGAAAAATCGTAGGTAGACAGACTAGAAGCACGAAAATGTCTAGATTTCAATTTATTTAAAACCTCATTCGAATTTTTAATAGACCAAAACAGATTTCTTCCTTATCTTTCAAAGACTTTATCACAATATTTAATTACATGCGTTTTAATAGCAGTAAGACAGGAAGTTAATAATTTAGAAAGTTCAGTGGTAGTGCAAGAGCTAGAATTTGCAATAAACCGTGCTTTGTAAGGTTTTTTATGAAGTTTTGGTAACCAGTATAGCGTAGGAAGCTTGTCTTGGCCTTCGTTAACACACACAGCAAACTTGGTGGCTGACAGACAAACATGTTTATCTACTATAGCTCTCTCTTCAGCTAAAGGCTGAAGTTCATAGGCCATAGTACCACCAAGCTCCTGCTTAAGACTGTCTTTGTTTAAAGTAGAAGTAAAACAAAGATCAGGAATTGATACAATTAACTTAATCCACCCATAACAGACACCAAAGGGAAAGAAATACAAACATTAAGCGACCAGACCATAATGGAAACCTAAACAAAGGAAGGCCATAAGGACAGTTACTTTCCCACAAAATGGCCACATGGCCATCCAAAAAAAAAAAGACACAAGTGATACACACAGTAAGTAACAAACAACAACATAAAATAAATCGCCACAGAAGAGCCGCCTTGGAACGGTCAGTGGAAGATTTCCACTGGGGGGGGGGGGGCTTAAATCGATTTTACGTGGCCACAATCCTCGCCCTTACTTCCGTCGCGATTTAGACAAATAATTTGTTTAGTCCGCATGAAGGCCTCCTAACTCATCAGTGCAACATCTCCGTGAACACAAAAATTAAAGAACCACAGAGGTGAGACAACGGTGAGGACTCGACAGCAAGAAACCACTGAAATGCTGGAGCAAACGAAAACCAACAGTTAGACTCCGATGATTTTGTGGGAAAGTAACTGTCCTTATGGCCTTCCTTTGTTTAGGTTTCCATTATGGTCTGGTCGCTTAATGTTTGTATTTCTTTCCCTTTGGTGTCTTTTATGGGTGGAGTAAGTTAATTGTATCAATTAAAGTCCCTAAGACAGTTTATTTCCCTGTGCATATACAGAACGGTGTAACAAAACTGAGGATGTTCAGTCTCGGAGTCTAACTGTTGGTTTTCTTTTGCTCCAGCATTTCAGTGGTTTCTTGCTGTCGAGTCCTCACCGTTGTCTCACCTCTGTGGTTGTTTGATTTTTGTGTTCACGGGGATGTTGCACTGTTGAGTTAGGAGGCCTTCATGCAGACTGAACAAATTATTTGTCTAAATCGCGACGGAGGTAAGGGCGAGGATTGTGGCCACGTAAAATCGATTTAAGCTCCCCAGTGGAAATCTTCCACTGACCGTTCCAAGGCGGCTCTTCTGTGGCGATTTATTTATGTTGTTGTTTGTTACTTACTGTGTGTATCACTTGTGTCTTTTGGTTTTGGATGGCCATATGGCCATTTTGTGGGAAAGTAACTGTCCTTATGGCCTTCCTTTGTTTAGGTTTCCATTATGGTCTGGTCGCTTAATGTTTGTATTTCTTTCCCTTTTGTGTCTTTTATGGGTGGAGAAAGTTAATTGTATCAATTAAAGTCCCTAAGACAGTTTATTTCCCTGTGCATATACAGAACGGTGTAACAAAACTGAGGATGTTCAGTCTCGGAGTCTAACTGTTGGTTTTCTTTTGCTCCAGCATTTCAGTGGTTTCTTGCTGTCGAGTCCTCACCGTTGTCTCACCTCTGTGGTTGTTTGATTTTTGTGTTCACGGGGATGTTGCACTGTTGAGTTAGGAGGCCTTCATGCGGACTGAACAAATTATTTGTCTAAATCGCGACGGAAGTAAGGGCGAGGATTGTGGCCACGTAAAATCGATTTAAGCCCCCCAGTGGAAATCTTCCACTGACCGTTCCAAGGCGGCTCTTCTGTGGCGATTTATTTATGTTGTTGTATGTTACTTACTGTGTGTATCACTTGTGTCTTTTTATTTTTGGATGGCCATATGGCCATTTTGTGGGAAAGTAACTGTCCTTATGGCCTTCCTTTGTTTAGGTTTCCATTATGGTCTGGTCGCTTAATGTTTGTATTTCTTTCCCTTTGGTGTCTTTTGTGGGTGGAGTAAGTTAATTGTATCAATTCCTGATCTTTGTTTTACTTCTACTTTGATATGAAGTTGTTATGTATAAACAATTTAGAATGTGTTTGTTTATTCATGTGTCATATATTTTCACACATTATGTTCGGCCTGTCGAGACTTAATGTCATGTGAAGCTTCCATCAGGAATGCTCTTCTTGAAGTAGTCACATAAAACCTAGATGTCCACCCTGCCTACACTCAATATAACGTTTTTAAACTTCCGTTTAGAAAGAGCACCTAACCCCGGAAGCTTGTAACTATTCAAAATTTGTATGTTGGTTCTCAAAGGCACATTTGTGATTGCATAATACCCTAATGATCGTTTATTAAAGAATGAAGTTTTGAGAAAAGACGCATTTGGGGTACTCTGGCTGTCATACAGATATGGGACCAAGGCAGGATAACCAATTACCTAGGGATATAGGTTTAACAAGTCGCCCACATCTATGTCCTGGTTTTGATATTAATGGAAGAAACATCCACACTTTGGTTGTTTTTATTTTTGGTCACCATTATACCATTACAAAAATGCCTATTCAAATTCATTGGTTAAATTTTATCACCGAAAATGATTTTTTTTTTTCAGATAAAAAAACCTGATAAACTTTTGCTGAAAACATGTATTGTGGGTACCCGTTAGAACTGCCTCGGTGAAGCGGTTTTAATGAGGACTCACAATATGTTTGTTTGTTTTTTGTGGAAATAGGAAAAACAATGTATACCCTATAAATATGTTCTAGAAAGGGTTATCCTTTGGAAGCAAGCAATACACCACAGAACAGAAAAATATGGAATGTACATGTTTTCTGGGCCAAACTAGCTAGTTTCGGCCATTCAGGCTTCATCAGTGACCCTCAAATATTTTCCAAATTCCACAATGGAATCAATGATCCCAAAGGACAAGAAAATATAAACTACACTATGATGTAGGGCAGGGAGATTTTTTACAGCCATCCCACTTTTATTGTACACTATGGTTTTGCATTGTGAGTACTCTTTAGACTGCAAAGCGGTTCTTACGGGCACCCACAATATATGTTTTTCAGTAGAAATAAGAAAGATAACGTATACCCCTCTAAACCCAAACTTTACTGTACAATACGTTGGTACATTGTCAGTACTATTTAGATACGCGGTTTTTACGAGGACCCACAATAAGAGTTTTTGAGTAGAAATAAGAAAACTAATGAATACCCCTCTATATATTTGTTTTAAGGTGTTCTATTATCTGATATGTTTTGGGTCTAAAACAAAAAACAGTTTATAGTTCCATATATAATTTGGGCCAATATGTAGCTGGTCTGGTAAAATTTGATATAATCCCGTGAATATATAACCGATCGCCATCTTGTGAATGCACCGGATAGGCTAGGCTTATAATATATATCCAACTGTTTTGACAAAATGTAATTGACCTGGTAGAATTTTTATCATATTGACATGGTTTGCGGGCATATTTATAGTATGGAATCTTGTGAACAAAATTTCTGGAGAGCCTCTCTTAATAGCCTTATGATGTACACCAATGTGTGTACAAATGCCTGCATATTTTTTTAAGTTTCTAAATATTTGTCCATCTGTTATTTTGCATTCACTTAATGTCCCAGGTGAACCATACGCCGATAACTGCTAAGGCTAGAGCCTTTTTCCGCAGAATTTTGCATTGAGATATAGATGTTTCTATTAAAGGGTAACAAATGTTCATAAATATTTCACAGAGTTATGCACATTTATTGAATGTTTTGATTATAACTTTAGGTTCTTACATACTCTAGCTAGATTCTTGATACTTTGCGTACAACAGAATGACCTGCTTATTGTTTGATACGATTCGAAACATATTCAACCGAATTACTATGCTTTCCTTATATGCGGAAAATAGCAGATAGGAAATCAACTTACTGCACAAAGTATCTGGATTAATATCTAGACAAACATTTTTGTTAATTTACTCATAATTATAATACCTACAGTATTTCCCTTTTATGTAGATGACCTGCCCTATTACCAAATTAAGTCTTTTTCCGGTTAATTGTATCGTTTCCTGATCATTGCCTTCACTTCTATTTTTAATAACCCAACAATTTTGTGAACATACTGTATGGACGACTGTCAAAGTTACGATAATGGTATGTATGATTCGAAGATGACCAGGTAAAAGAGAAGTAAAACAAAGATCAGGAATCGATACAATTAACTTACTCCATCCATCAAAGACACCAAAGGGAAAAACACAACCATTAAGCGACCAGACCATAATGGAAACCTAAACAAAGGAAGGCCATAAGGACAGTTACTTTCCACAAAATGGCCATATGGCCATCCAAAAATAAAAAGACACAAGTTATACGCACAGTAAGTAACAAACAACACCATAAATAAACCGCAACAGAAGAATCGCCTTTGAACGGTCAGTGGAATGATTTCCACTGGGGGGCTTAAATCGATTTTACGTGGCCACAATCCTCGCTATTACTTCCGTCGCGAGTTAGACAAATAATTTGTTCAGTCCGCATGAAGGCCTCCTAACTCATCAGTGCAACATCTCCGTGAACACAAAAAATCAAAGAACCACAGAGGTGAGACAACGGTGAGGACTCGACAGCAAGAAACCACTGAAATGCTGGAGCAAACGAAAACCAACAGTTAGACTCCAATGGGCCCGACCAGAGACAGAGCATCAGGCACCAACCAACATTACCTTGAATTATATCTCTCTAATTCTCAATAAGCCTTTACGTTGGAGCCGTCATAGAATCAGAGGCCTGACCCACCGGCGTGCAATTAAAGAGGGAAGCAAAGTTGCCAACCGTGATTGGGTTAACTACCATGCATGCAGTCTGTCGTATAACATCCATGTTGTACCCAATCTTTTTATATCGAAGAATGATTTTACGAAATTGGCTGCTGAAGTCATTGCGGTTATATATTTTTCTGAATTTATATACTAAGTCACCATAAAATTCGGGTTCCGATAGACCTTGTTGCAGAAGCGATTTACGTCCAATATTGAATTTTGAAATTAAATCAGAATGGCGTCTATAAAATTTTGAAAAGGCTTTGCGTAGTTTAATGTACCGATAACCCTGATTAAGGAGTTTAGCCGTTAATAATTTATTACGAGTGTTGAAGTCAGTTACATGACTACACACTCTAGCAAATCGAATTAATTGCGAAATATAAACGCCATAGGATGGCGCACGAGGAACATCACCATCCAAAAAAGGAAAATTTACAATCTCAAAATCAAAGTCTGAAACAATTTTCAAAAATATTTGTCGTTGTTATATCCTCCCGAAATTATACCGAGAAAAACATAGCTGCTATGCTGATGATCAGTGACTCCTATGGATTTGTTTGTTTGTTTGTATTCGAGTTTAACGGCCCAGTCAACCCTATTGTAGGTCTTTTTTGAGCCGATCAGTTTACCTATCCACACTTTTCCTGGGCATGCTTATACGTAAGTGGTTTACCAGTAAAGTGCACATTATGTTGCCAGAAACTGACATTCCATGATCAATCTGCACGAAAGAATGTTGCCGACCTCGGCTGGTATCGAACCCGCATCCTTCTGATCACCAGTCAGACGCGCACTGGCACCGAGGCCGGCAAAACCCCTATGAAGTGTACCATTCGTGAGCAAACATATGAATCCGACATTTATTTTCACAAACGATGGAACTTAATGCTCATAATGGGCTCTTTAGTTATAAGATTCGAAAACGTAGTGTTTTAGGACTTTCTAACCATCGCTAAGTAAAAGTCACACTTGATTCCTGAGAAATTTTTCCCATAACTCCAGAATGCATATATTTAGAAGACTTTTGTGAGATCTTTAATTTTATCTTGGAAAAATATGTTATGTTTACCAATAAAAACGCACTAAATAGGTGACTTTAATAAGTTCACTCAACACTCCTTCATTTTGCATGAGATCGTAATGATATCTTTAACTAAGCCCCGTTGTGTCTCAACTTGTACTTTGATAAAGCCTAAATAATTTGAACTACCCCTGACTGGAAAAAAATACTTTTGATTCTTGCACACCAGACAAGGAAATCCGTGGTTTTACCCTGGGATAGAAATTTATGTTCTGACCCTGGTGTTCCGACCCAGACAACTAACGTAAGTGCGCTTCAATTCTATCCAACTGCCGGAACTACTTCCGCACTACTCAATATACATGTGCGAGCTGTCAAAACTAACCGGCATAAAAAATAAAAACAAAAGTCAATAAGAATGATGATTATTTGACTCGTTTATTTGTGGGCCGCTGAATATAGGACTTTTGTATGAAATCTTAAAAAAGAAGAAAATAAATACCCTCTGTAGTTCTGCTATTTGCTACAAAATAAAAAGGAAATGGTTGGGAGGTGTTATGCAAGGAAAAGAATCCAACATGGGTTCTGTTGTAGATGGGCGTTTCCAACCCGAGGGATGACCGTGCTGAGCGGAACCGAGGAAATAGCCTCGTTTCCGCTCAGCACGGCCCTTCCGAGGGTTTGAAACGCCCATCTACAACAGAACCCCATATTGGATTCTTATATATCAGAACTGGTGAGTGTATTACGAATAAAGAGGATCTTACACGAGTGGTCATTTCATATGAAATTTATGATACGAGCCTTTGGCGAGTTTCATAAATTTCATATGAAATGACCACGAGTGTAAGATTCTGTTTATCATATGACCACTTAAAATTGGATTTTATCGCCTTTAAATTTTACAAACTCAACAAAAATGCATGGTTGACATGGATGTCGCTAATGACGTTACTTAATCCCGCCAAAGTTTTAGTACACGTTGGTCATACGATTTTTATTACACGACGTTATCCACTACTTATCAACGACATCATATGATAATTTCTGATTCACCACCCTCCACTGACTCTTGAGGAGCAGCTGTCACCGAAAAATAGAAGTCTGCTGCACTGGCTCTCAAAACATGTTAAGAAAAAAAAATGTAGATAACTTAAATGACTAGTCTCAGATTACCATCACTCATTATTTTACTCCTCAATAAACCAAACTATCATCAGTTCATCCGCCCAGAGTTATAAAGGACAGAACTAAATTAGAGCTGTTGTCGGATTTGGGGAAACAAAGGTTAATGTAATTAAAAGATAAAAGTCGCGCTATTTTTATCGATGATACATGAAGGTCAAAGTGTTGCATTTGCCAAAAACTGTATTCAGCCGACAGCAATTAGTCAAATCTGACAAGCATAAGAATTATATTACACATCCCACTCTTTTGCGTGTGTTATTTGGTTTGAAAGACAATGTTTATAGCTCATATTCTCTCAGCATTAGTATTAACTATAACGGCCATCAATTGAAGCTATGAAGAATATGGTAGGGGGGCCTTGCCAGTAGCCTGGAGTAGCTAGTGTGCCATATGGGGTTCAGAACGAGCAAATGGCTCTACAAGTAATTTATTCTGTGATGAAATGATATTTGAGTCAAGCCATCCAAAATAGGGTCTTCGACTTTATGTACAAAGCAAATACTCAGATCAGACTGTAAATCTGCACAGCACGATCAGTCAATACCCTGATTTTATGGCTGATCATTGGCAAATATTACCAGTGCAAAGGATATCTATCGTAAACCTATAGAAAACAATGCAGTTCGTACTTCAATGAACGCATCGAGTCACACGATTTTCAGTGACGTCAGTCTAAACCATAGTTCTCAATGATCTGATTGGGCGTTTGTGGCGTAAACGCTGTTCCGCTCTTTGTAGCTTTAAAATATTTTCTATAAAAGGGTTATCCTTTGGAAGCAAGGAATACACCACAGAACTGAAAAAATATGGAGTGTACATGTTTTCTGGGCCAGACTAGCTAGTTTCGGCCAATTAGGCCTCATCAGTGACCCTCAGATATTTTCAAAATTCCACAATGGAATCAATGATCCCAAAGGACAAGAAAATATAATCTACACTATGATGTAGGGCAGGGAGACGTTTTACCGCCGCCACACATTCCCACACACCAGCTGTAGTGAAGTTGAATATGTTCTATAAAAGGCATATCCTTTGGAAGCAAGGAATACACCACAGAACTGAAACAATATGGAGTGTACATGTCTGCCCTATATTCATTTTTCGCCCAAGGATGAGGAGCAAAGAATGTAAAAAGAAGAAATAAACATATTTTTTCTGCTGTTCATGAAAGTATGAACTACACCGAGTCGCTAGCAAAGTTTAAATGAGCCCCCTCGGGTTAATTTATTTTGCAGGTGACCCACTGCGCTCGTACATTTCATGAGCATCAGAAAAATGAAGTTCATTTCTATTTCTTGTATTATGACTTCACTGCAGCTGGTGTTGTGCCGTGTGGCGGCCGTAAAACGTCTCCCCGTACATCAACCATAGTGCAGTTTATATTTTACTTTTGGTCCTTTGAGATCAGTGTGAATATTCTGAGAGATCAGAAATAAATTATTGGTTTAGACACGTATTCTAGACAGGTTTTTAATTATTTGGAACCCATTGTGATTTATATCAGTCTTAAAAAGATTGGGTACAACATGGATATTATACGACAGACTGCATGCATGGTAGTTAACCCAATCACGGTTGGCAACTTTGCTTCCCTCTTTAATTGCACGCCGGTGGGTCAGGCCTCAGATTCTATGACGGCTCCAACGTAAAGGCTTATTGAAAATTAGAGAGATAATGTTGGTTGGTGCCTGATGCTCTGTCTCTGGTCGGGCTCATCGGAGTCTAACTGTTGGTTTTCTTTTGCTCCAGCCTTTCAGTGGTTTCTTGCTGTCGAGTCCTCACCGTTGTCTCACCTCTGTGGTTCTTTGATTTTTGTGTTCACGGAGATGTTGCACTGATGAGTTAGGAGGCCTTCATGCGGACTGAACAAATTATTTGTCTAAATCGCGACGGAGGTAAGGGCGAGGATTGTGGCCACGTAAAATCGATTTAAGCCCCCCAGTGGAAATCTTCCACTGACCGTTCCAAGGCGGCTCTTCTGTGGCGATTTATTTATGTTGTTGTTTGTTACTTACTGTGTGTATCACTTGTGTCTTTTGGTTTTGGATGGCCATATGGCCATTTTGTGGGAAAGTAACTGTCCTTATGGCCTTCCTTTGTTTAGGTTTCCATTATGGTCTGGTCGCTTAATGTTTGTATTTCTTTCCCTTTGGTGTCTTTTATGGGTGGAGTAAGTTAATTGTATCAATTCCTGATCTTTGTTTTACTTCTACTTTGAATCGACTGCCTATTCGAAATTCGCAAAATTGCAGTATATTTCCTCTGGCTTTCTATGCCGGCTTATTACAGGGTCACTGATGAGGCTTTATTTGCCGAAACTACGTAGTATGACCCATCTTCTTTCTTATGAATGTTTTCATTGCTTTTTAAGGACCTCATTTTTTATTTTTATTTACAGTAAATCTCCGCTATTAAGACGCCCAAAGCAAAACAAAATAAAACTTAATGTGATTTTAAAAGCTTATCGAGAAGGTCTCTTTCTATTTCTTTCAAATATTTCTTTTCTAGACATTGATGAGTGCCTGGTCCCCAGTAGCTGCAGTCAGAAATGCGTAAATGTTAAAGGATCTTACAAATGTCTGTGCGAGGATGGATACCAAATGCTGACAGATAATAAGCACTGTGCTGCTTTGCGAAGTAAGGCTTCTTTCTTTACTATATGTAGTAAGCAACACATTCAGAGACAATTTTTCTGTGCCAGACGGTGTAAGTTGGGTTGCAAGTAGAATATGGATAAACAGTACTTAAACCTTATCCTGCTGCTCACGACAACTCCCCTACCTTTGCAAACAGGGCAGATCCAGATCATATGGATGGCTTCTTTTGATCAGGATCTACACTGTTTGCCATGCAGTTTGTGAATTGGAGAAATATATTATAGCAATAATTTGATTTATTGATACATTTGTGTAATTAGCAATGAGTGTGGCTTGATTAATTGATGCAGCGGGATGAGGATTAACATAGTCCGCGTGAGGAAAACATATCCATGTGGTAGTGCATTTGGCACATAATCAAAGTTTTCTGATGTAAATTTGTAAAATTTTACTTGTATTAAACGTAGGTTGTGAGTGCTCGTTAGAGCTGCTCTAGTCTAAGATTTTGGCTTGAATAAAACACATATTGTGTAACACTGTAAACTCCACTTTTCTATATGTAACCCCTCAGGAAAAAGGCCCTTATGGATGTCAGAAAGCTAAAAGTATTTTAACCAAACACGTTCACATATCATTTTGAAGGGAATTTTGACACTAGACTGATATTGTTTGGTGATAAGAAACCAATTTTTATTTGCATGAAAAGCAAACAATTTTTAATTATAGACATACTCTTCCAGATAAACATTTACGAAGGAATCAAAGGTATTTTGTGTTTGAACTACAAGGTGGGATAAATCAGTTTTGGCTGACTCTGACCGGTCACCGTCCGTCATCGTCCGTCCGCCTGTTTGTCCGTTTGTTCACAATTATATAAATAAAATTTCCCCCTAAACCACTTAAACGGATTCTAACCAAACTTTGAAGAACTTATGTTTCAAAATTGTGCAAAGAATAACTATCGTTGCCATGGCAACGAACCGGGAAAATAAGCGAAACCTTTTAAAACATGTTCTTGTCTGAAACCAGAAGGCCCAGGTCTTTGATATTGGATATCTTTTGTTTGTTTGTAATGGAGTTAAACGGCCAAGTCAACACTATTTTAGGTCATTTTGAAGCGGTCAGTTTACCTATCCACAATTTTCCTGGGCAGACATATTCGAAAGCGGTTAACCACTACAGTGCACATTCGTTCGCCAGAACCTGACAACTGCCCGTCTTGAATGAGCGGAAGGGAGAGAGAATGACCGTAGAAAAGATATTAATCTCCAAGAAAGGATGTTGTCGACCCCAGTAGGTATCCAACCCGCGTCCTCCCGATGACCAGCCAGACGCGCATCCGACTGAGCTACCGAGTCGGCATGATATTTGTTATGCAACTTCATCTAACATCACAGGCCTGGGGCCAAAACTGGTCCTTTCCGGGCCCACTTATTTTACAAAGGAGTAGTTTAGGTCGAAATACCAAAGTGTTATTAATCCATAGACAAATGGCAAATATTAATGTTCAGACCAACAGACAATAGTTCGTCTGTCATTACTGACAATGACCACTTATTCATATTTGAGAAATGTTTCTATTTGTATGTTCTAAGATGGCTGATGAGACCCATTTTAGCTCTGAATTTTCTGTTGCAGATAGAGCATTAGAGCTAGAGGAAGACAGATTGTTGGTGATTTCCTAGCCCTGGCTTTGCGTTGTTCACGTTTCTGCTCAGTTTCACTGATTCATTTTGCCTCGTATTCACTGTCACCACTTCTGATGATATAGGGAACCACTTTCAAAATCTTCTGGTCCGAAACTATAAGAACCATGCCTTTGATATTTGATACACAGCTTTGTCTAGTGGACTTTGCCGAAAGTGCCCACACCAGGGTCAACATGATTAACATATACTTTTATATAGAACAGTTTTAAACCTTGTTCGAAACCAGAAGGTTCAGTCATTTGATATTTGGTACTCAGCTTGGTCTAGACCCCTCCTAAGATGGTTCAAATTTTAGACCTGGGGCCAAAAATGGCCATGCCACGGTGCTCACAATTTGTACATAGACTAATATAGGGAAAACCTTCAAATATTTTCTCGTCTGGAACCAGAACGCCCAAGCCTTTGAAATTTGGTATATACCTTTTTCTAGTGGACCTCTGCCAAGAATGTTTAAATTATAGCCCGGGGCCAAAAAAGGCTCCGCGACAGGTCTCACATTTTACAAAGCCTTATATCCGAAAAATACTTAAAAACGTCTTGACTAAATCCAGAAAGCCCAGGTATATCGGATCTTTTATTAACCCATATTTCCTCTATGTAAATTGATTACAATGTACACTGTAAGGGTGCTCATTACACACATGCGTTTAACCTATTTTGTACCGCAAACCCAAAAACAGGTAACTGGAAAACAATGGGTGCCCTGATCAGACACCGCAGAAGGCGGTGTCTGATCAGGGCCTCCACTGTTTGCTTAAAGTTTAGCCATGTTCTAAATACATTTTTAGGAAACACAAACAAAGACCTATAAAGTTTGAAATAGAATTCTGCTATATGTAATGTGGAGGTTTCCATTCAAAATATAATGGGTTAAGTAACTTATAATGTTTGTTGATTTTTGAACAGACAAGACCCTTCCACATTTGATTGTCAGTAATATGGATCACTTCATTGTTACTGGAACAGACCTGTGGGACTCGCAGGATTTGATGCACGTACCAAAAGCTATCTCATAGGCGGGTGTAGATATACACGTTGAGACACAGATGCTGTATTTCTCGGACTCAAAATTGAAGAAATTACGAAGGATGCATATGGATGGGTCCGGCTTAACTGAGGTACTTTCGATGATGTTTTAATGTTTTCTGTCGTAAGCAATCGCATTTATTTGCAATACTTTTTATAAGGTCCTTAAAGACAGATAACTATAAACATACCTGTATTATTAACCTTTATCTCGCTAAATATATCTTTAAAGCTACATAAGTTGCTGACTACCATTCAATAAAATTACTTAATATAATATATTCGTTCATTTCAAAACCTTCGTGACAAACAGTGTAAATCCTATCAGAATGTATTGTCCTGTGATCTGTATCAACATTGTTTTCAAAGGCAGTGGTTTTCTTGAACAGCAAGATTAGGGTTAGGTTTCTCACCTATCAAAGGACTAACATTTTCAGACTCTTTGGCTTTTTCTAACTTTGATTTGTCACAAACTGTGTTTTCATTAAGCACGATTAGAAAAAAAGCTTGGAAACAAAGAGCATACACAAAGATGAATTTTCCGGACCACACAAGCTATTATGAGCCAGTTATTCTGGTTGTAATTTTCAAGATCCAAGATTTGCTAGATTATCCCAATGGAAATACAGTAATACATTACTTTCTTTCTTTGATTCTACTGATACTGCGATCGGTCACATCTGACCATTACTCGCAGGTGTTCACTACATACACTCAAAGTTTTGTCGGATGAAAGCTTACACATAATCATGTAATTACGGTAGGGATCTTTAACCTGCACAGGGGATGAATGTTCCTGCACAGTGGGGCCTCCAGTTAACGTCACTATCCGAAGGACGTTGCACTTGTGTCATTCATCCCTGCAAATGATGCCAGTGGAGCATGTTTGGACACCGCGATTTTATTACCGCTGCCGGGAATCGAACCAGGGGCCTCTAGAATCAATGGTAAGTGCACTAACCACTTAGCAACCATGCCATTACCATTCCTATAGCACTTTCATGTGGCATAGTGTACGCTTTCATATTCCAAAAAATGGCTTTTTCTCCGATGAAAATTTGTGGTATTGTTTCTTATTTATACCTAGACATGGGTGGTCGGTACTCGTTAGAATCGCCTCACTGAGGCGGTTCGAACAAATACCCACACCCTATGTCTCGGAGCAGAAATAAGAAAATAATCGTATGCCCCCCTCATCACGTAAGCACGTCCGTGAAGTGAACAGCCCAGTAAACCCCACTTTATATAGAGAAAGCTAGGGTTTATGGGGGGTAAACATTATTTTTCGTATTTCTGCTCCAAGACATTGGTTGTGGGTACTCGTAAGAACCGCCTCGATGAGGCGGTTCGAACGAGCACCCACAACCTATGTTTGAGGTTAAAATAACAAAAATATCACAGATTTTCATCGGAAAAGTAGCCAGTTTTAAGAAAAAAACACTATATCGCATGGGTGTGTTATCGTAATGTAAACCCCAATTTTGTCTATATAAAGTGTGATTTACAGGACCGTGATGCCGAATTTGCTGGATTTACCCAAAATAACGTAATAAACGAAAATTAACTGTAAATATTGCCTATGGAAGCAACCAGCACACACATACGAATTATTTTTAAATAATCATGTTTAACTGGGCTAGACAACAATTAGGCCCTCCAGCATGGTTCAGCTTATGTTTTCGTTATTGTTTTAGATCATTGATTAAATTGTGTACATGTAATTTGGAAACTATTTGAGGGTCATTGATAAAACCTAATTGGCCGAAACTAGCTTGTCTGACCCAGAAAAGCGTGTACACATAATACTTTTCAGGTCTCTTGTTTATTTCCTGCTTCCAAAGGATAGACAATTCTTACTACAGCAGGTGTTAAGGGAATGTGTGGCGACTGTAAAAGGCTTCCCTGCTCTTCATCATAGTGTAGTTTATATATTCGTGTCCTTTGGAATTATTAATACCATTGTGGAATTCGGACAATACTTGATAGTCAATTATGAGTCCTAATTGGCTGCCTATACAGATACATTGTCAATTTTAACGCCGAAAAAATAAAACTTTTGAGATAAAAAATTGTCATTTTTTCATATTTTCGCTCAAAATATAGATTGATGGTACTCGTTAGAACCGGCGCAGCGAGGCGGTTCTAACGAGTACAAACCATCTATATTTTAGAGCAGAAATAAGAAAAATAAGGTTTACCCCTGCAAACCCCAGTTTTACTATATAAAAGTGGGGTTCACGGGGTCAGAATTATATAGGCGTGCTTGCGTGATGAACTTCCAAGTCCGGCCCAGAAAAAAACTTGTACACTCCAAACTATTGGGTTCTGTGGTGTATTCCTTGCTTCCAAAGGATAGCCCATTAATAGAACATATCTAATCAGTCACTACGATAAAATATCTATGCGACATAGTGCATTAGTTTAGATCTTTAAAACGGTACTTTTCTCATGAAAATGTGTGATATCTTTCTTATTTCTAATGAAAACACACGCTGTTGGTGCTCGTTAAAGCTGCCTGTTTTCTAAAGAGTACCAACAATCTATGTTTTTTTTTAAAAATTTAAGGATATTGAATACCCATGTAAATCCAACTTTTCTCTGTATACGGTTGGGTTTAGAGAGAGTCTATGTTGCCTGGTGGTGACGATCCATTACGTGAACAAGCCCGTGAAATGAACACCTCCTAAACAGCACTTCATATAAAGAAAACTGTGATTTACGGGGTATACATTATTTTCCTGATTTTAACTCCAAGACATAAGTTGTGGGTACTCGCTAGAACCGCCTCAATGAGGCAGCTCATTCGAGCTGCTTCAACCTTTATAAGGCGTACAAATAAGAAAAAGTTACCAGTAAAAGTCACCATTTTTTAGATTTATGCACTTTGTCACACTGACATGTTATCATGAACTGTCTCGTTTCTAACAAGTACCAACAATCTTAGTCACAAATATTAGCACAATGAATCCCCATGTAAACCCATTTTCCTCTATAAACGAGTGGATTTTGGTGGATATTAAGAAGCTTGATCGCGACAACATTTTTACCTCTGCTCCAAGAAAAGGTTCTGGGTTTTGTTTGTATGACAAATTTTAGGTTTAACGTCCCCGTCAATACTTATATAGATCATTTTGTAGACCTTGCTTCCAATTTTGTGGGCCTTTTACCCGACATCGAAATGAAATGACATCTCAAGACCTTCGCCCAATGAAACCAATAGAGTTTATAAGCATGGACAGTCCGACTAGCACCGCTTGCCTGGGCAGGCTTATATCCCACAGCTGGTGTGTGGGAATGTGTGGCGGCGGTAAAACGTCTCCCTGCCCTACATCATAGTGTGGCTGGCTGGTCTGGCCCGGAGAGTGTGTGCACTCCATGTTTTTCACTTCCGTGGTGTATTCCTTGCTTCCCAAGGATAACCCTTTTATAGAACATATTTAACTTCACTACAGCTGGTGTGTGGGAATGTGTGGCGGCGGCAAAAAGTCTCCCTGCCTACATCATAGTGTAGATTATATTTTCTTGTCCTTTGGGATAATCGATTCCATTGTGGATTTTTTAAAATACCTGAGGGTCACTGATGAGGCCTGGTTGGCAGAGGCTGGCTGGTCTGGCCCGGAGAGCGTGTGCACTCCATGTTTTTCACTTCTGTGGTGTATTCCTTGCTTCCAAAGGATAACCCTTTTATAGAACATATTTATATCCAATAAGCGGTTTATCAGTACTCGTGTGCGGTCGGTTTCTCTGCGTGGAAGCAACGTTGTTGATACTCGTTAGAACCGTAGCAATGAGGCCATACAAATTTGTAAGAAATATATCACACATTGTCATCATGAAAAGGTCACCATTTTTGAGATATGAAAGAATGCACTATGTTGCACGGATATGTAATCACGATGGTGCTTGTTACAATCGCCTCGTTTCTAGCGAGTACCAGCAATCTTTGTTTTTGAACAGAAATAGATGGACAATGGATACCCACATAAACACCACTTTTCCCTATATACGGTTGGGTTTAGAGGGATGTTAAGTAGCCTGATGGTGACGTTCGATATAATGTTCAAGAGCATGGTTCCATAGATCATTAGAGGAATTCTAAAACAGCATGCCGACTTAGGAAAGTTGCAGTGATTATATCTGCTTCAAATCACTGGGAGGAGTGACGTCATACAAAGCCGATGTTTAATGTTACGGAACAGATACTGTCCATATAATGGGCGGAAAACCTAGAAGAGTGACGTCATGCAAAGCCGCCGTTTTATGTTACGGAACTGCTGTCGTTTTTATGGGCGGAACATCTGGAAGAGTGACGTCATGCAAAGCCCCTGTTTTATGTAACGGAACCGATTCTGTCGTTGTAATGGGCGGCAAATCTAGAAGTGTAACGTAATACAAAATTGCCTTTTTACGTAACGAAACCGATACAGTCGTTATAATGGGCGGAAAATCTAGAAGATTGACATCATACAAACCTTCGTTTTATGTTAGGGAACCGATACCGTCGTTATAATTGGCGGAAAATCTACAAGCGTGATGTCATACAAAGCCGCTGTTTTATGTTACGGAGCCGATACTATCCTTATAATGTGCGGAAATCAAGGAAAGTTACGTCATACAAAGCTGCCGCTTTATGTTAAGGAGCCGATACTATCGTTATAACCTAGAAGAGTGACGTCATAGAAATATGTTCAAAATAAGGGTTTTAAGAGTGTCAAAATTATATACTTGTGTTTCCGTGGTGTGACGAAAACACGGCTAAATATTTCCCGCGTTTATATTGAGAAATTCGGGTTTACAGGGGAAATACTTATTTATCTACCTGTCTCATAGGCCACGTCGGTCGGTGTGTGCTCGGAGGGGGATGTGCTGTGTTTGCCGTGTCTTGCCCATCATCCGTTTCGGTTTCAAAACTTTTGGGTTGTGACACACTGATGAAGATTAAATATCAGAATGGCCTCTGTGTCACTAAATTTGGTATAGTTACGCTTTAATTATCTACTTAAGGATCAGATATGTGGTTTGTGGTACTCGTTAGAATCGGTTCTAACGTGTACCCGCAATCTTTATTTAAGCAGATAAGATAATATTAATTTTCCATCACCAAAGTTTCGTTTTTTCGGCGGTAAATATGTTCTATAAAAGGGTTATCCTTTGCAAGCAAGGAATACACAACAGAACTATAAAATATGAAGTGTACATGTTTTCTGGGCCAGACTAGCTAGTTTCAGCCAATTAGTGACCCTCAAATACTTTCAAAAGTCCACAACGGAATCAATGGTCCCAAAGGACAAGAAAAGTCTACAATGCATTAGTTAAGGCATGTTTTCACAATGGAGAGACAGTTAAGGTCATATTAGGATATACGATCACGAAAGCACGCCTATATAATTTTGACCCCCTTGAACCCCACTTTTATATAAAAATACACTGGGGTATACAGGTGTAAACCTTATTTTTCTTATTTCTGTTCTAAAATATAGATTGTGGGTAACCGTTAAAACCGCATCGATGAGGCGGTTCTAAAGTACCCATAATCTATATTTTGAGCAAATTAAGAAAAATATCACAAAGTAGAAGTAAAACAAAGATCAGGAATCGATACAATTAACTTACTCCACCTATCAAAGACACCAAAGGGAAAGAAACACAAACATGAAGCGACCAGACCATAATGGAAACCTAAACAAAGGAAGGCCGTAAGCACAGTTACTTTCCCACAAAATGACCAAATGGCCATCCAAACTAAAAAGACAGTAGTGATACACACAGTAAGTAACAAACAGCAACATAAATAAACCGCCACAGAAGAACCGCCTTGGAACGGTCAGTGGAAAGAATTCCACTGGGGGGCTTAAATCGATTTTACATGGCCATAATCCTCGCCCTTACCTCTGTCGCGGTAAACACTAATTTTTTTAGTCCGCATGAAGGCTTCCTAACTCATCAGTGTAACATATCCGAGAACATACAAATCAAAAAACTACAGAAATGAAACAAGGTTGAGGAGTCGACAGCATACAACAACAGAATTACTGGAGCAAAATAAAAAAAAACCGACAGTTAGACTCCAAGAGGCCCGACCAATAACGGAGTATCAGGCGCCAACCAGCATAAAGAATACTAAAATAAAATAAAATTCCATTTATGTTATTACGCTGGAACCGTCATATAACTTAAGCCCGACCCACCGGTGTGCAATCAAAGCTGCCAACCGTGATTGGGTTAACCACCATGCATGCAGTCTGTTTTATAACATTTATGTTGTACAAGTTTCCATCTCAAAATTTTCATTTTTTTCGGCAATAAAGGTTACACTGTACATGTATAGGTGTATTTTCGTAACGATTACCTTATTATTCTGTTTAAGGTTATATCGAGCAGCATGAATGTTGTGGAGGATATAGCTGTTGACTGGATAGGTGGTAACCTGTACTGGACAGACTTCAGTTTTCAGACCATCGAAGTGGCCAAACTGAATGGAAGTTTTCGGGCAATTCTCGCTAGTGAAAATGTTACAAAGCCACGAGGAATCGAAGTAGACCCAAGGTGAGTTGCGACGCATGTTTAATGCATGCATCAAGTTAACAAGTCAGTAATTAACGGTGTCTCATGATGTAAAGTATTAAGGCATATTTCTTTTAATGATAACATACATCTTTGATTGTACCATTGGCATAATGACAGATATTGTGTATATTTCAACTCCCATCACACAAAATATTCACAGAGTTAAACGAAGAAAAAGAGCCTCTAGATCAGTTATACTTCTTTTCATACCCCTATAACGTGCTGTCTTTGTTGATCACTCATTTTGTAATTTTGTATCAAGTAAAACATCGTCTCAAGACATTCAATCTGCTGCATCACGTAAACAAGTCCGTGAAATGAAGACCCTCCTAAACCCCACTTTATATAGAGAAAACTGGGGTTTAAGGGGGTATACATTATTTCTCTTATTTCTACTCCAATACATAGGTTGTGGGTACTCGTTAGAACCGCCTCAATGAGGCGGTTCTAACGAGCACCCACAACCTATGTTTTGAGCATTTATAAGAAAAATATCAAGGATTTTCATGAGAACGGTAGCCATTTTGGAGATGTGAAAAAATGCACTATGTCGCACGGGTGAGTTATCGTAATGAATAGCCACCTTCTTCAAGCAGCCCGTTTTAGAGTTTTCCCTTGGTTGTCACGTAATGTATTGAGATACTTTGCTTCTTTTGTTGTTTTAATTTATTGCATATTTTGGTTTACACGTATTTATAAGTTTAAGCAATACATGACAAGACAGATAATACTGTTTACAATAAGTTAAAGGATTTGAACGGAAGCTAAATGTAGCTTATTAAGTTCATCGCCTGATAAATGAATAAAATAATTGTATATTTTCCTGGGAAACCTTTTCTTACTACCATTACAATAACACATGCACATGACACAGTGCATTCTTTCATATATCTTATATCTTAACCCTTCTCTTTTTGAATATTCAGTTTAGCCACACCCATTTCTGACATAAACCAATCAGATTACTTGATGTAATTTATTGCTACAAATTCAAAAACTGAATGCTAAACATTTTAGATCCTGATCAGATGGCTTCTTCAGAAGGCATCTGATCTGGATCTACACTGTTTTCAAATATATGGGTTGTCGTGAACAGCAAGAAAAGGGTTAAATGGTTACATTTCTAATGCAAAATTATTATGTCATTCTTATTTATCAGTTATATTGCAAACATAGGTTCTGTGTGCTCGTCTGAACCGCCTCATCAATTTTTTATGATATAATGTTTGGATATTTTTCGTCTTTATTCTAAACACCTGTCTTGGATCAGCAGTTATAAGAAGCATATTGTGTGCCCTCGCAAAGCCCAGTTTTCTCCTTATAAATTGAGGTTTAAAGGGGTCTTTATTGCACGGACTTGTTAACTTGTAGCGTATTTTGCAACTTGCGAGCAAACAGTGGGAATGTCTCGACTTCATAGACACCGGCTTGTGAGAAAACGAGCAAACAGTGGGAATGTCTCTATTTCACAGACACTGGCCTGTGAGAAAAAAGGCTACTTATTTCATAGGTCAAGATTCCTGTTCTGGACAGACTGGGGCAAAAATCCAAGAATTGAAAGAGCCGGCATGTGTGGATGCGACAGAACAACTATCATTTCGACAAATCTATTCTGGCCTAATGGCCTTTCAATAGATTACCCGAACAAGCGTCTATATTTTGCCGATGCTAGGCTTGACTACATAGAATTTTGTGACTACGACGGTGGTAACAGACACAAGGTGATCGGCAGTGATCATGTGAGTGCAATTTTTATTTCATCTTGGTACGTTTGTATTATGAACATCCATTGAACTCCGCTTTATATAGAGAACAGTATTTGTGGTTATGTTATGTTTGCCTTTTTAAACTAAAAACGTATCTTGTGGGTACTCATTTAAAATTCTCACTTTCTGTCGCTAGGAAAATATACCCTTGTAACGCCCCACCCATTGGGGCTTCGAGAAGTAGTCTGGGTCGCATGGAGCTTCATCGCAGAGCTGTAAGCGACCAAGCATGTGTTCTGGTAAACCGTTAGCAGAGACAATAGCCCATCCCTCCAGGACACCCATAAAAAATTTTGGCTTCTCTAGACCACCCGTAAAAATTTTTTTAGCTTCTCTAGACCACCCCCTAAAAAAATTTAGCTTCTCTAGACCACCCCTAAAAAATTTTAGCTTCTCTAGACCACCCCCTAAAAAAAATTTTTAGCTTCTCCCCAACCCCCCCAAAAAAAACACCCACTATAGGGGACCCCTCGAAAAAAAAATAAAATCACCCGGAGTCCGCGGACTCCGGCAGGAAACAATCGGGGGGGGGGGTGGTGGTAAAATAATAATAAAAAAAACACCTACTATAGGCCCTCGGAAAAATTGTAAAAATGTGAAAAAGTGAAAATGTAAAAAAAGTGTAAAAATAAAATCACTCGGAGTCCGCGGACTCCGGCAGGAAACAATCTGGGGGGGGGGGGTAAAATAATTACAATATATATGTCAATATAATTACCTACAAACAATGAATGGACACCAAATTCACGTAAATACGTTCGAGAAAGCAATTGCATTCTAATCATACCAGTAAATTGTATATATAAACCAAATGTAACACATTTATTTGCTCTTATAGTTGAGAATTTCTCTCCATTAACAATACAGAACACAAAATATTAAATAAAATGCAGTACTTACATGGTTTAGCTTTTGATTTGCCTTTTTTAGAAGTTAATTTGATGTGTTGTTGTAATGGCTGCTGTTAACAAAAGGCGAGGTAAAAACGTCTTCTCACCACTGTTTATTTGACACGAAAGACCGCACCTATTCAAAACTCATGTCCTATTGTCGCAAATATGCAAGGTAAAGTAATTAAAGAAAACCGCAAAATGCACATGCTTTTTTAACCACCAGAACATTCAGTAACTATATATCGGGTTTCAATACTGGGTAACTTATCAGATCAATACACGGTAAAATTCACAAAATGGGTAGTGAGAAGCGTATTTTTTTTCTCTCATTCCCATACCCCAAATTGTTTCCTGCCGGAGTCCGCAGACTTCGGGTGATTTTATTTTTTTTCGAGGGGTCCCCTATAGTGGGTGTTTTTTTTTTTTGGTTGGGGAGAAGCTAAAATTTTTTTTTAGGGGGTGGTCTAGAGAAGCTAAAATTTTTTTAGGTGTGGTCTAGAGAAGCTAAAAAAATTTTTTTAGGGGGTGGTCTAGAGAAGCTAAAAAAATTTTTTTAGGGGTGGTCTAGAGAAGCTAAAAATTTTTATGGGTGTCCTGGAGGGATGGGCTATTGTGTTATCAGTTTCTCTAGGCGGTAAGGCTTGAGATGTCATTTCATATCTCATTGTCGATAAAAGTCCCGCCAAATTAGAAATAACGTCTACATATGACCTAAAAAGTGTTGATGGGGTAGTAAACTCTCAATACAAATAAACAAATAGACCTGAGTGTGTAACATAATACTGTTTATAATGTATTCGAAAGTGACAGTTTGATTTTTACTGAAAAACTAAATGCAAATATAGATTCTGGGTACACGTTAGAACCGGCTCTACAACCAACTCTTTTTTGGCGGTTCTAACGAATACCACAACTTAATGTCAAGACAGGTGATGAAAACAATAGTTAAGCCATGGTGGGATAACCAGGCTTTTCGTTTCAAGGACTTGTTAATCTGATGACCTTTTATGTCTCCGCCACGAATTGGATAGGGCAATATAATTTTATCCGTTCTATGTACATACACATACATACATATACATGTACATACATACATACATACATACATACATACATACATACATACATACATACATACATACATACATAACAAGCGCAAGCATACGTTCATGCACGCCCATACATATGTACAAATCTACCTACTTTGCCTACCTACCTTACCCCTCAACCATCTTCCACTCCCACTTCAACTACGTCGCAATACCTAATCCCAACCCATCCTAACATAAGTTTGTCCGTCAAAGTTCTTGGTGCTGCTAGACTGGACATGCGCATCAAAGTCAGAAAACTCTGATTGGCTTTTAGTGGAAGAATAGCCGCTAATAAATTCCCTTGATTGACTGAAAATGTTGACTTATGTTAATGCAATGATACAGTGTGTGGCTCTGCACCTCCTGCTGCGGTTTTGATTTGAAACTTGTCGCAATTTGAGGGAGAGTAAATGTTCCGTATGGCTTTCAACTTGTGATGTTTTCATTATTCTAGTGTTGTTTTATGTTGGTGTTTTTTCCCTTTGGTGACCTGGGTGGGAGGTAGAAGTCAATTGTATAGATTCCTGAGCATTGCACGCACTTCTGTAAGGAGTGCATAAAGGTCAGGTGTCTCTGATTTGACTATTAATGGAGGAATTATATACCCTTGATTGACTTAGCACATTTTGTGCCCCCGCCTATCGGGGCTTTGAAAAAAAGATTTGGGTTCATGATGCTTCCGTGCAGAAATGCAACCGACCGAAATTTTGAGCCGACTTAAAAAAAGCGGTTCCTGTAGGATCTAGTTATTCCATGTTTTTGCTTCTTTCCCTTTGGTGTCTTTGATTGGAGGTATGTGTTAATTGTATTCATTCCTGATAATTGCCTTTACTTCCATTATGCGAATCGGACGTCCCTAATACCCTTACAATTTCTTTGGGCAGTAGTGCATGTGAAATCATTACATATCAATTTCGGGTAAAGGTCCCACATAAAGGAAAGTACTTTCTCCAAATTGACCCAAATAGTTTCGACCCTAGCAAATAAAATCAAGCATTTTGTCTTATATCCACGCCATATTAGCTGGTTCGAGGCATCTGTTTTACACTAGTGCATACAATGATATCGTAAATTTAGTAACACGTAGTAGTGCATGAACAACAATCTATTGTCGACCGCGGTTTCTCATTAGCATGTGCGTCCGACTGATGATCACGAAGGCGATCGTGGGGTCGATACCTGCCTGGCTGGGAACATTCTGTAGAGGATATTGATCATGCAATCATTTCTACGGTCATTACATTCCTTCGACAAATTCAAGAAGGACACTTGTCAGTTTCTGGTGTAAGAATGTGCACTGTAGTTGACGATCGCTTATGTCAGGTTAAACGATGCCTGCAAAGGTTAAAGGATGGGTTGGTAGGATGACCTGCTCGATATTACCATAACAGTGTTGTCGAGTCTGTTAAATTCCAAACAAACAAAATCAACAACCAACCCATACGGTTATGATGAAAAGTCCATTGTTCTTTGTATAGATCTTCCATGGAGCAACCATTGCTCAAATTTATAATATACCTTATATTAGTAATGCATCTTCACTGGATCACTTGACAGGCGAATTAAGTAAAACAGTTTTTTTTTTAGTTTCTGCGACACCCCCATGATCTTGTTATATTCGAGGATTTCGTCTTCTGGACAGACAGAGCTGCGAACAAAGTAAGCCGTTGTAACAAGTTCAGCTGTCAAGATAAAGACGTGATGGGCTCAAAGATGGAAAAGCCTTTAGGGATAGTAGTTAACCATCCAATCAGACAGCCGCATGGTATGTAAGTCACACATCCTGTTGATACATCGAGAATCGCATGCAAATTGTTATATTATATGAACGTTATGAAACGAACCTTTAGCGACATCATAGTGTAGTTTATATTTAATTGTTCTTTGGGATCATTGATTCCATTGTTGAATTTTTAAAATATTTGAGGGTCACTGTTGAGGTCTACTTGGCCCAGAAAACATGTACACGGCATATTTTCCTGTTCTATGCTGTACACCAAAGAATAACCCTTACTAGAACATATTTAAAATCACTACAGCTGGTGTCTGGGAATGTGTGGGGGCCGTAAAAAGTCTCCCTGCCCTACACCATATTGTAGTTTATATTTTCTTGTCCTTTAGGATCAATGATCTCATAGTTGCATTCTGAAAATATCTAAGGGTCACTAATGAGGCATAATTGGCCGAAACTAGATAGTCTGCCCAAGAAAACGTATACACTCCATATTTTCAAGTTCTGTGCTGTATTCCTTGCCAAGAAAGCATTAATCTTTCTAGAGCATATTTCATAAGTTTCATATAACTGACCAAAAGTTTAAGATTTTGTCTGATTCCCATTGTATTTATTGCGTCTAAGTATGTTATAATTTCTCAAGAATTCTAATCCACTTGTGTATGTTACGCGACGTTTAATTTGATAACGTCAAAATTGCGACAGTATATTCCGCAATATACTGCCGGAAACCCGACGACGGAATCACAAAACGTTGCTTTTCATGTGATGGGGTATGTTATACGCGGCTCACAACGCTTGCCGTCTTGGGCAAAATAGTGCGCTTTCAATATACTGTCGTAAACCCGACGACGGAATCACATACCGTCGCTTTTCATGTGCTGGAATCTGTTATACGAGGCTCAAAACGCTTGCCATCTTGAGTAAAACAGTGCGATTTCAATATACTGTCGAAAACCCGACGACGGAATCCTGAACGTCGCTTTTCATGTGCTGGGAGTCCGTCTTACATAGCTTACAGTCTTACCGTCTTGGGCAAAACAGAACGATTTCCCCAGTTCACGTCATTTTAGAAACGCAAATTCTGTTTTACGGCGATGGTTTCGCCATAAATCGAAATTCCCGACTGTAAATAAAAATCAAAAATGAGTTCCTCTAAGAGCAACGAAAACATTCATAAGACAGAAAATGGGCCATACTACGTAGTTTCGGCTAATAAAGCCTCATCAGTGACCCTGTAATGATCCGGCAAAGAAAGCCAGAGGAAACATACTGCAATTTTGCGAATTTCGAATAGGCAGTCGATTCAAAGACTGATATAAATCAATATGGGGTCCAAATAATTAAAAGCCTGTCTAGAATATGAGTCTAAACAAATGATTTATTTCTGATTTCTCAGAATATTCTCGCTGATCTCAACCTCCTATTTACCTCTTTAAAAGAAAATTCTCAATATCTTGTAGAAGAAGTAAAAAAAAATATATATATATACTCATATTAACCATTTTTCTGGATTTAAAGCGGGGTTTACAGGGTTGTTCATTACATGGATTTGCTGTGTGTAGGTGTAATCTGGCCAGAGTTTTCGCTATGCACTAGATCGATACACGTCGGTTCAAAGCTCCTTCATGCACACAGTGAATGCTACATTCTGTCCGGGTGTACAGGCATGCTCATCTATGTCTTTAGACGTTTGCTTGACCCGGCCTATTAAAGTTCTCTGACCCTAATACAGTTAGTACTTTCTAAACCGACATTCGATATAACGACAAAACTCATAATAGCGATATTTGCAGTGGAACGGGTCCTTATATGTGGCACAAGGTGAGAGGATAAATAGAGGTAGGGATGATATTTAAGATAAAAATCCTCTGGATATGAATTCGAACCCCATCTTACAAATGTCAACAGCATGTTAATGGAGTAGTTAATGGGAAACTGTTCGTTCTGTTCTACTATACAACTCTATATGGTGAATTCAGCAGCAAATTCCTTATAAAGCAAAATATTATTTAACAAATACTGTCGTAAACAAAGGTCATCTGTTATTTATTTGCAGCATCAAATCCGTGTAAAGACAGTCCCTGTAGCCATTTATGTCTGTTGTCTCCGAGGGGTTTCAGATGCGAATGTCCAGAAGGAATGGTATTACATGATTTCAGCTGTGTGCAGGGTAAGGTTACTATTGCCTTTGTTTATATTTTTGTCGGAGAGTTTATGTACACAGCAACAGTACTATCTTAAGACCATCGTTTGGATTGTAGAGAAGTAGTCTAGTCGTGGGATGGGCATTTAAGTCTCATTAACCTCGGCTAATTCTAAGTTGCGCTTTGAATGCTTATAGATTTTTTCCAACAAACTCTAGATATCCGTATATTAAGGGCAATTTAGGGATGCTTTTTATGTCCCCGGTAGCGATAGCGAGGACATATTGTTTTTACCCTATCTGTTTGTTTGTTCCTTTGTTTGTTGGTTTGTACGTGAACAACTCTAACGTTGGTCATAACTTTTGAACCGTTGGAGGTAGAGTATTCATATTTGGCATGAAAGTTCCTTGTGACAAGAGCTTCAAATTCATGCAAAAATGACCTGTGACCTTGACCTTGACCTTTGACCTACTTAAACGAAAAAATAACATTCGTCATTACTTTTACACCGCTTGAGATACATCCTTCATATTTTGCATGTGTGTTTCTTGTGACCAATGCGTTACATTCATGCAAAACATTTTGACCTGTGACCTTGACCTTGACCTTTGACCTACTTAAAATAAAAAATAACATTTTGGTCGTAACTATTGAACCATTTGAGATACAGCATTCATTTTTACATGTAGGTTCCTTTCGACAAGAGCTTTGCATTAACACCAAAATCTTTGACCTGTGGCCTTGACCTTTGACCTACATAAAAGAAAAAATTAACATTGGTCATAATGTTTGAACCGTTTGCGATACAGCCTTCATGTTTGGCATATAGGTTCCTTGTAGCAAGCTCTTTGCATTCATACAAAACTGTTTGACCTGTGACCCTGACCTTTGAACTACTTAAAAGAAACAAATTAACATCTTGGTCATAACTTTCGAACCTTTTGGGATAGGGCCTTCATATTCGGCATATAGGTTCCTTTTGATAAGAGCTTTACATTCGTGCAAAATGTTTGACCATGACCTTTACCTTTCACGTACTTAAAAGGACATAAACTGTTCATAACTTTTGAATCGTTTAAGATAGAGCCTTCATATTTGGCATGTAGGTTCCTTGTGACAGGATAAAATAATTTTCCCGGGTGACCTTGACCTATGACCTACTTTAAAGAAAAAATATTATTGTTCCTAACTTTCGAACCGTTTAAGATTGAGCATTCATATTTGGCATGTAAGTTCCTTGTGCCAAGGGCTTCCCACTCAAACAAAACTTCTTGACCTGTGACCTTGACTTTGAACTGTGACCAACTTTGAAAAAAAAGACGATGCAGGGGACATGTTCGTGTTTCACAAACCCCTCCTGTTCGGATTCAATCTTCAAAATAGTATTCTGTGTGTATACGTTAGAATCGCCGTTTTGTGTTTATTCTGAAAAGTAAACATTTTTTCAAAATTGTTTGGTAGATCTGAAATATATTCCTGAACCATCCTAAAGATGTGTCATTACCAGTCGCTGTGATTACCACTTAGTAAGTCGAACTATGTATCGTGATAACAAGTCCGGGTAATGAACGCCCATCAAAAATAGAAGAGAAGGCAATGATCAGGAATCGATACAATTAACCCAAAGCACCCATCAGAGGCACCTAACGGAAAGAAACACAAACATGTAAAAACTAGACCTTAATGGAAAAATTATTAGCATAAAGCCCAAAGGACAGTTACTATCCCACGAAATTACCAATTGGCTATCCAAATCAAAATAATATAAGCGATGGCCACATTCAAAGACAAACCAATACAAACATAAACCGCGACAGAAGAACCGCCTTGTAACGGTCAGCGAAACAAATTCGACTGGGGGTGCTTAAATCGATTTTACGTTGCCAAAATCCTCGCCCTTACTTCCGTCGCGATTTAGACAAATAATTTGTTCAGTCCACATGAAGGCCTCCTAACTCATTAGAGCAACATCTCCGTGAACACAAAATCAAACAACCACAGAGATGAAACAACGGTAACGACTCGACATCAAGAAACCACTGAAATGCTGGAGCAAAAGAAGACCAACAGTTAAACTCCGATGGGCCCGACCAGAGACAGAGCATCAGCCACCAACCAAAATTACATAAAATTCTCAGTAAGCATTTAAGCTTGAACCTTCATAGAATCCGAGGCCCTACGCTGGAATCGTCATAGAAACGGTCTTAATAAGGCGTTTTACAACTGCACCAATAAGCAGGTTCTAACGATCACATACAACCAATGTTTGACATATAAATAAGCAAAGATATCCCCAATTTTCATCAGAAAAATAACCTCTTTGGAATATAAAAGAAGGCAATTCATGTATTTCACATGGATATTTTACTGAACAAAATAGAATTGAAGGCAATGATCAGGAATCGATACAATAAACCCGCAGCTCCAATCAGAGACACCAAAGAGAAAGAAGTACAAACATGAAACAACAGACCCTAATGCAAACATCTATAGCGGAAAGCCAAAAAGACAGTAACGTTCCCACAAAATCGCCGATTGGCTATCCCAAACAAAATAATATAAGCGATGCAAACACTCAAAGACAAACCAGAACAAAAATATACCGCGACAGAAGAACCGCATTGGAACGATCAGCGAAACGAATTCCGCTAGGGTTGGGGTGCTTAAATCGATTTTACGTTGCCAAAATCATCGCCCTTACTTCCGTCGCGATTTAGACAAATAATTTGTTCAGCCCGCATGAAGGCCTCCTAAAATCATCAGCTTTTTGGCACCTTGTGGGTCAGTAAGCACTAACCTATATAACAGAAGAGAGGAACATGAACACAGATTGAATGTATTCCAGTAAAACCCCTGAAGATTAATCCCTCTCACTAAACGAGACAAAACAGACAAAGGAGGCCGAGAGTGTTTAAAAGACAGGGATTGCTAAGCTTAGGATAAGGAAAAGAAAACGAAAGTAGAGAAACAAGATATAACAAGAGGACCGTAATTGCCCATCTTTAGTTAGAGAAAACTAGGGTTTACAGGGATATAGATTATTATTAATGTTATTATTATTAATATTTTTGCTCAAAATCATAGACAATTTGTAAGTGAAAGGGCACGTGTACAATAGCATTAAAACTCAGATTCATTTGAGTCGACCAGAATACAATTATTTTAAATAAAATCATGCCGTCCTTGGATCCATGGAAAATATCTCCATGCCACAATTGGTATGCTATTCAATGGTTGTGTGTGTGTGAACACATAGCTACAGATAAGGTTGGTATTTTGGGACTTCCTCGTTTTTCCATACCGTCCCTTGTTGTGGTTAGTCATTAGAACCACCTATGTCAAGATCGTTCGCGCTTGGTATAGTGCTCATATATGCAGTCATTATAGGTTTATTAACTGTTCTCTGAACATTTGGTCCCTCTTCAGGTTATTCCTTCTTACAAATTTTCAGGACAGAAGACATACCTTATCTACGGATACAAGGATGGTGTGGCCGCTATGGACCTTCCTGTCGTATACAACGATCCTCCTATAACACCTTTAAGCAGCTCCAAAATGATCATCGACATTGAGTTCAACAGCAAAAACAAAACCCTATTCTTAATACATGGGGAGCCAGATGTAAAAGTGAGAATTATATTTTTTTAGTATATAACTTATTTAAACGACGCAGTATGTGATAAACATATTAACTGTCTGTTCTATTAAGTGTTGATTTGAGTAGTTTTGTCTCTGCCTTCAGAGAAAAAGAAAGTTGTCGATCAGCCTGCAAAAACACACATTCCAACATATTAACTTTCAATGATGCACAGTGGAAGTCCGATGCCTCGAACTTCGATGTCTCGTGTACCATTGATGAATGTTACACTTTCTTGAGTCCGAAGGGAATTCCTCCAGATATGAACTAGTGAGAGATAGGTTAGGAGAGTGAGTGAGTGAGTGTTTGAGGTTTACGTCCCACCAATAACTAAGGTTATTCGGAGACGGGACCTTGGTTTAAAGTCTCATCCGAAAGACTGGAGAAGTCCGGAATCGATTCTGCGATCCCATGTTTACAAGGCGAGTAGCGTAACCACTACACCACGGAGGCTTCTAAGAGATAGGTTAGGAAGATTTTCTTTTTTATACCCCCGCAAACGAAGTTTGAAGGGGGTATATAGGAGTCAGCTTGTCGTCGTCGGTCCGTTACAAAAAACTTTAACATTGTTCATAACTTCCTTATTCTTTGACCGATTTCTTTAATATTCACACACCACACACCTTGCCACTAGTACTTAAGGAGGGTCGCGCATAATTGACTCTGCCGTAATCAGGTTCGAATTTTTACCTCAAAATGATTTTTGTTTCTATTTAGTTTTCAAAGTGTTTTCTGAGGTTTTTGTAACATGATAACCATTGCAATGTGCATTTTGTTATAAATTATTTTGCGACTTCATAGACTACTCTCCGGTCTTGTCCGCATTTTTTTTTTTTTTTTTTTTTTTTTTGGTTTTGGGTTTTACGGCCCTTTCAAGATTATTTCACTCATATCGAGCCGATCGTTAATCAGAGGTGGGCGAAAACCGGAGTACCCGGAGAAAAACCACCTGACCTTCCGTTGCAGAACTTGGCGTCTCACACGTGGCCCGAGCGAGGCTCGAACCTACGGCGGTGAGAGACCTAATGACTAAGAGTCAGCGCTCTTATCCACTAGGCCACGGAGGCCCGTAATCTTGTCCGCATAGCTGGAAGCACAGGAAAATAGAGGGATAAACAGACTAACCCTGTATTTTTCCAGCTACTGGTTTGTTTCCTCCGATCGCAGCCCATCAGCTGTCCATGGCAAATCTGAACTCCCTTTAACGCACGATGTTTACTTTATTTTTCCATTGGTGTCAAAAATATAGCCTCGAAAAGTCTATCAGTTCACATATTCCACGGCCATACTTTGTCAACACAAACAAAACAATGAATCAATAGTGACGTTTACTTTAGTTTGCGTGACGTCATATATATGGAAAGAAAACACTGCCATATTTGATAACTAAAAGTGCAGACTGTAATGCCTGGCAGCGCACAATATTCTTTTAACTGTCAGTCGCAGTCTCAGGTTCAATTACTGTTAAGCCATCTCAGTGAACAAATAGCCTGTGCCAGCACCCATAATTAGGATCTTGCACTCAACAGGTGTAGGCCTACTGGTAAACTGCTTAGCGGATCTAAGCCTGCCCAGGCAAAGCGGTGCGAGTCGGCCTGTCCATATTAATAAACTCTATTGGTTCAATTGGCGGCGGGGTTTTAGTTGACATTTCATCTTAAGGTCGGGTAAATGCCCCACAATTTTGGAAGCGACGTCTCCAAAATGACCTTTACAGTGTTGACGGGGACGTTAAACCTCAAATCAAACAAACAATAATCAAGCATAAGCAAAAGGGTGTACAAGAAAAAATCCCTTTGATCTGTTTCGAATATAAAGATGATGGTTTAGGTTGTGCCACACGGAGCCTTTGTATGCCCACACATCCACCATCATAACAGCATTTTGTAAATGTACCGGCTCCAGCCAATCGGGCTGCATGATGCTTTCACGCAGAGCTGAAACCGACTGCACGTGAGAACTAGTAAACCGCTTAGAGGGTCTAAACCTGCCCAGGAAAATGGGTCCGAGTCGGACTGTCCATGCATATAAACCCTATTGGTTTCGCTGAGTGGCAAGGCTTGAGATGTCATTTTAACGTCAACATAATATTGGTCATTTTGGAGAGGTTACTTCCCAATTTGTGGGTCTTTTTACCCGACATTGAGATGAAACCTGACGGCCAATCTTTATGTTTATAAGGACCGTCCGTCTTGCACCACTTTACCTGGTGTAGCATACTGAAGTGATTCAGCTATGATTACAAAGCCCTCCCCCCCCCCCCGAACAGAACTCGCATGACAAAACATAAAGCACAACGATGAAATGCATTTGCCGAGAAAAGAGCCTTGAGGAACACCGACCTTCACCTCGAATTCTTCAATGGAACAAACACAAAAACGCATACGGCTCCGCGAATTAGCATACACCCACTGGACCATTCGAACAATCCACTCCTCCACTTCAAATTTTCTCTGTGCCTCCAAGATGACTTTCCGAGACACTCAACCAAATGCCTTCTCAAGGTCCACGAAAGCCACTTTGTGGGAATGCAACTGCCATTTTGGCTTTCCGCTAGTGATGTTTCCATTACTGTCTAGTTATTCATGTTCGTGGTTCTTTCCCTTTGGTGTGTCTGATCGGAGGTGTTGGGTCATTGTATCGATTCCAGGTCATTGCCATCACTTCTATCCACTTTCGGAAAGTAAAAGGATAACTTATCTCACCTCCCTTTCACAGTTTGCATAAACAGGCAATAGATAATTAAATAGCGTTTCCGGTCAATATGGCATGAAAAATAAGAAGTGTTTCTATTTTCCCTATAACGTTGGCAGGAACTTAAAGGGGAAAAAGGAAATTTTTATAATCTTTTGCATCAGCTAATTGTATTTTTTTTTTTTTTTTATCAATTTCAACCCATTTCATTAGGGGGTGGGGTAATAAATTGTCAAAAAAGAAAGCTAAAATGTATAATAATGTTTCCAAGGTATATTAATAACATACATCTGACATTGTTTGAACGTCTGCGACAATGTTAATGGTTTCATATCTTTTAAACAGGAACAAAACGACAATATGGCTATATCAGAACATGCATTTTTTTGGCCAGAAAAATCCATTTTTCATACCATAAAACTTATAAATGAAATTGTGTTTCATTTAAAATGAAATACTTTGATACATGTCACATTAAGGAAGCAAAAGTAGGTGCAATAATAAAGGTATAATCCTTGTTCTTTTCATTTAAGCAATATCTTAATGCTTTTTTAGCCATTTTTATTGGGGGGTGGGGTAATTTTTTCTGCAATATTTCTCTCAGATGCCTGGTGACATGGTCAAATTTCACGCTCATTTCGTGTATCTAATATTATTACACAATATATGTGAAAATAAGAAAAATCTAAAGACGAAAAATGCATTCTTTTTTCAAATATAGCGAAAATTGCATCTCAAAACAGCAAAACATGCAGAAAAGGACATATGTAAATAGGTGTTTCGACAAAAATCTGTGAAAGAGTTTGTCTTTCACACATAGGTACGCAAACATGACATTATCCTGCATTGTGTTTTTTTAACCAAACTTGGAAATATTGTTTTAAATAATTGTTATCGACAATTTGTCAATGACTGGGGTAATTATTGAAGCATTCGATAAATTCAAAAACAGTACCCATCTTTAAGGCTAAAAAACTCGAAAAAAAGCCTGGTGTGCCTATATTTTTATACCGGAAAACGAGTGCAGAGATTTCAAGCTACAAAATATAAGCAAATAAAAACAATCTAAAGAGAAAAGAATTACTCCCCACCCTCCTTAAGATTGATATACACAAACCTGACCTTGACCTTTACGTTGACCTTCCTCAAGGTCAAATACTTGTAAAAATTTGTCTGTCGTCGGTCCGTTACAAAAAACTTTAACATTGCTCATAACTTCCTTATTCTTTGACCGATTTCTTTAATATTCACACACCACACACCTTGCCGCTAGTACTTAAGATTGATATACACAAACCTGACCTTGACCTTTACGTTGACCTTCCTCAAGGTCAAATACTTGTAAAAATTTGTCTGTCGTCGGTCCGTTACAAAAAACTTTAACATTGCTCATAACTTCCTTATTCTTTGACAAACCTGACCTTGACCTTTACGTTGACCTTCCTCAAGGTCAAATACTTGTAAAAAATTGTCTGTCATCGGTCCGTTACAAAAAACTTTAACATTGCTCATAACTTCCTTATTCTTTGACCGATTTCTTTAATATTCACACACCACACACCTTGCCACTAGTACTTAAGGTTGATATACACAAACCTGACCTTGACCTTTACGTTGACCTTCCTCAAGGTCAAATACTTGTAAAAATTTGTCTGTCGTCGGTCCGTTACAAAAAACTTTAACATTGCTCATAACTTCCTTATTCTTTGACCGATTTCTTTAATATTCACACACCACACACCTTGCCGCTAGTACTTAAGATTGATATACACAAACCTGACCTTGACCTTTACGTTGACCTTCCTCAAGGTCAAATACTTGTAAAAATTTGTCTGTCGTCGGTCCATTACAAAAAACTTTAACATTGCTCATAACTTCCTTATTATTTGCCAAACCTGACCTTGACCTTTACGTTGACCTTCCTCAAGGTCAAATACTTGTAAACAATTGTCTGTCATCGGTCCGTTACAAAAAACTTTAACATTGCTCATAACTTCCTTATTCTTTGACCGATTTCTTTAATATTCACACACCACACACCTTGCCACTAGTACTTAAGATTGATACACACAAACCTGACCTTGACCTTTACGTTGACCTTCCTCAAGGTCAAATACTTGTAAAAATTTGTCTGTCATCGGTCCGTTACAAAAAACTTTAACATTGCTCATAACTTCCTTATTCTTTGACCGATTTCTTTAATATTCACACACCACACACCTTGCCACTAGTACTTAAGATTGATATACACAAACCTGACCTTGACCTTTACGTTGACCTTCCTCAAGGTCAAATACTTGTAAAAATTTGTCTGTCGTCGGTCCGTTACAAAAAACTTTAACATTGCTCATAACTTCCTTATTCTTTGACCGATTTCTTTAATATTCACACACCACACACCTTGCCACTAGTACTTAAGATTGATATACACAAACCTGACCTTGACCTTTACGTTGACCTTCCTCAAGGTCAAATACTTGTAAAAATTTGTCGGTAGCGGGGGTATAATTGGCGCCCGTTAGGCGGCAGCTCTAGTTTTTTTTGACTTGTAAATGAATGTTGTGTGATCTTATTAGAATAGCCTCGATGAGATGATTCTAATGAATACACACACCATACATTTATATTACAGAACACGGAAAAGATATCTCAAAATTATCTCCATTATGCTTCCTGGTGTTGCACTAATAGTAACCATCAATGGCTCGAATTTCCCTTGTCTTAAGCAATGTTTATGGTCTCAAAGGTCTTCGACCGATAGCAGTACGACTGTATTACACTACCCCTAGATTCTATATCCCAAAATTCAAAAATTTTGCCAGTCTACATAGCTTCTGAAAATGCCGGGTTGTCTACCCAAATACAGGTTTTCTTGAGAACGCTATGTAACTTGGTTACACTGAAAGTGAAAAATTGAATTACCAAATAACGTTCATTTTATATGTCCAGTTTCTGCTTTAGACCCCAACAAAAATATTACATAGAGGTTTGGTGCATTATGAAATTTCTTTGCCTAGGACGGTCCGTATGGTATACATCCCCTCACACTCATAGTTAATTCAAGTGAAATTCAACATAAATAGCCAGCGTCTTGGAGCATTCATGTATATTTGTCTATTCCTATCCATACCGGCCCCGATAGCTCAGTTGGTAGAGTGTCCGCTCCGGGGAACGGGAGGTCACGTGTTCGATCCCGGGCCGCGACATACTAAAGTCGTTAAAAATGGTACTAGCTGCTCCTCGCTTGGCACTCAGATTTACGGGGTAGAGCTAGGACTGGTCGACCCAGTGTAAGGATAATGTGACTGGGTGTGGTATCATGTAATGTGTCTGGGGCATGATACTTCAGTAAGGAAGCACTATAAAAGTGAGCATTGAGCTCCCTGTCGCAACCAGTAAACCGTCGTGATAGGACTGAAAAATTGTTGAAAGCGACGTTAAACCCGAATTCACACACACACACACACACACACACACACACACACACACACACACACACACACTATTCCTATCCATACTTGACATTTCTTACGTCATCCTTAACGTTGCACGTTGGTGTTGGAAACTGGAAAACAAGTCAACCATTTTATGTAGCACAATATAATCAAACATGTACCTCTGATGCAGCGTGAAAGTCAGATACTCTGTGAAGCTTCCGATCAAAAAATCCTTGTAATCATTACGAAAACACACCTATACAAATACATTGCCAATTGTTTGGCGAAAAATTAGAAGTTTTAAGATGAAAAATTGTAATATTTTTCTTATTTATGCTCTAACATAGATTGCGGGTACTCGAAATATCCGCCTCGACGAGGAGGTTCTTTCGAGTACCCAAAATCAATGTTTTTGAGCAGAATTTAGAAAAATAATGTATACCCCCTTAAACCCCAGTTTTACTATAATAAAGTGGGGTATGAGGTGGTTCAAATTATATAGGCGTGTTCTCGTAATGAAATACGTCTCTGAATTTCACTTGTTCAAATCATAGATTTATTGTGTTCTCGTTAGAACAGTCCCATCGGAAAAAATATCAGTTTTTGTGATATGATAGAACACTGTGTGTCATTCGAGTGTTATTGCATTGGTTCAAAGTCAGACACTCAGTAAATATACTGTCCCTGCATCGCTAAAATAAACAAACTCGATAACAGAGTTGCCAAACATAAATCTACAGTATACGTAAGTATTCGGACACCCAAAACTATGTTGCACAATTGTTCTAAAACTATCACAACTTCAATTTACTACACGATATTGTTTCTTAAACCGCTGGATGAACTGACAACAGAATAGTTCCTCTCAAGCAGCTCTTTTTACACAGAGTGCCCAGGCCTTAGTGTCCGAATAAAGACAATTATTTCAAGTCCATGAAATAGTTATCCTTCCGATAGAAAATGAGCAAATGTTTCTTTTTAACAGAACACAGTAAAACAGTTGACGTTGTTTACATCAGAAGAAGAAACATTTTTACCAGCTGTCTTTACCGGCTACCCATCATCATTCGCATATGACTGGATTTCAGGTACGAAACTGTTTATAAATGTATGTATGTTACAAATTTATAATCCCGTTTCATACGCATTATGAACTAAATATCCCCAAAACAGTTGAATTATAAGTGCAGACATGAAATGTATGACACGAGTCTCTGGCGGGTTTCATAAATGCGCCGGGGCACAGCATTTCCTACAATTTGCATGGGCGCCCAGCAAAGAATCAGATCAGCCTGTGCATCATCTGCACATCCATGTAGTCTGGCGAGAGACTTCTCCTACAGCATAAAGGAACATTGGACCGTGAGCTATCATTAGACCGCACAACGAAAACTCTGAATCTGCAGTCGCTTCTCATTGTCAAAGGGACGATTTTGTCTATGCTGACCAATCCAAAAAATGCTGAAAAGTAATGCAAGAATAAGGACAACAAACCAATGAACAATTATGTCTTTTTAGGCGTTAAATCAGCCCGATCCCGATCACTGCTTGCGGCCTTGGAGTAAAGTTAGAACGTTTGTGCATTGTGTCTTGCAGTTATCACAAACCATGAAATATATTAGTTTATTTAAGTCGTATGGTTGGGGAAGAGGCGGGGGTAACCAATCAGGGTCTTCTATGGTTTGCGGGAGTCATAGCATTGGTTTAACGGCCGCAATGTTTTTGTTGTTTTTTTTTTTCTGGCGACGCGTCACGGAATGCAACTACCATAAGGAAAACATACCGTATGAACTAACGACGTTCAACATGGTGTCAGAAATGAAAATTATAAAGGGAAAATTGTAACATCTTTCTTATTTCTGCTAACCACATAGATTGCGGGTGCTTGTTAGAACCGCCTCAATGAGGTGGTTCTAACGGGTACCCACAATATATGTTTTTGAGGAAAATTAAGACAGATAATGTAAACCACGTTAACCCCACTGTTCTCTGTATAAAATGGGGAATAGAGTGGTCTTCGTTGTTATCTTGATGACGGCTGCACGTAGAACTGCTAATGGACTTCCTCAAATGACAGTTTAAAATAAAAAATGAAATCCTATTTCTAGTTTTTTAAATTTATTAATTGCTGCTCTGTGTTGTAAAAATTGGGGATGTACTGATTTTGTTTTGCCCTTGCTAAATCCATCATTGTTCTGTAATTTCATTACTAATTACATGTGTGGGGGAAAGTTCTCTTACAAATACAGATCGACCTTTTTGAAGCTTAGCAAATGTTATTGTCGTGGTCTGACAATTTGCATCTGCTATTGACATGTTCCTCCGAATAATTTTGGAATATTTTGCCCATTAATACTAAATAGAAGTCGAGGCATGAAATGATAAGTCATTTTGGAGCTCGAATATTGTAAGATTGTATGGGCAGTAAATATCTTGCAGTTCCAACATCCCTCTAAATTGTGCACTGTTTTATAGAAAGTTCGCAGGCGTGTTTTATGGTATGACGATGTACTACTGACATTATATTCAAATTGAAACGGCAAGCAATCAGGAACGGATACCGTCAGATCCCAAGGTGGTACTTTTGTCGCATTTTCAAGCTGATATATGTTTTATAAAGAAATCAAGTATATTATGAATAGTCAAAAATGTTTGTCGAACTTTCTGATACCATTTTGCCTTCCCCTTCTGATAGCTTTCTAGCGGGGCAAATGTAAGATCCTCTGATAATACTGGATACGCTCGCCTTAACACTGTACTTTTTCAATATGAACACATGATTCGACTGATGCATTTATGCATTAAATACCTTATCTCATAAAAACAAACTTAAGTCACGAATTATTGGCCTACAAGGGTACATAATATATCCTTTACTCTTTCTTAAAAGTAGAAGTAAAACAAAGATCAGGAATCGATACAATTAACTTACTCCACCCATCAAAGACACCAAAGGGAAAGAAACACAAACATTTAGCGACCAGACCTTATTGGAAACCTTTACTTTGCTTTTTCAGGGAACTTATTTTGGTCCGAACCTGATCTTGGAACATTGAACGTTTTGAGACTGACTGACAATAGACATTTTCATAAAGTGTTACTTAGCAATACAGGAAGGGGTATGGATTGTATTACACCTATTGCAGTTGTGGCTGATCCGATAAATGGGTATGTAATTGTTCTGCACTTAAAGGGGTGTTTGTTTGAAACATACACTCATCATATGACGCTGCGTCTTACACTGTTATAACGTTATGTATTAATAAAAATCAAAAATGAGTTCCTTTAAGAGCAATTAAAACATTCATAAGAAAGAATTTGGTAATTTAAATTTGGTAATCCACTAGTGGAAACATTTGCAAATACATGTAATTTAGATACACCCCTTAACTTTACACGTACGACTTCCTCATCGACGTCGCTTTTACTAATTGTGGAAAATTGACATTTTTGTTACAAAAACTGCAAATTAAAATCCGTTAGTGTGTCATGTAATAAAAATAATATTGCATGAGTGCTTATATATAATTAAATTTATTAAACTCGTTGAGGAAAATGGATAAAATGCGAGTCTTTCCTCAGATTGTTTAATAAATTCAATAATGAGTGAACCATGTTAGACCGTCTATGTATTTTGTCTTCCTTGTTAACTAATGTCTACCCTGATACAATGCCTGTCATACAGTTTGACTACTCTCATTAATATGCACGGGAAATGGAAAAATTAAGAGGTTCATTTGACTGCAAACTGCATTATACAACAACTGTTCGTTGCAAAGTCATGTCAGTTTATACACCACTAATTGGTTCATGTTGTCCTCTCGATTTTGTTATGTATATTAGAGACAAAATGCAGTATTCGGTGATGTCATCATGGCTTTTAATTTCTTAATTCAACTTGTAAGCTGGTTACGCCCCCAAATTGGAAGAAGTTGTGGGGGCATATTGATTTTTCCATGTTCGTCCGTCCGTCTTTCCATCCTTCTATCCTTCCGTCCGTCCCGCTTTTACTGCATAGCATATCGTTTGAACCGAATATGCTGTTTTTTTTATTAATTTCCTATATGGATTCCTTATAAAAAATAATTCACCCGTGTTTTTTCTCATTAGGATTATGCCCTTTTCTGGTGTTATCCCTTTGCAAAAAATGTTATGAAAGCAAGATTTTCGTAAAACCATTAGAGCTATTGGGCTGAAACTTTACATATTGCTTGGGATGATGAGAAGATGAACTGATAAACTTTAAAAAAAAAATCAGAAATTTTTTACTCGAATTATGACCCTTTGAAACTTTGGGCATTTTATCTCAAAAACCATTACAGCTATTGTCATGATACTTTACAGACTGATTGGGAATGATGAGAAGATGAACTAAAATTGTTTTCTTGAATCATTGCCCTTTAAGGAATTTTGGGCATTTTAAGCTTGTAAGCAAGGTATTTCAAAAACGATTTGAGCTATTGCCCCAATACTTTACAGACTGATTCGGGATGATGAGTAGATGGATTGATTGGAGATGGTGAGAAGATAAACAGATTCACTTCTGAAAAACATCTCAAATTGTTTTCTTGAGTTATAGCCCTTTGGAAATTTGGACATCTTAAGCTTGTAAGCAAGATATCTCAAATACCATTACAGTTATTGCGCTGAACTTTTACAGAATAATTGGAGATGATAAGATGAACAGATTAACTTCTGAAAAAAAATATTGTTTTTCTTGAGGTATGACCCTTTGAAAGTTTTGGCATTTTAAGATTGTAAGCAAAGTATCTCAAAAACGATTTGGGCTCTTTGCCCTGGTACTTTATAGACTGATTCGGGATGATAAGTATATGAACTGATTAACTTTTGGAAACAATCCGATTTTTTTCTTGAGTGATGGTCCTTTGAAACTTTGGACGTTTTCAACTTTTCAGACTAATGGGGGATGGTTAGTAGATGAACTAATTAACTTTTGAAAAAAAATCTGATTTTGTTTCTTGAGTTATGGCCCTTTGAAACTTTGGGCGTTTCTAGCTTGTAAGCAAAATATCTCTGAAAGTATTTCAACTACTGCCATGAAACTTTACAGACGGGCTGAAGATGATGCTTAAATGGACTGATTTTCTTTTGAAAAAAAAAAACGAATTTTGTTTTCTTGAGTTATGGCGCTATGAAACTTCGGACATTTTAAGATTGTAAGCAAGCTTTTTTAAAAATACTATTTCAGTTATTATCTATAAACTTTACAGACTGATGGGAAATAGGACGTAGATGGACAGATTAACTTTTGAAAGAAATCTGATTTTTTTTTTCTTGAGTTATGGTCCTTTAAAACTTTGGGCATTTTAAGCATGTAACTATTTGACCTATTGATTGCCCTGAAACTTTACAGATTGGTTGAAGAGGATGAGTCGATGAACTGGTAAACTTTAAAAAAAAAATCTGAACTTTTTTTAGCTATCGCCATTTGAAACTTTGGAGTTTTAAATTTGTAAGCAAGACACAAGAACCGCGAAGGCTACGCTTATAAAATTTTGCAAGCTGTTTGGAACTAATGTGAAGATGATCTTATTAATTGTTGGTGTAATTAGCTCGGCTGTTTTCGAAGAAAACGACGAGGTATTGTCATAGCTTTGGCGTCGTCGTCGTGCAAAAATTTGGACATTTTCGTCTGCGTTGTCGTCGTGCAAAAACTTAAACATTTTGTAATAACTCGGACTAGTTGTTCATTATGAAAAGGGGCTGCAGCCGAGTGTTGCCACCCGCATGCGGTGTTCTTGTTTTATTAACAATTGACCAAATAAAGCTCCTATGTAGACTAAGTCTAAGGCTAAGGAAAAACTTGTGAGCAAAATATATCAAGAGGCGCTTTAGCTAGTCTCTTGAAATTTTACAGGATGTTTGGAACCAGACTGAAAATGATCTGATCAAATATAATTAATATATTTTTAATATTATTTTATTGATAAATGACACGATTATGCCCCTTTGTGGACATAGGCATTTTGGCATAAAAACTTTGTAACGAAAATATCTCAAGAACCGATAGGTCTAGGCTTATATAAATTTGCAAGCTGTTTGGACTACTGAGAAGATGGTCTGATTAAATTAAATTTTGGTATAATTTTATTGACAATTGGCAAACTTATGCACCTTTCTAGACCCATGCAAAGGAAAAGCTTATAAGCAAAATATCTCAAGAGCCACTTGAGCTAGTCTCTTGAAATTTTGCGTGCTGTTTGGAACTAATCTGAAGCTGATTTTATTAAATCATGGTATAATTTTATGAAAAATTGACCAGATTATGCTCTTTTGTGGATATAGGCATATTGGCCCTTGGGCATTTAAAATATCGCAAAATCTGTATGAGCTATTGTCATGAAACTTCAAACGCTGCTATGGGATGGTAAGTAGATATCCTGATAAACTTTTGTTTTTCTTGTGTTATGGTGCTTTGAAAATTTAAGCATTGCAATCGAGTAAAAACGAGATATCTCAAATACTGTTAGGGTCAAGCAGTGTTAGGATCAAGCAATGTTCGGGTCAAGAAGTTGGAGACATAGTGTTTCATGAACACTGGCTACAGTTTAATCTATATTTTATCATATGATAATTCTGAATCATTTTTTGAGACATTGTTCCCAGTTTTGTGGGACTATAACCCAACACTGAGATGAAATGACGCTTTAAGTCCTACCGTGCAAAATAAACCAATTGTGTTTATATGCAGGAATGGTCCGACTAGCACCACTTTGCATAGGCAGGACTAGACATACTAAGCGGTTTACCAGATCTCATGTTGGGTCAGTTTCAGCTCCATGCAGCCAAATCCATTTCTCCAAGTCCTGATGGGCGGAGGAGAAAGGTAATGAAAGCAAATGCGCAAGGAATCTATCGACAAGAATAAAAACAGTTCTAGTGAGACATTATACGGACATTCTGCAACTAAATTATTGCAGAATAATATTTTCCTGCTCTCATAAGGTGCGGCAAATATGTTCTAAGAGCCAGAGCATCAATTAACCGTAACCAGAGGCTTTGATTGTGGTCACGTTAAATCGATATGAGCCCCAAAGAAATTTAAAATTCCAAGGGATGCTTATGTTGTGAATAAACATTGCTATTTAGTGTTTTTGTTTTTGAGTGTATGTCCTGATGCACTGGTAAAATATTTTAATATTTGATAGATGTATGGTCATTTTATGTTGTTTTTGTTTGAGGCCAGTTGCTCAAAACATCTTTAGCATATAACTTTTTAACTGTTCTAGCAAGTAAAATGTCTAATAAAGTGTTAGTTTTGCTAAAACAAATCATTTGCGGCAAAAATATCGGCATATTTTCTACATTAAATTATCAAATTGGTAACGATTTTTGTTTTAATTATCGACGGCGTTAGTTTTGAACATCTGGCTTCTGTTTCTGTTTAGTTAAAAATGGCGTTGATTTATTCTCGCATTTCTGGCCATCTGGTTTCTAGGGATAAAAGAGTGAGGTAACTCTATCGATTTCTTATCCTAGGCTTTTCTTAAACCCTTATCTTGCTGAATGTTCATTTAAACCACACCCATTTCTGTCTATCAACCAATCAAATTACTTGATGTAACTTATTGCTACAAATTCATAAACTAATTACCAAACAGTGTAGATCCTGATCAGATGGCTTCTTCAGAAGCCATCTGATCTGGATCTACACTGTTTGCAAAGATAGTGGTTGTCGTGTACAGCAAGATAAGGGTTAAACCAAAGCGAAGACTCAGATCAATCTGCACAACCGCGCAGTCTGATTAAATTCTTCACTGCTCGCATCTGCCTTCTACTGCGGAAATACTTTGCATAGAAGGTGAATTTGCATGCTGGTTTGAATCCTTGTCGGACTCATAGGTCTTATTTTTGTGTTATGTTATGTTAGAAAGGTGTAAACGCAGTGTCGATAAAAGAAAAACAACGAACACCATATAAACCGTTAGTGCAGTTTGATGTACAAATAGAGAACATCAAGGGTATGTAGAAATACATAGACTTAAGGTTTATCTAGAGAGCTTTAATTTTATTTAAGCTTGAGTTGTATCTAGGCTTGTATTTCATCTACGTAGGCCTGTTTAAACCACGACCGAATACAAAGCGAGAAGGGTGGCCATGTAAATCTGATTAAAGCTTCCAAGTAAAAATAGTTTACTGACCATTCCAATGCGGATTTGTGTCGTGGTTAATCATTCTTGTAGTTCGTCTTTGCATGTATGCATTGGTAATTATACTTTATTGTGGATAGCCGTTTTGTCACATTTTGGAAAGTAACTGCCCTTTTTGCTTTCCCTTTGCAATGTTTTAATAATGGTTAGGTGTGTGAGTGAGTGTTTGAGTTTTACGTCTCATTAACAGCTAAAGTCATACGGAGACGGGACCTCGGTTTAAAGACACAACCGAAAGTCTGGAGAAGCCCGAGATTGATCATGCGACCCCAGGTTTACACGGCAAGTACCATAACCACTACACCACGGAAGCTTCTCATAATGGTTAGGTTGTTTCATGTTTGTGTTCCATTATGAAAACTCTCCTTTGTAATTCTAACACCCTCTAATCCCACTTTTTGGACTTATATATATATATATTTTTTTTAAATCCGTCCTTTAGAATAGCGATGTCCGGGCGGGCGGTTGGAAAGTAGAAGTAAAACAAAGATCAGGAATTGATACAATTAACTTACTCCATCCATAAAAGACGCCAAAGGGAAAGAAATTCCAGAAGTCGGGCGGGCGGGCGTCGCCCGAGGTTTACCATTTGTTTAACCTTTTTTCAAAGTAATATATTACCTTTATTCTTCAATGGATTGCTTTCATATTAGGATTGTTGCTTAACTAATAGTACCTCTTTCATATGCAATCTATTAATGGCACCAAGGATCAAAATTTTGTTAAAAAAGTACCATTTTTCGAACTTAAGTTTATTTAAGAAGTTTTACTCTGTATTACCTCCCTTACTTCATAAATGTAAGACGTTTTACTCTGTATTACCTCCCTTACTTCCAAAGTGTAATTGACCGAGTGCTTGACTCTGAACCAGAGGGTCCTGAGTTCGATTCCAGATGGAGGAATCTTTTTTTCTTTTTGTTTTCTTTTTCTTTCTTAAAAACACATAAACGTTATTATTAGTTGCATGTTTGTAAAATTTCTTCTTTTTTTTGTCAAATGTATATTTCGTTTTGTACAATGCAAAGGCTTGGAAAATGTCTTGTTCATTTTTACGTAGGGATACTTTTTGCTTCTCTTTCAATTGCTGCAGTCTGTTTAACTCTTTTACATAAGAAAATGACATTTGTACGGGTTTTTGGATGGCATGCACTCATGCATACATGCACACATGCATGAATGCTCACATTTAGGCATGCATACACTTACACATGCACACACATACACACACACACTTGCCTGCTCACATGCACACATGTACACTTGCCTGCACACATGCGTACATACAAGTGATGCATGCACTCATGCATGCATGCAAGCACATAGATACATGCATGTACACACAGGCTTGCATGCAAACATGCATTAGGCTCACATGCACACTTGCCTGCACACATGCATGCATGCACCTATGCATGCACACATACAAGTGACGCATGTACTCATGCATACATGCATGCGTGCTCACATTCATGCATGCATGCATGCATCCACATGCAGTCGTGCAGGCATGCATGCACACATATGCATTGATGCACTCACACATGTATGCATGCACTCACACATACATGCATGCATGCTCATGCACACCCATACATGCATGCACGCATGCATGCACTCACATATGCATATACGCATGCTTTCACACACTCATGCATGCATACATGGACTCATGCATTCATACACACATATATGAATGCACGCACACACTAACTCAAATGTTGTGTATAATAAATTGTTATCTCAAGCAATGTCCTGAGCTCAAGATCAAGGTCACTGTCTATTTTAAGAAAACCTTTGTCAGTGCTGTAATGCTTCATATAAATGTTGTGTACGAATTGCTGCAGTCCAGTCTATTGAACTCTTTTACAAAATAAAATGTCATTTTTTGAAAAAAAAGAAAACCTGCACAATTGAAATTTTATTTGGTTAGGCCCCTATAGGCGAGTTATTTTGCCCTCTGCCAACACTTACTACCTATGCGTGTTGCAGATTTGCTGACGTCAAACCTGTACTGAAAAACCCGTCCATAATGCCGTTAGGCTTGTTTTCTTGTATATAATAAAACTGAGGTTTGCACAGTTAAATCTTATTTTTCTTACTTCGTCTCACAAATATAGAGTGTAAGAACCGCCTCAATCTTTATTTTGAGCAGAAATAAACAAAAACATTCTAATTGTTCACCTTAAAATTAAAATTGTTTTGGCAGTAAAATTTACAATGTATTCGTATAGGCGTGATTACATAATGCTTATACTTAGGCGTTTTGGGTGGTATGTATGAGGTAATTTTATAGATTCCTGATCGTCGCCTTTACGTTTATACTGCATTTTATTGTAGATTATTATTCTGGGCGGACCAAGGTGGTCAGGGCTCCCGTGCCAAAATAGCCTCCGTTACAATGGCTGGCTCACATCGAACTGTCATCAATCAGCGACGAGTCGATCATCCAGAATATCTTGTCAGGGATGATGCTACAGGGGACTTGTATTGGACAGAAGCCAGAAAGCAACAAGTTTGTACATAATAATCACTATTGTCATTGATCTGCGACCAATCACACTTATTGATCTGGGGCCAGTTGTTCAAAACTAACGACGTCATTAGTTAACGTATTGTTAAAACTTTGATCATTAAATATGGCAAATATGCTAATATTCTTGGTGACAAAAATGTAAGCAGCTTTTGCTGACGCAAAAGCTGCTCACATTTTTTCAGCAAAAATACCAAACTTTTACATATTAAACTTGCTAGAACAGTTGACAATATGACCACTAACGAGCTCGTTAAGCTAACGATGCTTTGAACAACTGGCCCCAGGTGTGTTTGCAAAGCAAATGGTGCGACTTGAACTCAGATATGCAGTCTGTAGAATGAATCTTTGCTGGAATTTTCAACCTGATAAATTGAGATCGGTCCCTTTTCAATAATGCGGGAGTTTGGATTATTTTGTTTGAGACACACTTTACAAAACGCGCCCGAAAATTCGGCAAACAGTGCAGATCCAGATCAGATACGACGTTTGCAAATGCCAAATAAATTGGGCACTAGGCATGTATGATTAGATAGGTTACGCTTTTCCATAGAGACTCAGGTTAGTTTAAAATAGAAGTGGAGGCAATGATCGGGAATTGACTCAACCCACAGCTACCATCAGAGACTCAAAATGGAAAGAAACACAAACACGAAACAACAGATCCTAATGGAAACATCAATAGCGAAAAGCCAAAAGGACAGTTTCTTTCCCACAAAATGGCCAATGGGCTATCCAAAATAAAATAATATAAGCGACACAAACAGTCAAAGACAAACCATTACAAAAATAAACCGCGACAGAAGACCCATCTTGTAGCGGTCGGCTGAAACAAATTCCACTGTGGGGCTTAAACTGATTTTACGTGGCTACAATCCTCGCCCTTTACTTCCGTTGCGATCACTTCCCGGTCGAATATGGCCACAATAGAGTTAACTGGGTCATTTAAACTTTTTCCTGTGCTTACTGACATGTACGAGATAAGTTCTGAAGTTAGATCCTTTGGAAGCAAGGAATACACCAAATAAACGCAAATAGCAGATTCGGTTTTATTGAGTCTGTTCATGACCAGTACTGAAATGTGCAACACCGGCCACGCCCTCTAGCACCTGCTTAAGCAGAACTCTATTTTCAAAATGATACCAAATGAACTCAGTGCATATCCAAAATGAAACACGTTCTTTATTTGGCTATAAAACACATAGCGTGAAAGTCGCTTTTCCTGCAGTACATGAGCAGCGGGCACTATAGCAATTGAATTGGATCGGCCCAAGTCAAGTCTTATATTGCAGGCTGCGCAGATAAACATTTTTTTAAGGACAATCACAATTAATTTACTGGCTTTCATTTTTGGTAGTCGCTCCGTTGAATTGCCGGAAACCAGCTTAACAGCAACATGTCCTTCACCTTTCAATTGTTGCAGTGTTGTATATCGTTTTGCAGTAGTTGTTCAATGCACCAAAAGATAGCGAGGGCTATTCCAACCCAGCGATCAAGGCCCTAGCTCTCGGACAGTTCATAAACCTTGCTAGTGCCCGTAGATTAGGTTACTTAGGGGATAACTGTACTGAAAATTTTCATTTGGGGAGGTAAATCGGCGGTTTAACGGTCGGAAATTTCGTTTTACGGCGACAATTTTTAATGCAGTTATCCCCATTCTAATGCATTTATTCATTTGTTTTGTTAAATAAATGGCTCTACTTGCACAAAACGACAAGCGTTGCGAGCTGCGTAAAACCAAATACCAGCCAATGAAAGGCGACATTATATGATGACATCGGGTTTCCGACAGTGTATCGCAGAATATACTGTCGCAAATTTTTGACGATATCCAATCAGACTTCGCGTTACATACACGACTGCATTAGAATAATGCTGAAATGGTCTATTAAACTATCTTATACGGTCGAGTGGTTCTTAACAAATAATTTTGAAGGGGAAATGCTAAAAAAAACTGCTAAAAAAGGGACGGTTTCTCGGAATTTTTGGACGGATTTTTATTTTGTGGGAAAGTAACTGTCCTTTTGGCTTTCTGCTGTTGGTGTTTCCATTACAATACAATTTACCAACAGCTCCCATCAGAGACACCAAAGGGAAATAAACACAAACATGAAACAACAGGCCCTAATGGAAACATCAATAGCGGAAAGCAAAACGGACAGTTACTTTCCCACAAAATTGCCAATGGGCTAGACAAAATAAAATAATTTAAGCGACACAAAAACCCAAAGACAAACCATAACAATAATAAACTGCACCAGAAGAACCGCCTTGTAACGGTCAGCGGAAACGAATGCCACTGGGGAACTTAAATCGATTTTACGTGGCCACAATCCTCGCCCTTACTTTCGTCGTGATTAAGACGAATAATCTGTTAAGTCCGCATGAAAGCGTCCTAACTCATCAGTGCAACATGTCCGTGAACACGAAAATCAAACAACCACAGAGATGAAACAACGGTGAGGACTAGACAGCAAGAAACCACTGAAATGCTGGAGCAAAAGACAATCAACAGTTAGACTCCTCTTGGCCCGATTTGCTCCGTATTACCTCCCTTACTTCTCTTGCAAGCTTAATAGTGTAGTTGATAGAGTGCTGAACTTTCAACCAGAGGGCCGTGGGCTTAATTCCAGTTGAGAGAATGATATTTTTCTCTTTTCCATTTTGTTTTTGTTTTTGTTTCTTAAAAACGCATAAATGTTATTATTACTTGAATATTTGTAAAATTTCATTTATTTATTTTTTCATTTTTTTTTTTCAAATATATCAATTTCGTTTTGTACAATGCAAGAGCTTTAAACTTTCTTGTTCATTTGTTCTTAGGCGTACTTTTTGGAATGGTTTAAAAATATCCGGCCTTTAGAATGGCGATGTTCGGGTGGGGGTCGGGCTGGCGGGCGGAGGTCGTCTGGTTAACCTTTTTTCAAATTGATATATTTCATTTATTCTTTAGCTGATTGCTTTCATATCAAGACTCTTGCTTTATGGAGGTACCCCTGTCTTATATTATCCATTATTGGCACCAGTGACCTAAGTTTTGGTGGAAATTGTGATTTGTCCAACCTGAGATTTCAGTTTTACCTTTTAGGTAACGTTTTTACAAGTGTCAGTGTAGTGGATAGAGTGCTGGACTTTAAATTAGATTGTCGACTATGAATCAGAAGGTTGTGAATTCAAACCGCGGTGGAGGAATGAATTTTTTTCACTTTTCTTTTTTCTTGATAACACCCATAAACAATTATTATCCCCGCCCCCCCCCCCCCTCGCACAACAAAGTGTCCATTTTTAGAAACTCTTTTTCAGCACTGTAGTGCCTTCATTTATAGATGGATTTAAATTTAACTTCACACAAATGTTGGGTATGAATTACTGCAGTCTGTTTAGCTCTTTTACAAAACAAAACATCATTTTGGGGGGAAAAACCTGCATTATTTAATTTTAGTTGGATAACTTGTTCAACTTAGGCCCATTTAGGAGTGCTATGTTGCCTTCGGCCAACTCTTGCTACATATGCAGGTTGCAGCTTTGCTGACGTCAAAAATGTACTAAAAAATACGTCCATGATGCCGTTGGGCATTTATCTTGTTTAGTAGAATATTGTCACTGTATCTAATATTGTTTTTTAAAGAAGCATTGAAGATTTGACCATAAACGAATTTGTTGAGCTAATTGTGATTCAAACGGCTGCCCACATTACAACAATGTGGTATCAACGTCGCTGCAAAGTAAGGGTGTTTCAGCCACGTTGATCAACATCGCTGTAATTTCATGACGGTACCTTCACGTTGTATGCGGCAAGGATGTTCCGGATATTTTTTATGTTTTTTAATTTTTCAGATTTTGAAATGGAATTCACGGACAAAAAGTGTGTATGTAATGATAAGTTCCAGCCACCATCCTGCCGGTATAACTATACACGAAGGCTTCCTTTACTTTTCTGATGGATTGTTAGAAACCATTAATGCCATAAACACACGTAAACCCCGTTCGGTTCCTCACGTCTTGAAGAGAAATGTGGAAGGAGTGTTGCCATTGAAGATTTATTACGAAAGACACTCACAGGGTAGGTTCAATCTCTGCAGGCACATGACGTTATTGTGACGTCACTTCAACGGCGGTACAACGTCATGACTTTTATGCAACGTCAAATCAACGTCGGTGCAGCGTCATAACGTTGTATCGACGTTGATTTGACGTTGCCCTACTGACGTGTGCCTGTTGGGATAGTGCCACTGCAAAAATGTTGAAACGATACCCAATGTACCTACTCCATGTATAACAGTTTGCATGGTCATACCGACACACTAGCACTGTGTTAAAATATGTTTGTCGCATCTCCTATGCTTGTATTCAAATACATATCTATGACTGATTGCCTTATAAAATTATCAAATACAAGTGGTATAAACTGATTTCTTGCACACCAGATAAGGACGTCCATGGATTAAGCGGCCGCAAAAAATCGATTTAAGCACCCCCTCCAAGTTGAATTCACTGATCTAATCCAAGGCGGTTCTTCCGTCGCGTTTTATGTTTATTTTTGTTATGATTTGTCTTTTAGTGTGTGAATCGCTTATTCTATTTTGTTTTGGATAGTGCAATGGCCATTTTGTGTGAAAGTGACTGTCCTTTCCGCTATTTGTGTTTATGTTTCCATTAGGGTCTAGTTAATTCATGTTTGTGTTTCTTTCCCTTTGGTGTCTCTGATGGGAGCTGTGCGTTATTTGTATGGGTTACTGATCATTGCCTTCACTTCTATTTAGCCTTGAATATGAATTCTGTTCATACATGAAGTTCTTACCCAGGCAAACTATATAAGTAAAGAGCGTGAAAAATAAAACGTTGAATAAATTAAAATGAATACTTTTGGTGAAGTTGTGCAATATAACCATTCTAATATGGTGTCAAGTCTTCATCTTGTATCGACTTCGCTTTAATTTACCTTGTTGATTCACTGATGAGTTAGAAAAACTTCACGCATACCAAAAATACTTGTTTGAATCACAGTGAATGTAAGGGTGAGGTCTGAGATCCAGCAAAGTATACTTAAGTCCACCAGTAATTTTAATGACCGTGCTAAGTTGGTGCTTTTGTTGTGCTTCTGATTCGTTCCCTAATTATACATGTTGTTAGGTTGATGATTCTGATTCTCCATTTTTATGCCCCCGTCATTCGAAGAATGGTGGAAAGGGCATATAGCGTTGCCCTGTCCGTCCGTCCCTCCGTTCGTCCGTTCGTCCGTGCGTCCGAAACTTAAACGCAGTCAATAATTTCCTCATTTCTTGATGGATTTTAAAATTACTCGACAGAGATGTTAACCAGCATGTGACGACGTGTCACGTGCAAAACCCAGGTCCGTACCTCTAAGGTCAAGGTCATACTTAGAGGTCAAAGGTTAAAAAAGGGTCCGAAACTTAAACGCAGTCAATAATTTCCTTATTTCTTGATGGATTTTAAAATAACTCGGCAGAGATGTTAACCATTATGAGACGACGTGTCACGTGCAAAACCCAGGTCCGCACCTCCAAGGTCAAGGTCATACTTAGAGGTCAAAGGTTAAAAAAGGGTCCGAAATTTAAACGAAGTCAATAACTTACTTATTTCTTGATGGATTTAAAAATTACTCGGCAGAAATGTTAACCATCATGTGACGACATGTTACGTGCAAAACCCAGGTCCGTACCTCCAAGGTCAAGGTCATACTTAGAGGTCAAAGTTAAAAAAGTGTCCGAAACTTAAACACAGTCAATAACTTTCTTATTTCGGCATGGATTTTGAAATTACTTTGAAGAAATGTTAACCATCATGAGACGATGTGGCACGTGCAAACCAAGATCTGTACCTCCAAGGTCAAAGTCATACTTAGAGGTCAAATATAAAAAAATGGTCCGAAACTTAAACGCAATCAATAACTTTCTTATCTCTGGATGGATTTTCCTTGGCAGAAATGTTGGCCATCATGAGACAATCTGCCTCACACAAAACCAAGGTCCTTACCCCCAAGGTCAAGGTCATAATTAGTGGTCAAATGTGAAAAAAGGGTCCAAAACTTAAACACGGTCAATAACTTTCTATGGATGAATACGAACATAGTCAAATTTTCAGGCGGAGGCATCCGTGTCCTATGGACGCATTTCTAGTTAGTCACATATGTCCTTCCAGTTTGGTGTTTGTCATGTTGATGATTCAGATTGTATATTGCTCCTTTTTAGTTAGGTTTGGATATTCTGAGTCATCACCTGTTTGGGAAAGAGCTGCTGACTCGGTTTACGTGTGCTTCGGGGGATATAGCAATCAGACAGGCAACCGTCCGTCCATCCCTCCATCCGTCCGACTGTCCCTCCGTGCGCCCGTGCGTATGTCCACGCTGACGTCCGTCCGTTCGTAGACGCAACTTTGTGATTGCCATAACTCCAATATCATATGAGATTCATTGATGGTACTTGCCACAATTGTTCACAAGGCTGAGACGGAGTGTTATGCGAAAAAACCCATAACTCTGGGTGCCATAGGTTTTAGTTATCTCCCCTTACAATGAAATAGACTGATTACCTTGTGAAGGCCATAACTCTAATACTCTTTGAGACATATTGATGGTACCTTGCACAATTGTTCACAACACTGAGATGACGTGTCATGCGCAAGAACCACACCTCTGGTTGCCATGTTTTTTTTTTAATTATCTCCGCTTCAAATAAAAGAAGGTGACTACCTTTTGATGGTCATGACTCCAAAAGCCTTTGAGATATATTAATGGCACCTGGCACACTTGTTCACAAGGCTGAGACAGAGTGTCATGCACAAGAACCATTACCATGGGTGTCACTGTTTTTGTGTTATCTCCCCTTCCAATCTTACAATAAAATAGAACCACTACTTGGTGATCGCCATATCTTAAATACTCTTTGAGATATAATGATGATATTCGGTACAGTTGTATATGAAGTTTAACGGAAGTGAAGGCAATGATCAGGAATTAATCCAATTAACCCATAGCTCCCATCAGAGACAACAAAGGGAAAGACGCAAAAAAACACCAATATCAGAAAGCCAAAATAACAGTTACTTTCCCACAAAATGGCCAATTGGCTTTCCAAAACAAAATAATATAAGCGATATACACACTCAAGGACAAGCCTTAACAAAAACCCCGCGACAGAAGAACCACCTCGGAACTGTAAGTGAAACGAATTCCACTGATGTGTGGGGTGGGGCTTAAACCGCTTTTACGTGGACACAATCCTCGCCCTTATTTCCGTTGCAATTTCGACACATTATTTGTTCATTCCTCATGAATTCCTCCTAACTCATCAGTGCAACATCCATGTGAACACAAAAAAAGACAACCACACACATGAAGCAACGGTGATGACTCGACAGCAAGAAACCACTGAAATGCTGGAGCAAAAGAAGACTGACAGTTAGACCACGATGGGCCCTACCGGAGACAGAGCAACAGGCACCAACCAACTTTACATAAAATTAGATACTCTCTAATTCTCTAATTTGAACCGTTATAGAATCTGTGGCCTGACTCAACGGCGTGCAATTAAAGAGGTAAGCAAAGTTATTAGCCGTGATTGGGTTATCTACCATGCGTGCAGTCTGTCGTATAACATTGATGTTTTACCCTATGTTTTATATCGAAGAATGATTTTACGACATTGGGTGCTGAAGTCATTGCATTTATATATTTTTCTGAATTTACAGTCACCATAAAATCCGGCTTCCGATAGACCTTGTGGCGAACGTGGTTTAAGCCCAACATTGAATTTCGAAATGAAATCGGAACGTTTTCTATTAAATTTTGATAAGGCTTTGCGTAGTTTATGATACCGATAACCCTGATTAAGAAGTTTAGCAGTTAACAATTTATTACCAGTGTTGAAGTCACTTACGTGACCAGACACTAAGGCAAATCGAATTAATTGCGAAATATAAACGCCATAAGATGCCACACGAGGAACATCACCATACAAGAGAGGAAAGCTTGCCATCTTACAAAGTTACAAAATCATCGCGTTTATCATAAATTTTGCAAGCAACAAACCCATCTACGATAGATAGGTTTAAATCCAAAACCGTGGCCTCGGTATCAGAAGAATTTGCTTTATTTTACTGAAGATCTAGGGGTAAAATTGGCTGATCAGACCATCGAAATAGGTATTGTCAATATGTAATTAATCATATAAACATCTAGAAGTCGAGTTAAAGGCTTCAATGATTTCAGATTGATTTTCAACAGAAAGGGACATCATGAAGTCTCTTTCATGAAAAAAAAACAAGAACAAAGGTGAGAGCTTCACACAGTTCCTGGCAAGACCATAGAGTATTATTTTTAAGAAAAAAAGCTTAACTTACATTACACGCAAGGTAGAGGGAGTCTTCCCTATGAAATGTCCATTCATTTGAATCATTAAGTTTTTATTTTATAAGAATGTGAAGACATCCTCTATCTTGCATTTATCCATTTTGGAAGAGCATAAAAATGTACTTTATGTAATTTGATTTGCCAGAGTGTTAAGTCATGCAACTGACTTCAACACTCGTAATAAATTGTTAACTGCTGAACGTCTTAATCAGGCTTATCTGTATCATAAACTACGCAAAACCTTTTCATAATTTTATAGACGTCATTCCGATTTAATTTCAAAATTCAGAGGTGGACTTAAATCTCTTCTGCAACAAGGTCTATCGGAACCCGAATTTTATGCTGACTCAGTATATAAGTTCAGAAAGATATATAATTGCAATGACTTCAATATCCAATTTGTAAAATCATTCTTCGATATAAAATATTGGGTACAACATTAATAATATTCGGCAGACTGCATGCATGGTAGTTAACCCAATCACGGTTGACAACTTTGCTTCCCTCTTTAATTCAACGCCGTTGGGTCAGGCCTCAGATTCTATGACAGTCCCAGCGTAAAGGCTTACTGAGAATTAGAGAGAATTGTTTGTAATGTTGGGCCTGGTCCTCTGCCTCAGGCTTGGCCTATCGGAGTCTAACTCTTAGTTTCTTCTGCCCCAGCATTTCAGTGGTCTCTTGCTGTTGAGTTTTCACTGTTGTTTTATCTCTGTGGTTGATTGATTTTTGTATTCACGGAGATGTTGCACTGATAAATGAGGCCTTCATGCGGACTGAACAATTTATTTGTCTAAATCGCGACGGAAGTAAGGGCGATGAATGTAGCCAAATAAAATCGACTATGCCCCCTCCTACCCAGTGGAATTCAACTCCCAGAATTCTCAACACGGCCAACCTTCTCGTTGGAAACACATTGGCATTAACACAAATACATCAACCCTCGGGTTGTTGCTTTTGTTCAAGTCCTTTTTTCCGCACAACAGTGTTACTCAAACCATTCAAGTATTCTTTATATTGGTTGGCGCCTGATGCTCCGTCTTTGGTCGGGCCCCTCGGAGACTAACTGTTGGTTTTCTTATGCTCCAGCAATTCTGTTGTTGTATGCTGTCGAGTCCTCAACCTTGTTGTATCTCTGTAGTTTTTTTATTTGTATGTTGTCGGAGATGTTACTATGATGAGTTATGAAGCCTTCATGCGGACTAAACAAAATTGGTGTATACCGCGACAGAGGTAAGGGCGAGGATTATGGCCATGAGATATCGATTTAAGCCCCCCCCCAGTGGAATTTTTTCCACTGACCGTTCCAAGGCGGTTCTTCTGTTGCGGTTTTTTTGTTGTTGTTTCTTACTTACTGTGTGTATCACTTGTGTCTTTTTGTTTTGATTGGCCATTTGGTCATTTTGTGGGGAAGTAACTGTCCTTATGGCCTTCCTGTGTTTAGATTTCCATTATGGTCTAATCGCTTCATGTTTGTGTTTCTTCCCTTTGGTGTCTTTGATGGGTGGAGTAAGTTAATTGTATCGATTCCTGATCTTTGTTTTACTTCTACTTGACACCTTTGTTTACAACGTGTCAACTACAATCAGACACGTTGTTACCTCCTAGTCAGCTACTGTTTTTTTATAAAACAGCTGAGAAGATGTAACTCCTGGTTTATCTGTAGTTAACTCACCGGCCCCGATAGCTCAGTTGGTAGAGTGTCCGCTCCGGGGAACGGAAGGTCACGGGTTCGATCCCGGGCCGCGACATACCAAAGTCGTTAAAAATGGTACTAGCTGCTCGTCGCTTGGCACTCAGATTTACGGGGTAGAGCTAGGACTGGTCGACCCAGTGTCAGGATAATGTGACTGGATGTGGTATCATGTAATGTGTCTGGGACATGATACTTCAGTGAGGCAGCACTATAAAAGTGAGCATTGAGCTCCCTGTCGCAACCAGACACCGCCGTGATATGACTGAAAAATTGTTGAAAGCGACATTAAACCCGAATTCACACACACACACATCTGTAGTTAACTCATGGTTATTCTGTATTATCTAAGATGACATGACATAGACATTGTATCCCTTTTAAACTTCTTGTTGACTCGAAGTAAAGAAGTACTGTAAACCAAAAATGAAAATTTAGCTTTCCATGTATTTTCATTTAATGTAAAGCCTTTATTTCTCAATTCTTGGTCCATACAGTATAGCTCACTGGAGATGAAAAGCTTAAAGATTCGTTAACCATGTTCGGGTAGTTTCCAAGTTAAAACGAGGTTTTGTGAATCTATACATATGTTTTGGTGTTGTTTTTAGCTTGGCTGTTTTCGAAGAAAACGACGAGGTATTGTCAAAGCTCTGGCGTCGTCTGCGTCGTCGTCGTGCAAAAATTTCGACATTGTTTATTCTAATGTCATTACTGAACATATTTACTTGAAACTCGTATTTGTTGTTCATTATGAAAAGGGGAACTCATACAAATATGTGAAGTAACCCTTAAAATATTTTTAGCACAGTTATGCCCCTTTTTCGTATTAAAAGTTTGGTTTTCTAAACGAAACTGCAGCAAAGCGTTGGCACCCGCATGCGGTGCTCTTTATCTCCTTTACCGTGACTATTTTCCCAAAGCTAGTTGTGACATAATATATACGGTTTTGTTTTGGCGTTTCCAAAAGTGTTCTGTGAACCATAATTTTTACTTAGTGGCATTTTAAGATTTATGATCATAACAAATATCATTCTCAAGTGAATTGAACTTGACAATAGTGTCATAACCTCGGGTCAAGCTGGATGCTCTTAAACTCTGATGTTTGCAGCTCCTTATTCAGCCATTTATTTTGCAGCCGGTGTCTTAAGGTTATATTTCAGCTACATTAAATTTGACGGGAAGGTTTCTGGCTTGATACTTATTACACTTGCAATATTGTCTAGACAGGGTTATCCATTGGAAGCAAGAAATACACCACAGAACTGTAAAATATGGCGCGTACATGGTTTCTGGGCCGTACTAGCTAGTTTCGGCCGGCCAATTAGGCCTCATCAGTGACCCTCAATTTTTTTTCAAAATTTCACAGTGGAATCAATGATCCCAAAGTACAAGATAATATAAACTACACTATGATGTAGGACGTTAACATTTTCCTCAGAAGAACATCCCGCTTTATATACAGAAAACAAGATTTAAAAGAATATACGAGAGCTGTTTGATATGTTGTGAGCCGCGTATTGAAAAAGGTACGCAGGGATGTTCTTTTTATTTCCTGCTATTTGCTGACTATATAGGGCCGTGTACGCAAGGGCTGGTCTCATTGGTCAGTTTATATCGACGAGGTAGCACTCTAAAGTAAACAAGACAAGCAGCATTTGCAAAATGGACAAAATCGGCGAAGAAGCAGTGATCCAATATTTGCATAAAAAGATTTTAACACCTGAGGATATTCATACTGATATGGTGATATGATAGCAACACTAGGGAAGGATGCCTCTTCATATGCTATAGAGAAAAATGGGTGGAAGAATTAAAGCGCGGCAGACGGAGCCTTGAGGATGACCCCAGTCTTAGAATTTTGATTTGATTTGAGGTTTAACTTTGTTTGTTTGATTTGAAGTTTAACGTCCACGTCAACACTGTATAGGTCATTTTGTAGACGTGGCTTCCAATTTTGTTGGACTTTTACCGGGCATTGAGATAAAAAGACATCTCAAGCCCTGTCGCCGAATGAAACCAATAGAGTTTATAAGCATGGACGGTCCGAGTGGCACCGCTTTACCTGGGCAGGCTTAGTATAGTTGATATTTACTTCTCCTTTGGGATAATTGATTTGATTGTGGAATTTTGAAAATATTTGAGGTTCACTGATGAGGCCTAAATGGCCGAAACTAGCTAGTCTTGCCCAGAAAACATGTACACTCCATATTTCTAATTCTGAAGTGTATTCCTTGCTTCCAAAGGATAACCCTTACTAGAACATATTTAATGTAACTACAGCTGTTGTCTGGGAATGTGTGGTGGCCATAAAAAGCCTCCCTACCCTACATCATTGTGTAGTTTATATTTAATTGAGATAAAAAGACATCTCAAGCCCTGTCGCCCAATGAAACCAATAGGGTTTATAAGCATGGACGGTCCGAGTCGCACCGCTTTACCTGGGCAGGCTTAGTATAGTTGATATTTTCTTCTCCTTTGGGATCATTGATTCGATTATAGAATTTTGAAAATATTTGAGGGTCACTAATGTGGCCTAAATGGTCGAAACTAGCTAGCCTCGCCCAGAAAATATGTACACTCCATATTTTCCAGTTCTGTAGTGTATTCCTTGCTTCCAAAGGAAAACCCTTTCTAGAATAGATCCTATAAGTGGTTTACCAGTACTAGTTTGCGGTCTGATTTCAGCTCTGCGTGGAAGCATCATGTAGCCCATCTATCTATTTCTCTTCAAGCCCCGATAGTCGGGGACCGAATACCCCCCCCCCACACACACACACACACACACGTCCTGGAAGGCCTGTCAATGTTGCAACCCCAGAAATGGTCGATAAATTCATGATATTGTTTTGAATGACATACCATATACAGATAGATATATAACCAGCAGCATTGGCATTTCACAGTAAAAAGTATATGTACATTCAATTCTGACAGATGATCTTGCAACAAGAAAGTTTTCGGCCCAACGATATGTGATCAGAAGCACACCAGGTGCTCATTATCGCGTGCAAATCATGCTTTTTTGAGGAAGATCCTGCCAACTTTATTCAGAGGTTTGTCACTATGGATGAACCATGTTTACATCATTTTACCTCAGAGGCCAAACAAACATCGAAACATGGCTCAACCCTGCAAAAGATGACAAAGGCCGTTCCATTTGGGATGCAGATGGTATTCTGCTGATGGATTATCTCAAAGGGGACAAATAATCAATGACACATACTATGCTTCATTTCTGGTGCAGTTACCGGATAATATTAAATTTCAGCGCCGAGGAAAGCTCAATAAAGGTTTGTTGTTGCATTATAACAATTCTCCTGTTCACAAGGCTGTCATATTCACGACCGACTGTGGCATTAATTTTATTAGTATACGCCTTATTCACCTGTCCTCGCTCCATCAAACTTCGATCTACTTCCGAAACTGAAATCGGCTATTTCAGGCATGCACTGTCAGTCCGATGACGGTGTCATATATGCAGTGGATGACTTTCTGAACATTCTGAACATCCAAGAAAAGTAGTTGTATAAAAGTGGCATTGAGGCCCTTAAAATAGAAGTAGAGGCAATGATCAGGAATCGATACAATCAGCCAAAAGCTCCCATCAGAGACACCAAAGGGAAAGAAACACAACATGCAACAACAGACCTAATGGAAACACCAACAGCGGAAAGCCAAAAGGACAGCTACTTTCCCACACAATGGGAAACACCGCTGACAAATATATATAGATATTGAAGGGGATTATGTTGAAAAATAATACAATATGTCCGACAAAATTCAACCGGTCAATAGGAAGCTCACAACATCAATCAGCCCTCGTACATTATATTTCTGCCTTAAGACATAGGTTCTGGGCGCCCACAATACATATGAGAATGAGGTTGTGCATTATAATATTTTTATAAGAAAAATAATCTTTTTTGACATATGAAAGAATGCATTATCTCACACGGGAGTGCTATTCAAATCTATTGATGTATTGCAGATTTTGCTTTCAAATGATTGAATATTGGTTAACTTGACCAAGTGATGAATGGCGTATCATCACGAAAACACGCCTATTTAATTTTGACCCCCTTGAACCCCTCTTTTATATAGTAAAACTGGGGTTTCCGGGGGTAAACCTTATTTTTCTTATTTCTGCTCTAAAGTATAGATGGTGGGTACTTGTAAGAACCGCCTCGATGAGGCGGTTCTAACGAGTGCCCACAATCCATATTTTGAGCAGAATTATTTCTGCCCTAAAATATAGATGGTGGGTACTTGTTAGAACCGCCTCGATGAGGCGGTTCGAACGAGTGCCCACAATCTATATTTTGAGCAGAAATAAGAAAAATGTCACAATTTTTCATCATAAAATTTTCATTTTTTCGGCGATATGGTTGGCAATGTATTTGTATACTATAGGCGTGTTTGCGTAATGGTTTTCGCAGATATCAGTTTTATTAGCTCACCTGTCACGTAGTGACAAGTTGAGCTTTTGGGATCACTTTTTGTCCGTCGTCCGTCGTGCGTCTGTCCGTGCGTGCGTGCGTCCGTAAACTTTTCTTCAAACGACATCTCCTCCTAAACCACTGATCGGATTTTGACCCAACTTCACAGGAATGATCCTTAGGAGGTCCCCTTTCAAAGTTGTTCAAATGGTTCCGGTCCGTTGCACATATAGGTCACAGTAGCCAAAAATAGATTTTTTCACCGAAAACTTAAACAATCTTCTTCTCTGAAACCGCAAGGCCCAGGTCTTTGATATTTGGTATGAAGCTTCATCTAGTGGACCCCTACCAAGATTGTTCAAATTATAGTGCTGGGGCCAAAAATGCCCCCGCACGGGGCCCTTTGGTTTTACATGGGCTTATATAGGGAAAATCTTTAAAAATCTTCTTCTCTGAAACCGCAAGGCCCAGGTCTTTGATATTTGGTATGAAGCTTCATCTAGTGGACCCCTACCAAGATTGTACAAATTATAGTGCTGGAGCTAAAAATGCCCCCGCACGGGGGCCCTTTGGTTTTACATGGGCTTATATAGGGAAAATCTTGAAATATCATCTTCTCTGAAACCGCTAGGCCCAGGTCTTTGATATTTGGTATGAAGCTTCATCTAGTGGACCCCTACCAAGATTGTTCAAATTTAAGTGCTGGGGCCAAAAATGCCCCCACACGAGGGCCCTTTGGTTTTACATGGGCTTATATAGGGAAAATCTTTAAAAATCTTTTTCTCTGAAACCGCAAGGCCCAGGTCTTTGATATTTGGTATGAAGCTTTATCTAGTGGACCCCTAACAAGATTGTTCAAATTATAGTGCTGGGGCCAAAAATGCCCCCACACGGGGGCCCTTTGGTTTTACATGGGCTTATATAGGGAAAATCTTTAAAAATCTTCTTCTCTGAAACCGCAAGGCCCAGGTCTTTGATATTTGGTATGAAGCTTCATCTAGTGGACCCCTACCAAGATTGTACAAATTATAGTGCTGGAGCTAAAAATGCCCCCGCACGGGGGCCCTTTGGTTTTACATGGGCTTATATAGGGAAAATCTTGAAATATCATCTTCTCTGAAACCGCTAGGCCCAGGTCTTTGATATTTGGTATGAAGCTTCATCTAGTGGACCCCTACCAAGATTGTTCAAATTTAAGTGCTGGGGCCAAAAATGCCCCCACACGAGGGCCCTTTGGTTTTACATGGGCTTATATAGGGAAAATCTTTAAAAATCTTCTTCTCTGAAACTGCAAGGGATAGGTCTTTGATATTTTTGGTATGAAGCTTTATCTAGTGGACCCCTACCAAGATTGTTCAAATTATAGTGCTGGAGCTAAAAATGCCCCCGCACGGGGGCCCTTTGGTTTTACATGGGCTTATATAGGGAAAATCTTGAAAAATCTTCTTCTCTGAAACCGCAAGGCCCAGGTCTTTGATATTTGGTATGAAGCTTCATCTAGTGGACCCCTACCAAGATTGTTCAAATTTTAGTGCTTTGGCAAAAAATGCCCCCCACACGGGGGCCCTTTGGTTTTACATGGGCTTATATAGGGAAAATCTTTAAAAATCTTCTCTGAAACCGCAAGGCCCAGGTCTTTGATATTTGGTATGAAGATCATCTAGTGGACCCCTACCAAGATTGTTCAAATTATAGTGCTGGAGCTAAAAATGCCCCCACACGGGGGCCCTTTGGTTTTACATGGGCTTATATAGGGAAAATCTTTAAAAATCTTCTTCTCTGAAACCGCAAGGCCCAGGTCTTTGATATTTGGTATGAAGCTTTTTCTAGTGGACCCCTACCAAGATTGTTCATATTATAGTGCTGTAGCTAAAAATGCCCCCCGCACCAGGGCCCTTTGGTTTTACATGGGCTTATATAGGGAAAATCTTGAAAAATCTTCTTCTCTGAAACGCAAGGCCGAGGTCTTTGATATTTGGTATGAAGCTTCATCTAGTGGATCCCTACCAAGATTGTTCAAATTATAGTGCTGGGGCAAAAAATGCCCCCGCACCAGGGCCCTTTTGTTTTACATAGGCTTATATAGGAATAATCTTGAAAAAATCTTCTTCTCTGAAACTTCAAGGCCCAGGTCTTTGATATTTGGTATGAAGCTTCATCTTGTGGACCTCTTCCAAGATTGTTCAAATTATAACCCTGGGGCTAAAAATGCCCCCGCTCCGGGGCCCTTTGGTTTTACATAGACTTAAATAAGGAAAATCTTGAAAAATCTTCTTCTCTGAAACCACAAGGCTTAGGTCTTCAATATTTGTTATGAAGCTTCAGCTAGTGGACCTCTATAAAGATTGTTCAAATTAAATCCCTGAGACCAAAAATGCCCCCGCCATGTGGCCCTTTGGTTTTACATAGACTTATATAGGGAAAATCCTTAAAAATCATCTTCTCTGAAACACAAGGCTTAGGTCTTTGATGTTTGTTATTAAGCTTCAGCTAGTGGACCTCTACCAAGATTGTTAAAATTATAGCCCTGGGGCCAAAAATGCCCCCGCTCCGGGGCTCTTTGGTTAAACATAGACTTATATAGGGAAAATATTGTTTTACATAGACTTCTTTATGCAGGGTAAACCTTTAAAATCTTCTTCTCTGAAACCAGAAAGCCCAGGTCTTTCATATTCGATAAGAAGTTTCATCTTGTGGACCTCTACCTAGATTGTTCTAATTATAGCCCTGGGGCCAAAATTGACCCTGCCCGGGGCCCACTTGTTAAACATTGGATCAGGTGAGCGAACCAGGGCCCTCTGGGCCCTCTTGTTGATGTTATTAGGATAACATATTCCTGTTTAGTACAAGTATATTTCATGTGTCTTATAATTACGTCTCCCCATTTATACATTTCTTTAATCGGTTGAAACATGGATTGCCAGTGCTCGTTAGAACCACTTTAAGATATGCTTGGAGCAACTGTTAAAATAATGTATACACTTGATTTTATTACGATCTCGGAAAGTAAGATTTATTTGAAATAGGTACTACAGATAGGTGTAAAATAAACAATGGTGGCTGTGAGCAGTTATGTTTGCGTTATAGAAAAGGCGATGATGATATCAGATGTGCATGTGGAACCGGTTATCAAACAACATCAGCTGGAAACTGCACAGGTATACTTTCATAAGTTTTATCAATTCATAAAATAGCATATATACCTAAGAAGAAACATGTGTTCTATAAAAGGGTTATCCTTTCGATGCATTGAATACACACCAAAGAACTGAAAAAAAACTAGTTTACCAGATTTTTCTTGGCCAGAATAACTACTTTCAGCCAATTAGGCCTCATCAGTGACCCTCAGATATTTTCAAACTTGCGAAATGTAAGGAAACAAATTATAAACTAACTTATAATGCAGGGCAGGGAAACTTGTTAAAGCGTCGCATATTCGTTTAATACCAGCTGTAGTGATGCTCTGTGGAAGGGTTATCCATTGCAAGCAGTGAATATACGACAGAACTGAAAAATATGGAGTTTGTAACATTTTTGGGCAAGACTAGCTCGTTGAGGCCAATTAGGCCTAAACAGTGACCCTCGACTATTTTTCAAATGTCATCAATGGAATCAGTGGTCCCAAAGGACAAGTAAATATAAGCTGCACTATGATGAAGGGCGGGCATACCGTTTACATCCGCCACACATTCCTTTACCATCAACTGTAGTGACGTTAAATATACTTTATGAAAGAGTTATCATTTGGGAGCAATAAATACACCACAGGACTGAAAAAAATATGGAATGTACAAGTTTGTCTGTGCCGGACTAGCTAGTTTTTGCCAATAAGGCCGCATCAGTGACCCTCAAATATTTTTAATGACAGTAAATGACCTTGGATGGTAGGTGTATGGTATTTGTTTGATTTGAAGTTTAACACCCCCGTCAACACTGTAAAGGTTATTTAGAGACGCTGCTTCCAATTTTGTGGGACTTTTATCCAACATTGAGATGAAATGACTTCTCAAGCCCTGCCGCCCAATGAAACCAATAGGGTTTATAAGCATGGACTCGCACCACTTTGCCTGGGCAAAATCATTTTTGATTTTTATTAGATCCTCTAAGCGGTTTACCAGTACTCGTGTGCGGATCGGTTTCAGCTCTGCGCGGAAGCATCATGCAGCCCATCAATTTCTTCAAGCCCCGATGGGCGGGGGCCGTGGTGTTTGGTAATTTATCCGCTGTCCGGTCGTTGCTTTTACTTTTATTCTGACGGTCTACATGCTGACTTATATAGGGAAAATCTTTAAAAATCATCTTTTCTAAAACCACACGGCCTAGGTCTTTGATATTTGGTATGAAACTTCAGCTAATGGACCTCTACAAAGGTTGTTCAAATTATAGCCCTGAGACTAAAAACGCCTCCGTTCCGGGAACTTTGGTTTTACATAGACTTATCAATGATGAGGCCTAATTGGCCGAAACTAGCTAGTCTGGCCCAGAAAACATGTACACTCCATATTTTTCAGTTCTGTGGTGTATTCCTTGCTTCCAAAGGATAACCCTTTTATAGAACTTATATAGGAAAAATCTTAAAAAATCTTCTTCTGTGAAACCACAAAGCCTAGGTCGTTGATATTTGGTGTGAAATTTCATCTAGTGGACTTCTAGCAAGATTGTGCAAATAATAGCCCTCGGGCCACAAATGCCTCCATCCCGGGGCCCTTTAGTTTTACATAGACTTACCACCTCTTGTGGCTGATCTGTTCTTGTATTGTTATGAAAGAAACTTCATGTTGTCGCTTTCCATTGATAACCAATCTGAAATTATTGAAGCTTTTAGCTCCCCTTCTAGATATTTAGATGATTTATTAAATATTGATAATACTTATTTCGATGGTTTGATGAGTCAGATTTACCCCCCCCCCCCCAGAACTTCAGTTAAATAAAGCAAATTCTTCTGATACCGAGGCCCCGTTTTTGGATTTACATCTATCTTTTGTAGATGGGTTTGTTTCGTGCAAAATTTATGATAAACGAGATGACTTTCATTTTGAGATTGTAAATTTTCCTTTTTTGGATGGTGATGTTCCTCGTGCGGCATCCTATGGCGTTTATATTTCGCAATTAATTCGATTTGCTAGAGTGTGTAGTCATGTATCTGACTTCAACACTCGTAATAATTATTAACGACTGAACTTCTTAATCAGGGTTATCGGTACCATAAACTACCCAAAGCATTTTCAAAATTTTATAGACGCCATTCTGATTTAATTTCAAAATTCAATATTGGACTTAAACCGTTTCTGCATCAAGGTCTATCGGAACCCGAATTTTATGGTGACTTAGTATACAAATTCAGAAAAATATATAACCGCAATGACTTCAGCAACCAATTTCGTAAAATCATTCTTCGATATAAAAAGAATGGGTACAATATGGATGTAATACGACAGACTGCATGCATGGTAGTTAACCCAATCACGGTTGGCAACTTTGCTTCCCTCTTTAATTGCACGCCGTTGGGTAAGATCCCAGATTCTATGACGGTTCCAACGTAAAGGCTTATTGAGAATTAGAGAGATCTAATTCAAGGTAATGTTGGTTGGTGCCTGATGCTCTGTCTCTATTCGGGCCCATCGGAGTCCGTTGGTTTTCTTTTGCTCCAGCATTTTAGTGTTTTTTTTCTGTCGAGTCCTCACCGTTGTCTCACCTCTGTGGTTCTTTGCTTATGTGTTCACGGAGATATTGCACTGATGAGTTAGGAGGCCTTCATGCGAACTGAACAAATTATTTGTCTAAATTGCGACGGAAGTAAGGGCGAGGATTGTGGCCAAGTAAAATCGATTTAAGCCCCCTAGTGAAATTCTTTCTACTGACCGTTACAAGGCGGTTCTTCTGTGGCGGTTTATTTATGTTGTTGTTTGTTACTACTCACTGTGTATCACTTGTGTCTTTTTTATTTTGGATGGCCATTTGTCCATTTTGTGGGAAAGTAACTGTCCTGATGGCCATCCTTTGTTTAGGTTTCCATTATGGTCTGGTCGCTTCATGTTTGTGTTTCTTTCTTTGGTGTCTTTGGTGGGTGGAGTAAGTTAATTATATCGGTTCCTGATCTTTGTTTAACTTCTACTTTATATTGAGATAATCTTTGAAAACCTTCTTCTCTGAAACCGCAAGGCCCGGGTCTTTGATATTTGGTGTGAAGCTTCAACTAGTGGACCTCTATCAAGATTGTTTAAATTATAGCCATGCGACCGAAAATGCCCGCCCCCCCTCGGGTCCGTTTGGTTTTACATAGGCTTATGAAGGGAATATCTTTAAAAAGTTCTTCTCTGAAACCGCAAGGCACAGGTCTTTGATATTTGGTGTGTAGCTTCATCTAGTGAAACTTTGCCAAGATTGTTCAAATTATAGCCTTTGTTGATATTTGGTATGAAGCTTCACCTTTTAAGACCTTCCTCAGCATTATGCACATTATAGCCCTGGGGCCAATAATGATCCTCCCTGGGGCCCACTTGTTACTCTATGGATCAGGTGAGCGATTCAGGGCCACCATTGCTGTCTTGTTTGAAATATGAGGACTATATCAACAGTTTATCGTCTACTGATCTGGCAAAGAGAGTGGTTAAAATTAAAGAATGAAACGGACTTGGTATAATAGCTGTGTGCTGGTATACTTTCACGACCAAAAGTTGAAAACAAATAAACACAGACACTTAAGAATATCAGCAAAAAATGTTTTTATTTCAGACCACTAATGCCAGAAAATTGAAAATAACATTTATTGTTAAGGATTTACTCAGATACAACAGACGGGATCATTAATATCATTTCAGTTTTCCTATGCCTTCAATTTGACTACAGTCGAACTTTAATGGCTCGAATACCTTTGGGACCACGAAAAGCTGTTCGAGACAGGGGTAGTTCGAGCCATTGCGGGTTACTGGCAGGAGGTATAACGGGGTTAGTTTTGAGACATCTTTTCAATGTTCTATAATAAAAAATGTATGCTGTGTGTACTCATTAGAATCGCCTCATCGAGGCGATTCTAATGAGAACACACAGCATACATTGGCAAGATGAAAGTCGAAAATCTCCTTAATTTTCCCGCACTACTTCTTATGAAGAGGAATTCCCTAGGGACTCAAGACCGGGTTCGAGTCAGCCATGGTATACGAGCCATCGGTGTTCGAGCCATCGAAGTTCTACTGTATATTAGTTTTGTGGGTTATTCTAACAAAGCGGGTCTATATAGGCAATGGGAAATAACTGTTCTCTTATTTTACAACAAATCACAGCAAGGAAGAACGTTGCGAGCAAACGTTATTGAAAACTGCAAATTTGTGACGTTACTAGTCGATATCCTTGACGTTAGACGGTGTAACGTCATATTCGTATCAGTCGATAATTTTAGCGGGATTTCTTCTTTGTTTTGATTTGATTGATTTGAGGTTTAACACTATATAGGCCATTTTGGTGACGTTACTTCCAATTTTATGGGAATTTACCCGACATTGAGATGAAATGACATCTCAATCCCTGCCGCCCAATGAAACCAATAGGGTTTATAAGCATGGACGGGCCGACTCGCACCACTTTGCCTGGGCATGCTTAGATCCTCTAAGCAGTTTACCAGTACACGTGTTCGGGTCGGTTTCAGCTCTGCGTGGAAGCATCATGCAGCCAATCTATTTAATCATGCCCGATGGGCGGGGCCAAAAGGGGCTGATTTCACCTAACAACGCGCTCGTGATTTGATCTACTTTACAACTGATCAGTTGTAAGTAGACAAATCATGCGCGCTACAACTGACCTTCAAACTGTGATTAATTACTCAACAAATCACAGTTAGTGCAGACATATTTCTTAAATCAGACTATCGAGATGCTATATTTCAGTACGGTGTACTTTCAGCTCTTGATTACTTCCTTGTCGTGTCTCAGCTGCACGTAATCCGAGGTTTTCCGCTGCTAAAAGGTATGCATGATGAAGCACTGGTGCCCATCGCAACACAAGGTATGACATAGTCCTTTCTTAGTGAGAATAACCTAATGAAGAACAAACCAGTATGTAATTTAGAATATGTGTCCAATTATAAATTATGTTAAGGTATACAGCTGAGCTTTCGGCGAACAATGCGGACTCAGATCAGACTTATTACGCAAACACGCCCATACAAATACATCGCCACCTTTATCGCCGAAAAAATGAAAAATTTAAGACAAAAAATTGTGATATTTTTCTTATTTCTGCTCCAAATACAGAAATAAGAAAAAAAAATGTATTTCCCCGAAAACAGCAGTTTTACTATATAAAAGTGGGGTTCAAGGGGGTCAGAATTATATAGGCGTATTTCGTGATGTGCTCCTTCAGGAGTAGTCTGATCAAGACGTACACTATTTGCATTATCCTCTGCATTTTTTGACGCCTTGCATTGCCATCAAACAAATTTGTTAACATTTTAGAAGAATTACAGCAAGTCTTCACTGTGTGCGGTTTAAGGGTTGTAACGGTATCTCTTGGACCTTGGCAAACGTTAGCAAAATAAAAGGAGAGCAAGAATCATTAGACCCATTGTAGTTATTTGAGAAAGGGGCTGTTCAAGCTACTGGGTTAAATCATAGAGATGAATAGATAGATACCTTTTTTCATTTTCAATTTTTTTATTGAAAGGAAATGTTGTATGTATTCATTCAAATCGGCCCAGATTTGAGGTTCTAATGAGTGCACACAACGTTCCTTTTCAAGATAGAATCAAAGTATAACTCCTTAGACATTCCTTTATTTATTGATATCTTGCGCTTTTGATATAATTTTCTTGTAACTCGAGTGCGAGTTTAAATTGGCTAGAGTACACGAGTCATCTATGTTAATACTATGTCATTGTGCCAATGTGCTGTGATTATAATATGAGCCAGCGCACGACAAAACCTACAATTAGACATGCGCGCCAGTCGAAGACTCTTATCTGCATGTGCATCCAAATAGTCTAAATAGAGACCTTTCTTGCTGCATGAAGGAGCATTGGGCTCTTAGCTATCCTCAGAGCGCACAACGAAGATTCTGATCAGGCTGCGCGGATGCGCAGGCTGATCTGAGTCTTCGTTTTGTGCACCTGTCTTATTGCAGCTTTTGTCATGTGCTGGCTTACTAAAGTTTGTCCCATAATTATGGAGTTATGGCCCTTGAGTTGCTAAAAAAAGTGCTAAAAACCTTGTCCACTCAACTCCTCTTTCACTATCAGTCGGATTCAATTGATACTTGCCATAACTGTTCTCTAGGAGGGGTCATGTGCAAGACGCAAATTTCACTAAAGTTTGTCCCATAATTACGGAGTTATGACCCTTTATTTGCTAAAAAATGTGCTAAAAAAACCTTGTCCGCTCAACTCCTCCTTTGTCAGCCTCGATAGCGCAGTGGTTAGTGCGTTCGACTCATGATCGAGAGGTTGTGCGTTCGAATCCGGCCACCGGCATCGAAGTGTGTCCTTGGGCAAGACACGTAATGACACTGCCCCACTCCACCCAGGTGTAAATGGGTAGCAGTGGTGTCAAAGCCACTGCCTCTCTCTCTCGCGCGCGTGAAAACACCCGGAATGAGTGTTCGAGAGCGATTCAATAAGCTTGAAGCTTTCATCGCAATCGAACTAAAATAAATTAGTATAAACTAACTCCTCCTTCACAATCAGTCGGATTCAATTGCTACTTGCCATAATTGTTCACCAGGAGGGGTAGATGTGCAAGACGCAAATTTCACTAATGTTTGTCCCATAATTACGGAGTAATGGCCCTGATTTGCTACAATACGTGCTAAAAGACCTTGTCCTTGTCCTTGTTATGGCCCTTGATTTGCTGAAAAATGTGCTAAAAACCTTATCCGCTCAACTCCTCCTTCACTATCAGTCGGATTCAATTGATACTTGCCATAATTGTTCACCAGGAAGGGTAGATGTCCAAGACGCAAATTTCACTAAAGTTTGTCCCATAATTACGGAGTAATGGCCCTTGATTTGCTACAATATGTGCTAAAAGACCTTGTCCGCTCACCTCCTACGTCACTATCAGTCGGATTCAATTGATACTTGCCATAATTGTTCACCAGGAGGGGTAGATGTGCAAGACGCAAATTTCACTAAAGTTTGCCCCATATTTCCGGAGTTATGGCCCCTGAATCAATTTGAAACATTCTTTCTTGACCCTGATTTGCTTGCAAACATCTTGTCCACTGAACTACTTCACTATCAGTCGGATTCAATGGATACTTGGCATACTTATTTACTAGGATGAGTAGATGTGCAAGACGCAAATTGCAGGAGAATCTGTCCAATAATTATAGAGTTATTGTCCCTAAATCACTGAAAAATGGTTGCTGCAAAACTTTGTCCGCTGAACACCTCCTTCACTATCAGTCGGATTCAATGGATACTTGGCATACTTATTCACTAGGAAAAGGAGATGTGCTAGACGCAAATTTCAGGAGAATCTGTCCAACAATTATAGAGTTATTGCCCCTGAATGGACTCAGTGGGCACTGTTTATGTTTGCTTTCTGTGTCAAGCATTGAGGCGGGGGTATTAATAATCACCTTTAGTGATAGTTCCTCTGGTTGCTTTCACTTCTATATTTTTAATAGTAGAAAATACCTTTAAACGAATGCTGTCTCTATACCCTTGGGACATTTTCATTCGAACTTATTAGGAATGTTGCTACCACACTACTTGAAATCGTTTAGTTTAGTTTATTTAATTTTATATATACACTTCTAATACAGTGAATCAGGCTTAAAACCAAGTGCAGTTTCAGTATAATTTCCTATGTATAACTAATTCCCTGTTTCTTGAGTTTCAGAGATGAGTGACAATTGTGTATAATATTTACAGGTAAAATGGCTTCCCAAATAGACGTCCATGTTGCTAAGCGACAAATCTACTGGTGTGACAATGGCAACAAGGATAGTAAAGCAGCCGGGATCCATCGAAGAGGTACAGATGGAGCAGGATACCAGAGAATTATTTCCACTGGAATAGGGACAAAGGGGATCAAAGGACTTGCCGTGGACTGGATTGCAGGTAGATCTCGCTTAAGGGTGACTTATACCCTATAAATTCTTGTTGGCATTTACATCAATTCACACTTAGATGATAAGGCCTCACTAATATACCATCTACATCTGAGTAACAAATGTATCACCTGATATAATAGTTTCCATTTTAAGCCACACCTTTCTTTGGAAAATGGTTGAAAAGGCATATAGTGTTACCCCTGCCTGTCCGTCCGAGTCTGAGATTGTGCTAGCAATTTGTTTTTAAGGTTTCTTAATTCCTCTACAGGCCTTTGGGTAAATTGCTTGTTCATTCTTGCACTGTCTAAATATGGAATCTAAATATGTTCTTTAGCAAAAAGTCATTTAGAAGCAAAAACGAAAACACAAACTGAAAACTGTGGAGTTGACAAGAATTTTTTAGCTCACCTGAGCCTTTAGGCTAATAGGTGAGCTTATAGTATAGCCATGGTCCGTCGTCCGTCCGTCCGTCCGTGCGTCCGTCCGTCCGTCCACCATTTTCAAAGATCTTCTTCTCCTATACTGCAGGGCCAATCAAAGCCAAATTTCATATGGAGCCTCAGTGGGATGGGGGAACGAAAGTTTGTTCGCGGGGTCTGGATCACATGACCAAGATGGCCGCCATGCCCATATATGGTAAAAAGCCTTCAAAAATCTTCTTCTCCAGAACCATAAGGCCAGTAGCCTGGAAACTTGGCATGTAGCATATGGTACTCGGGCCCATCATTGTTTGTACAAATGGTGACCCTGGGTTGACCTTGACCTATTTTACAGCAATGTCAAATTTGTCGACTTAGGCTTTTGCATGGGGCAAAGTGAAAATAATGGATTTATAGGAAACCATTGAAGACAGTGTCACCAAAATTGGTAGATCAGGTAAAGTAACTGAATACATGAATGTATATGGATCAGAAAGGTCAAGGTCATTCATTGGCCTTGTTCGCGGGTCTTGATCACATGACCAAGATGGCCGCCATGCCCATATATGGTAAAAAGCCTTCAAAAATCTTCTTCTCCAGAACCATTAGGCCAGTGGCTTTGAAACTTGGCATGTAGCATATGGTACTCGGGCCCATTATGGTTTGTACAAATGGTGACCCTGGGTTGACCTTGACCTATTTTACAGCAATGTCAAATTTTCCGACTTAGGCTTTTGCATGGGGCAAAGTGAAAATAATGGATTTATATGAAACCATTGAAGACAGTGTCAACAAAATTTGTAGATCAGGTAAAGTAATTGAATACATGAAGATCTATGGGTCAGAAAGGTCAAGGTCATTCATTGGCCTTAGACAAAGGTCATTCAGGATTCATATTTCAAACATTTTTTCCTCCAAAACTGCTGAGCCAATTTAAGTAAAATTTAATATGGAGCCTTTGTGATTTGAACAAATGAAAAAATGCCAATACGGTCTAGATCACATGACCAAAATGGCCGTCACGCCCATATATGGTAAAAAGCCTTAAAAATTCTTCTCCTCCAGAACCGTAAGGCCAATGGCCTTGAAACTTGGCATGTAGCATATGGTACTCAGGCCCATCATAGTTTGTACAAATGGTGACCCTGAGTTGACCTTGACCTATTTTACAGCAATGTCAAATTTGCCGACTTAGGCTTTTGCATCGGAAAAAGTAAAAATAATGGATTTTTAGGAAACCATTGAAGACACTGTCACCAAAATTAGTAGATAAGGTAAAGTAGCTGAATACATGAAGATCTATGTGTAAGAAAGGTCAAGGTCATTAATTGACCTTAGACCAAGGTCACGCAGGTTCCATATTTCAAACAATTTTTCTCAGAAACTACTGAGCCAATTGAAGTGAAATTCAATATGGAGCCTTTGTGAGTTGAACAAATGAAAAGCTGCCAATATGGTCTAGATCACATGACCAAGATGGCCACCACGCCCATATATGGTAAAAACACTTCGAAATTCTTCTTCTCAAGAACCGTAAGGCCAATGGCCTTGAAACTTGGCATGAAGCATATGGTACTCGGGCCTATCATAATTTGTTCAAATGGTGACCCTGGGTTGAACTTGACCTATTTTACAGTAATGTCAAATATGCTGGCTTTTGCATAGGAAAAAGTGAAAATAATGGATTTTTAGCTCACCTGAGCCTTTAGGCTCATAGGTGAGCTTATAGTATAGCCATGGTCCGTCGTCCGTCCGTCCGTCGTCCGTCCGTCCACCATTTTCAAAGATCTTCTTCTCCTATACTGCAGGGCCAATCAAAGCCAAATTTCATATGGAGCCTCAGTGGGATGGGGGAACGAACGTTTGTTCGCGGGGTCTGGATCACATGACCAAGATGGCCGACATGCCCATCTATGGTAAAAAGCCTTCAAAAATCTTCTTCTCCAGAACCATAAGGCCAGTGGCCTTGAAACTTGGCATGTAGCATATGGTACTCAGGCCCATCATGGTTTGCACAAATGGTGACCCTGGGTTGACCTTGACCTATTTTACAGCAATGTCAAATTTGCCGACTTAGGCTTTTGCATGGGGCAAAGTGAAAATTATGGATTTATAGGAAACCATTGAAGACAGTGTCACCAAAATTTGTAGATCAGGTAAAGTAACTGAATACATGAAGATCTATGGGTGATAAAGGTCAAGGTCATTCATTGGCCTTAGACCCAAGATGGCCGCCATGCCCATATATGGTAAAAAACCTTCAAAAATCTTCTTCTCCAGAACCATAATCCATTGGCCTTGAAACTTTGCATGTAGCATATGGTACTCGGGCCCATCATGGTTTGTACAAATGGTGACCCTGGGTTGACCTTGACCTATTTTACAGCAATGTCAAATTTGCCGACTTAGGCTTTTGCATGGGGCAAAGTGAAAATAATGGATTTATAGGAAACCATTGAAGACAGTGTCACCAAAATTGGTAGATCAGGTAAAGTAACTGAATACATGAAGATCTGTGGGTGAGAAAGGTCAAGGTCATTCATTGGCCTTAAACCCAAGATGGCCGCCATGCCCTTATAAGGTAAAAAGCCTTCAAAAATCTTCTTCTCCAGAACCATAACGCCAGTGGCCTTGAAACTTGGCATGTAGCATATGATACTCGGGCCCATCATGGTTTGTACAACTGGTGACCCTGGGTTGACCTTGACCTATTTTACAGCAATGTCAAATTTGCCGACTTAGGCTTTTGCATGGGGCAAAGTGAAAATAAAGGATTTATAGGAAACCATTGAAGACAGTGCCACCAAAATTTGTAGATCAGGTAAAGTAACTGAATACATGAAGATCTATGGGTGAGAAAGGTCAAGGTCATTCATTGGCCTTAGAGCAAGGTCATTCAGGATCCATATTTCAGATATTTTTTGTCTCCAAAACTGCTGAGCCAATTTAAGTGAAATTTAATATGGAGCCTTTGTGAGTTGAACAAATGAAAAAATGCCAATACGGTCTAGATCACATGACCAAGATGAAAAGTTGCCAATATGGTCTAGGTCACATGACCAAGATAGCCACCACGACTATATATTTATATATTTTTCTTATAACTATTTGATTTTGTGCAGAGTTTAATAAAAATAAATAAATAAAGGCTGTTTATAGTTTTAAGCGTCGATTGTTATTGTTTTTTTTATTATTTTCTACTTGAAAATAGACAAAAAGGGGACCAGTCTGAAGCATAGGCACCGAGGTTATAAAACTTTTTTCACGCTCAACTCACTTCAGCATGAAATTTACCCTGCTCATAAGTTTTAAAATGCCAACAAATATTGAGATGGCATTTTAAAATTTATGAGCAGGGTAAATGACATTTTCTGCTGATCTAAGTAGGAAAATTGTCACCAGACAGGTGAGCGGTTCAGGACCACTGGTCCTCTGGTCTGGGCCATACTAGCCAGCTTCGGCAAATTAGGCTTCATTGATCATTGCCTCCACTTCTACTAGGAAGTGACCCTCAAACACTTTCCAAATTCCGAAGACGAATCAATGCTCCCAAAGGCCTAGAAAATATATATGCCACACCATCATGAATGACGCGGAAACTTCTTACGGCCACCATGCATTCCCTTTACACAAACTGTGTTGCGATTAAATATAATCTATAGAAAGGTTAACCTTCGGAAGTCAGTTTGTTGTTACGTTTCAAAGTGTTTACATTTAGATAAAACATTGGGGGACAATACGTTGTTTTGTTTGTTTGATTTGAGGTTAAACGTCCCCGTCAACACTGAAAAGGTCATTTTGGAGACGTTGCTTCCAATTTTGTGGGACTTTTACCTGACATTGAGATGAAATGACTTCTCCAGCCCTGTCGCCCAATGAAACCAATAGGGTTTAGGAAGTTAGGAGGCCTTCATGCGGACTGAACAAATTATTTGTCTAAATCGCGACGGAAGTAAGGGCGAGGATTGTGGCCACGTAAAATCGATTTAAGCCCCCCAGTGGAAATCTTCCACTGACCGTTCCATGGCGGCTCTTCTGTGGCGATTTATTTATGTTGTTGTTTGTTACTTACTGTGTGTATCACTTGTGTCTTTTTAATTTTGTGGGAAAGTAACTGTCCTTATGGCCTTCCTTTGTTTAGGTTTCCATTATGGTCTGGTCGCTTAATGTTTGTATTTCTTTCCCTTTGGTGTCTTTTATGGGTGGAGTAAGTTAATTGTATCAATTCCTGATCTTTGTTTTACTTCTACTTTATTAGCATGGACGGTTCCTGTACAGGCTTAGATCCTCTAAGCGGTTTACCAGTACTAGTGTGGGGGCCGGATTCAGCTCTGCGTGGAAGCATCATGCAGCCTACATATTTCTTCAAGCCCCTATTGCCGGTGGCCGTACAATACGTTGTAAAGTGTAACATTCTGCAAAATAAAAGTGAAGGCTATGATTTGCCACATTTGCCAATAAGTGTATCTTAGTTAAAATAAAACGATTACAACATTGGCAAATAGCTATCCATTTTAGGTTTATCCCTGTTTTACTAGTTTGTATCATATACACATATAGGTAGGTTGATTCCAACACTCTGCATTTGTGGTAAGATGATTAAACTGATGTTCCATCTCTAATCACCTAACTATAAATAAGATATGGAACTTTAAGACAACTATCAACAGTTCAAATTTCATTATCCTTCACACGAATCGAAGCAGACGTAAGCGTGTCTTCGGATGGATATTGGCGCTTTTCGAAGATTCACAACAGCCTGCATATCTATTGATTCAGAATCCGTTGACATGAGTTTTATGTTAGTAACCATGTTCGAGGCCAGGTTCCGAGGTTATAAAAATGCCACGGGCAACTCAATTAAGAATGAAATTTGTCCTTCTTATTTGTCATTTCATGTGTGGGTTTTATTAATTGAGCCAGCGCATGACTTATCCTACAATAAGACATGTGCGCCCAACGAAGACTCAGATCAGACTGCGCATCCGCGCAGTCTGATCAGAGTCTTCGTTGTGTGCTCTAATGATAGCGAAGGGCCCAATGCTCCTCCAGGCATTCTAAAACTTTATGAGCAAGGCAAACAACTTTTTTTGCTGATCTGAGCAGACAAATCGCCTCAAGTGTTTGTAGTTTGATGGTTATGAACATCTCAAATTTTATCCTCAAGTGAGTTGAGCACGAAACAAGTTTTATAAACTCACCAATTCGGTAGCTATCCTTAAAATGTTTCAATCAAGAATACTCCAGCGAGTACTCAGTGACTTAGGACATTCAGTACATGTTCGATGTTTACATTTGAGCCCCGCCAAGAGAATTTGTGTCTTCGAGCATTCCGTCATGACAAATTTTAACTGCGCATGCCTAGCCATTCAGAGGGGCCAGGGATATGGCTTTCTGTCTGAAGGTTCCTCTTGATTCACTGCTTGTATGAGCGAACAGCGAAGGTTCTGGCGAGACTGCGCGGATGAACCTTCGCTGCTAGCATAGGCTATAAGTACCAAAATCGCTTGACGGGGCCCATTTAGTGTTAAATGTACTCGGTAAAGGCAGATAATTCAATAGCGTTTCCTTCTGCTTGAAGGTAACTTATACTTCTCAAATGCTATGAGAACGGAGACCATCATTGAGGTATGTCGACTTGATGGATCATATCGACTAGTCATCGTGAAGGATTATAATAATTCTCCAACTGCTCTGGCTGTCAACCCTGTCAAAAGGTAAGCCTTATTACATAGGGTTATTGCCCGAATATTAGTGACTATGTGCCAGCCTAGATAGTTCAGTTGGATGCGCGTCTGACTTGCGGTCGCGGGTTCGATACAACAAACTTTCGTGGAGATAGATCGGCAACAAACTTTCGTTGAGATTGATCATGATATATTTTCTACGGTCATTCTCTCCCTTCCGCTGATTCAAGAAGAGCAGTTGTCAGTTTCTGGGGAAAGAATGTGCACTGTACTGTTCAACCGCTTACGTTTACTCCTGCCCAGGAAAAGTGTGGATAGGTAAACTTACAGGCTAATCTAAAATAATGTTGACTGGGCCGGTAAACTCCATTACAGACACACAAACAAATTAGTGACTATGTCCCAAATGGCATAGTGCAGGCCACGTGCATGAGGCTATGCTCGTCTCTTTTGATATGCAAGCTCTGGACAACATCTACCAATATCAGTTTGATAACCAATGCATTACGTTGCATTAAATATTTAGCGTCACTAACCATTAATTTATTTGCCTTAAACTAAGTGTTTTAAATTTCCAAAATAACGAATTTGTCGCGAGACGACATTGTCGTGACATATGATCAAATGCAATGTCGCCTGTTGGTAAATTTGTTGACACCCAAGTAAATGTACACCATGAAACTAGAAGTGAAGATAATGATCAGGACTCAAACCTTCTATCCAAGACATCATAGGAGAAAAACATGAACATAAAATTACTTCACTGTAATGAAAACTTCCCAGAAGGTAAGCCAAATGGACAGTACATGAAACGTGCTGTTATACATTATGTGACGCATAACGTCACACGGCATCACATAATAATTAAATGACGGCATACATCACACAACATCACATAATTATTAACTGACGCCTTACGTCACTAGACATTACATAATCATTAAGTGACGACATGCATCAATTACTCTGTTCCGCTGTTAATAGGAAAAATGTGTGCAGTTGTTTTCTTGTTTAATATTAAGCCCTAAAAATAGAATTGTTTTCGTTAAAATTGATTATCCTTTACCACTCTCTAGGCGAATTTAGCAGACGACAAATTTTGGATATGTTTCTTACTTTTCATTAGGATAACACACCTGTGCGACATAGTGCTTTTTTGCATATCTCCAAAATGGCCATTTTTCCGATTAAAATTCGTGATATTTTCATTATAAATACTGCAAACATAGGATGTGGGTGCTCGTTAGAACCGCCTCAATGAGACAACCTATGTCTTAGAACAAGAATAAGAAAAATAATATATACCCCCGTAAACCCCGTTTTCTCTATATAAAGTGGAGTATAGGGGTTCTTCATTTCACGGACTTGTTCACATGATGTCCCAGAAAAGAGGACTTGACATCTCATGCAAATTGAGACAATTTCCATGAGATGTCAAATCCTGTTTTATTGGAAACTTAGAAAAAATGTCGTCAGCTGCGGAAAACTACCCAGTATGCAGGGCGTTAATGTAAATATAAGTGATAATGGTTATTTAGAACATTCAGTCAAGAATGAACAACATTGGTGCACAAGCAAGGGTAAGTGAACCCTCATTTATTTAATGTGCATTAAAATATGAACAACATCGCGTCATGAACAAAGTTTAAGTGAACCAAAGGCTTTTTAACCCTTTTTGTACCAAATGGAATCTTCCACTTGTATATAGCAGGGGTTCATTTTTTTTAAAAAATAGGGTGTCAGGCTGTGTTTTCTTCAAAATGGATCTGAAACTGGCTGAACGTTTCGCTTACAGTGAAGTTCCTGATCGGACGCCGCGTTCTGCGGCGTTTGATCTGGGCCTGCACTATTTGCCAAGGTACCCCTTTAGGGGTTTATGTTACTGAATGGGTTAAGACACTGCTAAAGCATATAGCTCAGTGGACTGGTTGTTATAATTGGCCAATATTTACGGTTTTGAGACATCTGTTTGGATTGTGACAGTACGACATAATCACACATTAATTTTATGAGACCTGGACGCAGATACAAAAAAAGATAGTACGCAATGAAATAAACTTAATTTTTGTCAGGTGCCTCACAACACGCTTGCATTATATATAGTTAAATTGAATGAGTATATGAGTGTCCATTATCAAGTAATACTCTATGAAATGTTTCTACTTATTGTTAAAATCATACATTTATTAAGCGTTTTGCAATCTTCAGACTGTTAGAATCGCCTGCTAACTAGGAAGATAGGTTATGCTATTCGCCTATGCATGTATATCCTTGTGTCGTGGGTTCGGTACTTGATTTGTACAGGCATTCGAAAGAGTTTTCAAATCGAGGTCCAGCCTTTATATGACGTGACGTAATCCCGTGACGTTAAACTCTAACACACGAACACTTACACGCAGGTGCGCACCTACATTCTATGTCTGGGAATAGACATAAGAAACCTTCGACGTACCATTTTGAACTTGCATTTTCCGATTAGTGAGTATAATTGTATATAATAATGAAATGGTTAACTCTGAAAAAATGACGTATTTACTTGATCATGAAAATATTGGTATTCTCAAAAAGGGCTATAAAATAGAAAAAAAATCATTTTACTATCCGCAAGTGCTCAAAAGGACAATTTGATGCTAAAGGCTCTTACATATTCTTAGAAGCAAATTCGATTCTTTAAGACACATTATATAAGCCCGGTTGCGAGAAACCCAGTTTTTAGGTTTCTTTATCAAGTAAGTCACACATCTGACTACCCAATAACACAGACCAGCATTAATATGAAAGTGATAAAGAAATACAATAGACCTTCGATGGCTATAGTTTAACATGGATGAGTGGAGCTCGTTTTTTAGTCGCACGTAATTCCTCTACTGCAGCATAGGAAATAGTGAGGGATAATTAAGCAAATTTTCGACCTTTGTCTTGCAAGTGTATGCTGCACTCCTATCTGTAAGACAACATAAAATTTTATTAGAGAACTCCGAAAAGATGTCTCTAAGTTAACCCCGTTGTGCCTACTGTTACCAGCCCTCAGTGGCTCGACCCGGCCTTCACTGGAACAGATGTTCGTGGTGAAAGTGTTCAAGCTATTAAGGTTCGACCTTAAGAATTAGCAACAATCACAAGTGCTAATCATATTTAATTGCGGGGATTCGCAGGTTCACCCTTGTAAATAAGTTCTGAATAGATGAAACGATGCGCACAATTCTTAAGACTTTTAATTGAAAAAAATGAAGTAAACAGGAAAATCAAAATGTTTGGTCACACTTACAACGTTTGAACTTACGTCATCCCTTAAGTATTCATGTTTTAGATACTTATACTGGGTCGATGGAGGACAATTTCCTAAAATTGTGCGTTCTTTCCTTGATGGTACTGGAAGAGTTGCGATGGTTACTAATGGTATAGTTCGACCAAGGGATATAACTGTAGATATGGCAACACATGATGTTTATTGGGTGGATAGTGTAACTGATGCAATACAGGTACGCAAAAGAAGCTTCTCTCGTTTTGTATATAAGCCGGGGAACCGCATTTCCTATTATTCACATATGCGCCCATCGAAGAATCTGATCAGCCTGCGCATCTGCGCAGTCCTATGATAGGCTTCGTTGTGCGCTCTTATGATAGCTAAAAGGCCCAATGTTCCTTCATGCAGCAAATTAGTCTGTGGAAAGACTATACGGATGCGCAGATGGATCTGATTCTTCGCTGGGCGCACATGAAAATTGTAGTAACTGCTGTTCCCCGGCTCATATTGCATCTGCCTTTCTCTTTTTTTTTTTTTTTTTTTTTGCTGGTTTATGTGTATCTCACAAGCAAAGCATCCTGTTTCCAAGGTCATCATATGATTAATAAATAGAAGTAGAGGCAATGATCAGTAATCGATACAATTAACCCTCAGCTCCCATCAGAGACACCAAAGGGAAAGAAACACAAACATGAAACAACAGACCCTAATGGAAACATCAACAGCTGAAAGCCAAAAGGACAGCTACTTTCCCAAAATATGGTCAATAGGCTATCCAAAATAAAATAATATAAGCGACACAAACACCCAAACACAAACCATAACAAAAATAAACCGCGACAGAAGAACCTCCTTGGAATGGTTAGCGGAAACGAATTCCACTGGGAAGCTTAAATCGATTTTACGTGGCCACAATCCTCGCCCTTACTTAATGATAAGAATGTTAATCATATGACGTCACATCTGATAATGCAATAACGTCATGTAAAAAAATCGGTAATCCATTTGTGGATTAAACCTGAAAATTGATCGGATACGTCCCGTAACGTTTCACAAACAACGTCCCTAACGACGCCGAGTTAACTAATGGCGAAATATTGGTATTTTTTACAGAAATTCTGAATTAAATGCGTTTTAAATGTCATTTGATAAAAAGAATCTTGCATTCGTGCATGCTAATTTAAGAAATGAATTTTATTTTTCTGTGATTCATGAAAGTATGAACGCAGTGGGTCGCGTGGAAAGTAAATGAACCCCGAATTCGGGGTTCATGTTAACTTTGGTAGCGACTCGCTGTCATTCATACTTTCATGAAAAACAGAAAAAAATAAGAGCATCTTTTATATTTACATTCTTTGCCCCTCGACAAATGGGCGACAAAATGCTTATGGGACAAACTTTGAAAGCTGAAAAACAGTTTCCTGCTGTTTTGTTACAACGAGCGGAGCAGCGTTGACGTCACTAACGCCATTAGAGAACAATGGTTTACAATGACATCACTTAGCGGCACTGAAAATCATGTTACTCGATGCGTTTATGGGAGTTTGTTTGTTTTTATTTGATTTGAGGTTTAACGTCCCGTCAACACGGTAAAGGTCATTTTGGAGACGTTGCTTCCAATTTTGTAAATTGAGATGAAATGACATCCCAAGCTCTGTCGCCCAATGAAACCAATAAGGTTTATAGGCATGGACGGATCTTCTCGCATCGCTTTGCCTGGGCAGGCTTAGATTCTCTAAGCAGAATACCAGTACTCATGTGCGGGTCGGTTTCATCTCTGCGTGGAAGCATCATGCAGCCCATATATTTCTTCAAGACCCGATGGGTGGGGCTGACGTTCATGGAAGTATGAACTACATTGTTTTCTATAGGTTCACATCAGACTTTACACTGTAAATGTAAATATATGTTTTTTTAATTTATTAAAATCATTGAGAAAAAAGATTAAAATGCTCAACAAATGCTCTTATTTTATCCCTTTTCCTCAACTCGTTTGATAAATTCTTAAATCGTGTTGACTGGGCCGATAAGCTCTAATACAAACAAACAGAATGTGGATATTAATTATTTCCTTTATTTTTGCTCAAAAACATAGAGCGTTGGTACTCGTTAGAGCTGAGCACCCACAATCCACATTTGTACTAGAAATAAGTTAAAAATAAAACATTTACATCTGAAACATGCTTCTTGTAGAAATAGGAGTTATGTCATTTAAGCACGCGGGTGTTTTATTGCGGGTGTTTATTTCTGTGAGTTTGCACAAGTGAGCATACCTGTAGGAGTTCAAATCAGCGTGCACATCTGCACAGTTTGTTAAGAATCTTTATCATCTGAGAATGTTATAACGCCATGTAGTAAATTTGGTTATCCACCAGTGGATCAATTATGCAAATTTCTTGGATACGTCTCATTACGCTACACGTACGCGATCCTTAACGACGTGGCGTTTGCTAATGGCGGAGTGTTGACAATTTTTGTACAAAAATCGTGTTTAAATGCGTTTTAAATGTCATATTAAATAAATAATCTTGTATTCATATTCATGCATTACTGACTATATTCAACTTGTTGACGAAAAGGAATACAATGGTCGGCGGAAAAGAAACGTTGAGTTTGAGTGCGTGTATATGATTGTCCTAATTTAAGCCCGAAAACAGAGAGTGTCGGTACTCGTAAAAACTGAGGTTGTTGTAATGAGCACCCACAATCTACATTTGTACCAGAAATTAGATAAAAATAAAACATTTTCATCTGAAACATGCTACTCCTAGACATAGGAGTTATGCCACTTTAGCACACAGGTGTGTTATCGTAATGCGTGTGTTTGCACATGTGAGCATACTAGTAGGAATTCCAATCAACCTGTGCATCCGCACACATTACGTAAAAACACCTGTACAAATATATGTCAAAATTTATTGTGAAAAACGCTGGAAAAAAAAAACAAAAATTTCGAGAGGAAACATTGTGAATTTTTTTCTCATTAAAGCTCAAAGTAAAGATTTTGAGTACACGTGAGACCCGCCTCATCGAATAACCACAATCTATATTTTAGAGCCGAAATAAGAAAAATAAACTTAACCCCGGTAAACCCCAGTTTTGCTATCCCAATATGGGTTTCAAATGGGTCGGAATTATATAACCGTGTTTTGTGAAGGTTTGATAAGTATCTTTATCATATGACATCGTTGCTAAGCAGTGGATTACGTCGTGTAATAAAAAATCGTATGACCACACGTGTAATAACACTTTGGCGGGATTAAGTAACGTCATGACGACGTCCTTGTCAACAATGCATTTTTCGCAGAAAAATTGTCAAATTAAAAGGCAAAAAAATCAAATTTAAAGTAATCATATGATAAAGAGAATCTTACACTCGAGGTCATTTCATATGAAATGACCACTCGTGTAAGATCCTCTATTTATCAACTGACATCGCGTCTATGATACTGTAATAACGTCATGTAATAACTTCAGTAATCCACTAGTGGATTAAATATGCAATTGTTTTACATATGACCCGAGATATTTCACATATGGCGTCTTCAGCGACGTTACGTTTTCTGATGGCGGAGTATTGGCGTTTTTTTTGTAAACAAAAATCGGCAATAAACTGCGTTTAAAATGTCATATGATAAATAGAATCTTGCATTCGTTCTCGTGTATTTTCAAATTTATTAAACTCGTTGGGGAAACCTCCTTTAATAAATTAAATTACACATTAAAAGTCCTCTATTTGTTGTGTGCTTTAGTGATATGCGATGTTTGTCAGCCACAAACGTAAGGCTCTGTTTTTGACATGAGTGGGTACATGGACTGATTTGTGTCTGTGGCAAGTGCACCTTTCTAAAGCACGCTCTGGTTTGGGTTATATACAGAGGAACTACAGTATCTCCAACACGGATATCTCGTTTACCTATCCTAATTCGAACTCGCTCTTCAGTCACTAGATAATTCTTCCAATAGCTCAAGATTATTTGAAAATGTTTGGGAGGCTTTCCTGAATTTCTGTTTAATGGATGTGTTGTGTTAGCTCAAAAGGCTATTCTAATGAGTACGCAAACATACTTTTTGTTTACCTTCCATCGTGACACCACAAGGAAAAGATCGCAAACAAAACTTCACTGTTAACAAATCGTCACTAGTGGAAAGCCATAAGGATAGCTACTTTCCATCAGAATGGCCAAACAGCTATCTAAATTATAAATATGTTAGCAGTATATATTTGTAAAACAGTGCTCCAGTAGAAGCTTTACAGCAGGCAGTTGATAGCAAAGAGTATGTTTTACATGGTTAAGCTAAGTAGATAAGTTATTTAGACCACATGTATTGCCGTGTAAAATACAAACTGTTAGCAGTATATATTTGCAAAGAAGAACTATAAGCATCACAAACCACAACAGAAGAACGCCTTGGAACAGTCAGTAATAAAGGTTTTTACTGGGGGTGGAGTGGTGGTGGGCTCAAATCTATTTTGTGCCACCAAAAAATGGTATTTTACGAATGATTCCCGAAGCGTAAAAAAGTGAACTTCGGCCACGGCGGAACGATTATTCAACTAGAAGCTGCCATCTTTGAGAGAAACCCAAGCGACAAAACCTATAAACTGAGTTTATTTGTCTTCTAACATTTACGTTTTCAATAGTTTCTATCTTCAAATCGAACGCTGTTCACGTCATTTATATACAGTGAGGTAACGCGCGGGTTCTAAACGTGCTCTTTGACGTCACACTATAATACTACCTGTCGCAATGTGAAACGTATCTGGGATTCTTGCTCATGGAATTAATCGAAGTATAAAACTTTTATTTCAACCAATCTCATCGCTAGAAATGAGAATTGGAATTATAAGCGTTAAGGGCTAGGGATTAAATAGTGTCGTTATGACATAGAGGATCTTACATGAGTGCTTATGTATTATTGAATTTATTAAAGAGTTGAGGAAAAGGGATAAAATGCGAGGCTTCGCCGAGCATTTTATCCCTTTTCCTCAACGAGTTTAATAAATTCAATAATACATGAGCACGAATGCAAGATTCTATTTATCATATGAAATTTGAGACATAATTTATACATGATTGTTTAAAAAAATGTCAATTTTCCGCCATTAGAAAACGCGACGCCGTTACGGACGTCGTACATGTAATGTTACGGGACGTATCTAGCTCATTTGCATATTTAATCCACTAGTGGATTATCGAAAATATTACATGGCGTTATTACACTCTCAGACGCGACGTCATATGATAAAAGACTTTCTTTATAATACTGGGGCAATAAATTTAGAGCGTAGCAGAAATATTACGGTGATACACGCCGATCTGATTCTATGCTAGTCAAACTCTTCCTATGCCAGCATTGTTCGAGATGTTTTTCACACACTAATCTCCAGGTAGTCGGTGCGTTGCAATACTAACTTTATATTGTTGAAAGATGTGGTCTTCAAGGACCAACATTTATTTAGAACCCATTTGGGAAAATCTTTTCTGAGCAGGAAGAAATCTCTTCAGTAGTTTATAATTTGCATGTGTATATCAGGTTAATTTGAGGGTGAAAAAAATCATTCCTACCGAATGTGTCATTTGGCAATTCTTGCTATGACACGGTATAAAGTTGAAAATTTCCCGCCACAAACAATAGACTATATTGCAAAACATGGTGTCGTTTTTGCGTAATCCAATCAGGCGTTGTGTTGCTGCAAGTGTCCTAGAACTGTAGTAACAGTTACTCTTATTTGTGTTAAATTCGCACTTTTGTACTAACTAAAACTGCATCCCAAAAAATTTTATGATAATCCTTTCCATTCTCTTTTCAGAAAATCACATTCTTAGGGGCACGGAGACAATACGTTCTTGCTAATCTACCGGCACCTCATGGTGTAGCCGTTTTTGGAAGTTTTATTTACTGGATTGATGGGAATCTACAGAAATTAATGAGGGCTAGAAAATCCCCGGAACCTATAGATGGTCCCTGGCAATGGCTAAGAGCTGGCTTACACCCTTTAGCAGATGTTGTAATGTTTCATCCAGACCAACAACCACTCAATGGTAACTATGAGGAATAAGTAGGTGTCATAAAAATTAAAAACGAAGACTTGCCCGACTAAACGGGGTGGTCGGGTAAGGCAAAGGTGACGAGTCACTGTGACATCCAACTTATAATGGCTTACCTTCGGGCAAGGCCTGATTTCCTTGCAACAGGTAAGGACAGAGGGGAGTGTTGTTAGTTGCTTCTTCTGTCTCTATACTTCCATTCAGTTTCCTCTTTCTCCCCTGTCGCTCATTTACATCCCCTGTACTATCTATTCTATCTTTCTTGTCCCTTTCTCTGGAAGACGGCAAAAAGTGATCCACAAGGATTGACTTGTCGTTATACCCAACACAATAAATCAATCCAGGTCGGGCTACACATGACTCACATACCGAGATAAACGGCTTTATACAGATATTTCTTATAATGATAAAACGGGTCACAGCGCACCACGTGAAAAAGTCCGTGAAATGAACACCCCCTACACCCCAATTTATATAGAGAAAATTGGGATATTTGGGGTATACACTATATTTCCTATTTCTACTGTAAGACAAAGGTAGTCGGTACTCGTTAGAACCGCTTCAGGAAGGCGGTTCTATCGACCATACACGTTCTGTGTTTGCAGTAATAATAAAACATATCACAGATTTTCTTCAGAAAAGTAGTAATATAAGCGATGTGATAATAGAATTCAAAGAAACAAATGCGAGAATTTTCTAACAAATGTCCACAGCATATGTTTCTTGGAGTAACTGAGGGAGAAAGCCATTTATTACATATTACAGTTCTCCTTATTTGGATTCTTTATAGCGGCAAATTCTTTATTATAGGAATGAATTTCTTTTTTTTTTTTTTTTTTTTTTTTTTATTTTATCGATTCGTAAACACGGACGACTCACTCACAAACTTCATGAAGCCGGGACTTCGTGATACATTACGAAAACACGCCTATATAATTTTGACCCCTTTGAATCCCACTTTTATATGGTAAAGTGAGTGAGTGAGTTTTAGTTTTACGTCACACCAACAGCTAAGGTCATACGGAGACGGGACCTCGGTTTAAAGACTCATCCGAAAGTCTGTTTTATATGGTAAAACTGGGGTTACGGGGTAAACCTTATTTTTCTTACTATAGCCCCGCTTTGAAAAAGTGGGGGCTATATTGGATTTGGCTTGTCCGGAATTCCGTCTGTCTGTCTGTCTAATATTTGATAGTGGGTACCTTGTGACCGCAACTCCTCTTACAGCTCTAGGTCAATCCTTTTGACACTTTACAGGTGTTTTCATATAGGTCTGAAGATGTGCATATTCTTTTTTCATTATCCTTAAATAATTTGTTTCACTTATTTCACCTTTTTTAACTTTGACAATTTTTGAGATCTACTAATGTTAAAATGTATAGGGAGTAGCTATCTTGTGACCGCAACTCCTCTTACAGTTCTAGGTCAATACTTTTGAAACTTTACAGGTGTTTTTATATAGGTCTGAAGATGTGCATATTCTTTTTTCATTATCCTTAAATATTTTTTTCACTTATTTCACCTTTTTTAACTTAGACAATTTTTGAGATCTACTAATGTTAAAATGTATAGGGAGTAGCTACCTTGTGACCGCAACTCCTCATACAGTTCTGGGTCAATCCTTTTGAAACTTTACTGGTGTTTTCATATAGGTCTAAAGATGTGCATATTCTTTTTTTCATTATCCTTAAATAATTTTTTTCACTTATTTCACCTTTTTTAACTTAGACAATTTTTGAGATCTGCTAATGTTAAAATGTATAGGGAGTAGCTACCTTGTGACCGCAACACCTCTTACAGTTCTAGGTCAATCCTTTTGAAACGTTACAGGTGTTTTCATATAGGTCTGAAGATGTGCATATTCTTTTTTCATAATCCTTAAATAAATTTGTTCACTTATTTCATCTTTTTTAACTTAGACAATTTTTAGATCCACTAATGTTAAAATGTATAGGGAGTAGCTACCTTGTGACCGCAACTCCTCTTACAGTTCTAGGTCAATCCTTTTGAAACTTTACAGGTGTTTTCGTATAGGTCTGAAGATATGCATATTCTTTTTTCATTATCCTTAAATACTTTTTTTCACTTATTTCACCTTTTTTAACTTAGACAATTTTTGAGATCTACTAATGTTAAAATGTATAGGGAGTAGCTACCTTGTGATCACAACTCCTCTTACAGTTCTAGGTCAATCCTTTTGAAACTTTACAGGTGTTTTCATATGGGTCTGAAGCTGTGCGTGTTCTTTTTTGATTATCCTAAAATTATTTTTTTCCACTTATATCACTTTTTTTAACTTAGACAATTTTTGCGATCTACTAATGTTAAAATGTATAGGGAGTAGCTACCTTGTGGTCGCAACTCCTCTTACAGTTCTAAGTCAATCCTTTTGAAACTTTACAGGTGTTTTCATATAGGTCCGAAGATGTGCATATTTTTTTTTCATTATCCTTAAATAATTTTTTTCACTTATTTCCCCTTTTTTAACTTAGACAATTTTTGAGATCTACTAATGTTAAAATGTATAGGGAGTAGCTACCTTGTGCTCGCAACTCCTCTAACAGTTCTAGGTCAATCCTTTTGAAACTTTACAGGTGTTTACATATTGGTCTGAAGATGTGCATGTGTTTTTAGCTCACCTGTCACGTAGTGACAAGGTGGGCTTTTGTGATCACTTTTCGTCCGTCGTCCGTCGTCAGTGCGTGCGTGTGTGTGTGTGTGTGTGTGTGTGTGCGTAAACTTTTTCTTCAAATGACATCTCCTCCTAAACCACTGATCAGATTTTGACCAAACTTCACAGCAATGATCCTTAGGTGGTCCCCTTTCAAAATTGTTCAAATGGTTCCGGTCCATTGCACATCTGGGTCACAGGAGCTAAAAATAGATTTTTTTACTGAAAATCTTTAAAAATCTTCTTCTCTGAAACCGCAAGGCCCAGGTCTTTGATATTTGGTATGAAGCTTCAGCTAGTGGACCACTACCAAGATTGTTCAAATTATAGCCCTGGGGCCAAAAATGCCCTCGCCCCGGGGGCCTTTGGTTTTACATAGGCTTATATAGGGAAAATCTTTAAAAATCTTCTTCTCTGAAACCGCAAGGCCCAAGTCTTTGATATTTGGTATGAAGCTTCATCTAGTGGACCTCTATCAAAATTGTTCAAATTATAGCCCTGGGGCCAAAAATGCCCCTGCCCCGAGGGCCTTTGGTTTTACATGGGCTTATATAAGGAAAATCTTTAAAAATCTTCTTCTCTGAAACCACAAGGCCCAGGTCTTTGATATTTGGTATGAAGCTTCATCTAGTGGACCTCTACCAAGATTGTTCAAATTATAGCCCTGGGGCCTAAAATGGCCCCGCCCCGGGGGTCTTTGGTTTTACATAGGCTTATATAGGGAAAATCTTTAAAAATCTTCTTCTCTGAAACCGCAAGGCCCAAGTCTTTGATATTTGGTGTGAAGCTTCATCTAGTGGACCTCTATCAAGATTGTTCAAATTATAGCCCTAGGGCCAAAAATGCCCCCGCCCCGGGGCCCTTTGGTTTTACAGTTAAATAAAGCAAATTCTTCTGATACCGAGGCCCCGTTTTTGGATTTACATCTTTCTATTGTAGATGGATTTGTTTCGTGCAAAATTTATGATAAACGCGATGACTTTGATTTTGAGATTGTAAATTTTCCTTTTTTGGATGGTGATGTTCCTCGTGCGCCATCCTATGGCGTTTATATTTCGCAATTAATTCGATTTGCTAGAGTGTGTAGTCATGTAACTGACTTCAAAACTCGTAATAAATTATTAACGGCTAAACTCCTTAATCAGGGTTATCGGTACCATAAACTACGCAAAGCCTTTTCAAAATTTTATAGACGCCATTCTGATTTAATTTCAAAATTCAATATTGGACTTAAATCTCTTCTGCAACAAGGTCTATCGGAACCCGAATTTTATGGTGACTTAGTTTATAAATTCAGAAAAATATATAACCGCAATGACTTCAGAACCCAATTTCGTAAAATCATTCTTCGATATAAAAAGATTGGGTACAACATGGATATTATACGACAGACTGCATGCATGGTAGTTAACCCAATCACGGTTGGCAACTTTGCTTCCCTCTTTAATTGCACGCCGGTGGGTCAGGCCTCAGATTATATGACGGCTCCAACGTAAAGGCTTATTGAAAATTAAAGAGATAATGTTGGTTGGTGCCTGATGCTCTGTCTCTGGTCGGGCTCATCGGAGTCTAACTGTTGGTTTTCTTTTGCTCCAGCATTTCAGTGGTTTCTTGCTGTCGAGTCCTCACCGTTGTCTCACCTCTGTGGTTCTTTGATTTCTGTGTTCACGGAGATGTTGCACTGATGAGTTAGGAGGCCTTCATGCGGACTGAAAATTTTTTTTGTCTAAATCGCGACGGAAGTAAGGGCGATGATTGTGGCCACGTAAAATCGATTTAAGCCCCCCAGTGGAAATCTTCCACTGACCGTTCCAAGGCGGCTCTTCTGTGGCGATTTATTTATGTTGTTGTTTGTTACTTACTGTGTGTATCACTTGTGTCTTTTAATTTTGGATGGCCATATGGCCATTTTGTGGGAAAGTAACTGTCCATATGGCATTCCTTTGTTTAGGTTTCCATTATGGTCTGGTCGCTTAATGTTTGTATTTCTTTCCCTTTGGTGTCTTTTATGGATGGAGTAAGTTAATTGTATCAATTCCTGATCTTTGTTTTACTTCTACTTTACATAGGCTTATATAGGGAAAATATTTAAAAAATCTTCTTCTCTGAAACCACAAGGCCCAGGTCTTTGATATTTGGTATGAAGCTTTATCTAGTGGACCTCTACCAAGATTGTTCAAATTATAGCCCTGGGGCCAAAAATGGCCCCGCCCCGGGGGTCTTTGGTTTTACATAGGCTTATATAGGGAAAGTCTTTAAAAATCTTCTTCTCTGAAACCGCAAGGCCCAAGTCTTTGATATTTGGTGTGAAGCTTCATCTGGTGGACCTCTATCAAGATTGTTCAAATTATAGCCCTAGGGCCAAAAATGCCCCCGCCCTGGGGCCCTTTGGTTTTACATAGGCTTATACAGGGAAAATATTTAAAAAATCTTCTTCTCTGAAACCACAAGGCCCAGGTCTTTGATATTTGGTATGAAGCTTCATCTAGTGGACCTCTACCAAGATTGTTCAAATTATAGCCCTGGGGCCAAAAATGCCCCCGCCCCGGGGCCTTTGGTTTTACATAGGCTTATATAGGGAAAATCTTTAAAAATCTTCTTCTCTGAAACTGCAAGGCCCAAGTCTTTGTTATTTGGTGTAATGCTTCATCTAGTGGACCTCTATGAAGATTGGTCAAATTATAGCCCTGGGGCCAAAAATGCCCCTTCCCCGAGGGCATTTGGTTTTACATAGGCTTATATAGGGAAAATCTTTAAAAATCTTCTTCTCTGAAACCACAACGCCCAGGTCTTTGATATTTGGTATGAAGCTTCATCTAGTGGACCTCTACCAAGATTGTCCAAATTAAAGCCCTGGGGCCAAAAATGTCCCCACCCCATGGGGCCTTTGGTTTTACATAGGCTTATATAGGGAAAATCTTTAAAAATCTTCTTCTCTGAAACCACAAGGCCCAGGTCTTTGATATTTTGTATGAAGCTTCTTCTAGTGGACCTCTACCAAGATTGTTCAAATTATAGCCCTGGGGCAAAAAATGGTCCCGCCCCGGGGGTCTTTGGTTTTACATAGGCTAATGTAGGGAAAATCTTTAAAAATCTTCTTCTCTGAAACCACAAGGCTCAAGTCTTTGATATTTGGTATGAAGCTTCATCTAGTGGACCTCTATCAAGATTGTTCAAATTATAGTCCTAGGGCCAAAAATGCCCCCACCCCGTGGCCCTTTGGTTTTACATAGACTTATATAGGGAAAATCTTTAAAAATCTTCTTCTATGAAACCCCAAGGTCCAGGTCTTCAATATTTACTAGGAAGCTACATCCAGCAGAATTCTACCAAGAGTGTTCAAATTTTTAGCCCTGGAGCCATAATTTGCCCTGCCCCCAGGCCCACATGATTTACATAGACTTACATAGGGAAACCTATAAAATCTTTTTCCCCGACTACCTAGGCCTAGGTGTTTGATTTGAGGCTTCATCTGATGGACATCTACTAAGATTGTTCAGATCAGATTATAGCCTTAATGGGAAGAAACTGGTCCTGCCCTGGGGCCCACATGTTTTACATAGACTTCTATTAGAAATACCTTTAAAATTCTTCTTAGAAATCACAGGGCTCAGGTCTTTGATATTTGGTGTGAAGCTTCATCTTGTGGACCTCTACCAAGGTTGTTCAAATTAAAGCCCAGGGGCTAAAATGGTCCTGCCTGAGGCCCACTTGTTACACTATGGATCAGGTGAGCGAACCCAGGGCCCTCTGGGCCCTCTTGTTTTCATTATCCTAAAACTATTTTTTCCAGTTATTTCACTATTTTAACTAAGACAATTTTTGAGATCTTCTAATGTTAAAATGCATCGGGAGTAGCTACCTTGTGATCGCAACTCCTCTTACAGTTGTAGGCCGATCCTTTGAAACTTTTCAGGTGTTTTCAAAGAGGTCTTAAGATGTGCATGTGGTTTTTTCATTATCCAAATCTTATTTTTATCTTAGACTGTTTTTCAGATCTAATAACGCGAAAAGTCTATAAGGCGTAGGTACCTTGTTAGGGATTTAACCCTCTCACAAGTCTTTACCTTTAATTCATGAGTATTTCTCCTCTGACAGGGCTATAGCGGGGCTATTGTCAGATCCTCTGACAGTTCTAGTTTCTGCTCTAAAATATAGATTGTGGGTACTCGTAAGAACCGCGTCGATGAGTGCCCGCAATCTATATTTTGAGCAGAAACAAGAAAAATGTCATAATTTTTCATCTTAAAATTTTTATTTTTTCGGCCATAAAGATGACAATGTATTTGTATAGGCGTATTTGCGTAATGAATTTATGAGTGATTCGCCGGACTTAACACATCGATAAAATCCACAAAAACGATAATTTGTACCTTATAATTCCAACTATATCATCGAAATGTTAAAAATGCCACCACAATGGCAATTTTTAGATCACCAGGGCCGAAAGCTTCGGGGAGCTTATAGTATAGGCAGTGGTCCGTCGTCCTTCGTCGTCGGTGTCTCGTCGTCTGCGACGTCAACATTTTCAAACGACATCTCGTCTGAAACTGGTGGGCCATTTGAAACCAAATTACACGTGGAGCCTCTATGGGACGGGTGAACGAGAATTTGTTCATAAGGACGTGGTCACATGACCAATATGGCCGTCATGTCCATATATGTTTAAAATCTTTAACAATCTTCTTCTCAGGAAACGAATGGCCGATGACCTTGAAATTTGGTATGCAGCATCGGGGATTCGAGCCCTACTAAGTTTATTTAAATGATGACCTTTGATTGACCTTGAGCTGTTTTATGTCAAGGTCAAATTTGGTCACTTCGACATTTGTATGAATGAAAGGCAAAACAGTGGGTTTTCTGATTGCATGGTAGCCTGTGGCATCAGAAATTATATTTGCAAATAAGCTGAATTGAGGTTTATCAATTCCAAAGGTCAGGGTCATTCAGTAACCTTTATTCTGGACGGCTCAGCTTCAGTATTTTTATCTTCTTATCCACTTAAACTGCTGGTTTGATTGAATTAAAATTGCTGGGAAGAGGGACCGAAAGTTTGTTTGTCAGGACTGGGTCACATGACCAATATGGCCGCCTTGCCCATATATGGAAAAAATCTTTGAAACTCTTCTTCTCAGGTACGGAATCGGCCCCAGCCCATCGGGGCTTGAAGAAATAGATGGGCTGCATGATGCTTCCACGCAGAGCTGAAGCCGATCCGCACACGAGTACTGGTAAACCGCTAAGAGGATCTAAGCCTGCCCAGGTAAAGCGATGCGTCCATGCTTATAAACCCTATTGGTTTCATAGGGCGGGAGGGCTTGAGCTGTCATCTCATCTCAATGTCGGGTATAAGTCCCATATACTTGGTAGAAACGTCTCCAAAATGACCTTTACAGTGTTGATTGGGACGTTAAACCTCAAATCAAACAAAACAAATGAGGAACGGAATGACCGATGGCCTTGAAACTTGGTATCCAACATCGGAGACTCAGGCCCTACCGAGTTTGTTAAAATGATGACCATTGATTGATCTTGATCTGTTTTTTGATGAGGTCAAATTTGATCACTTAGACATTTGTATGGAAAAAAAGGCAAAACAGTGGAATATTTGATTGCATGGTAGCCTATTGCATCAGAAATTATATTTGCAATCAGCTGAATGGAAGTTTCTCAATTCCAAAGGTCAAGGTCATTTACTGACCTTTATCCTGGATGGCTCAGATTTAGTATTTTTATCTTCTCTGCTTAAACTTCTAGGTTGATTGAAAACATATTACATTTGGATCCTCTATGGGAAGCGCAATGAAAGTTTGTAAGGAGTTGGTCATATGACCTATATGGCCGCCATGCCCTTTTATGGATGACCATCTTGCCAATATATGGTAAAACCTGTAAAAAATTCTTCTCATGAACCAAATGGCCAATGACCTTGTAATTTGGTATGTAGCATTGGGTACTCGGGGCCCTACCAAATTTGTTCAAATGGTGACCTTTGATTGATGACATGTTTTACGTCAAGGTCAAATTTGGTCACTAAGACATTTGTATGGAAAAAGGCAAACCAGTGGAATTTACTGATTGCCTGGTACCCTGTCGCATCAGACCTATTATTTGCAGTCAGCTGAATGGAAGTTAATCTGTTCCAAAAGTCACGTTTATTACTGACCTTTGTCTTGGGTGGTTCAGATTCAGTTTTTTTTATCCCCTTTTCCAGTTAAACTCATGGGTTGATTGAATCCAAATTACATATTGAGCCTCAATGGGAAGGGGGATATGAATTGAATCACATGACCATTAAACTATTCACCTCTGCTACCCAATGACATATGACCTTCTGAATTTGTATATAACATTTAGGGCTTGGTTCCTACCAAGTTTATTAAAAATTCTAATGATGACCTTTGGTTGACCTTGACCTGTTATACGTCAAGGTCAAATTTGTTTACTTAGACTTTTGTATGGAAAAAAAAGACAAAACAGTGGGTTCTTTTCTGATTCTATTATAGCCTTGGCGTGAGAATTGATATTTGCAATCAGATGAATGGAATATTATCAATTCCAAAGGTCAAGTTCATTTAATGATTTTTGTCCTGTGTGACTTAGTTTCAGTATTTTTATCTTCTTCTCCACAAAAAAACTACTGTGCTGATTGCAACCAAATTAAATGAAGTGCCTCTCTGGGAAGGGGCAATGAAAAGTTATTTATTGGATTGTAGTCACATGACAAAGATTGGCACCATGCCTGTGTATGGTATAAACCACATGATCTCAGGTGAGCGTATTGGCCCATGAGCCTCTTGTTCTGGAATTATTTCGGATGAGTAAGATTGAACTCACCAATGGCCACGTGGAATGATTATTCAATTAGAAGCTGTCATCGTTGAAAGAAACTCAAGCGAACAAAACATCAAGTCTATAAACTCTGTTTATTTTGCCTTCTTTTTGTAACCGAATGCTGTTTACGTCGTCTATATACAATGACGTAACGCGCGGGTTCTAAACGTGCTGTTTAACATCACAATACAGTAGAACTTCGATGGCTCGAACACCGATGTCTCGTTTACCATGGATGTGTCGAACCCATTCTTGAGCCCCTAGCGAAATCCTGTGCATAAGAAAAAGTTGGGGATAATTAAGGAGATTTTAGTCTTTTATCTTGCAAATGTATGCTGTGTGTACTCATTAGAATCGCCTCGATGAGGCAATTCTAATGAGTTCACACAGCATGCATTTTCATTATAGAACACCGAAAAGATGTCTAAAAGTATCTCGTTATGCCTCCTGACAGTAACCTCAGTGGCTCGAACTACCCCTGTCTCGAACAGAATTTCGAGGTCCCAAAGGTGTTCGAGCCATTGAAGTTCGACTGTATATTACTACCTGCCGCTATGTGAAACATCTGCGATTCTTACTCATGGAATTTATCAAAGTATAAAAACTTTCATTTCAACCAAACAGATCACTCGAAATGAACATAGTGATGGAGAATCGGAATTATAAGGGTTAAAGGCTAAGGATTGAACAGTGCCGTTATGCCGGGCTCTCTTTATAATACTGGGGCGATTAATTTGGGCGCAGCATAAATATTGCGGTAAAATCCGCCGATCTGAATATGTACTAGTCAAACTCTTCCGTTTCCTATAATAAGCTCCAGGTAATCAGCGCCTTGCAATCCTCGCTTTAAATTGATGAAAAGTGTGTGGGTGTGTTGGGGGTCTTCAAGGGTCAACATTATCTAGAACCCCTTAGGTAAAATCTTTTCTGAGCAGGAAGAAATCTCCTCAATCGTTAATAATTGAACGCTTAAATCCTATTGCAAATCTGTATCAGGTTAATTTGAGGATGAACAAAATGTTTCTTACCGAATCTTTCTTTGGCAGTTCTTGCAATGCCACGGTATAAATTGGAAAATGTCCGGCCACAAACACGAGACTATATCGCAGAAAAAAAAAAAACATGTAGTCGGAAAGCTTTGATGTTATCAAATCAGGTGTTGTGTTGCTTTTTCAAGTGTACTAGAACTTTAGTAACGACTATTCTTATGTGTGTTACATTCACAAGTGTTTTAGAACTTGAATAATAGATAATTGTATTTATTGTCTCTGCTTGCATACAGTCAACCTCTATATTGACATTTCCATTGTAAAACCTAATGTAAACATATAGACACAATGTAGTTCACACTTCCATTAACGCATCGAGTCACATATTTTTCAGTGACGTCAAGTGACGTTAGACTAAACCTTGATTCTCTACGATCTGATTCGGCATTGGCGACGTCAACGCTGTTCCGCTCTTTGTAGTATAACAGCGTGTAAATGTTTTTGCAGCTTTAAAAGTAAGCAATAATTTTCGCCCAGTGATGAGCAGTAAAGCATGTAAATATGAGAAATAAACTTATTATTTCTGCTGTCCATGAAAGTATGAACGACAGCGAGTCGCTAGCAAAGTTTACCTGAACCCCTTCGGGATTCATTTACTTTGCAGGCGACCCACTGCGATCATACTTTCATGAACAACAGAAAAATAAAATATATTACTTAATCATACCGACATTCGTTAAGCGGCAGAACTCGTTATAGCGGCAATTTGAATTGAATGACTTCTTAGATAAAGGCTCGCTGTTGGCTTCCCTCAGGTTAAAATGCACAAATCAAGCCCAAAGTCATGAAAGGGCCTTGTGATCTAATACTGTAGGGAAGAAGTTTTATTGATATTTGTTACAATCGCCTCACCAAGGCTGTTTTACTACAAATTGGGAAAAATGCCCTTAATTATTTATCATACTCCTAACTGGGATTCTTTATAAGGGAACGTTCTTTATAACGGCACATTAATAGGGAACAAATATTGTCGTTTTAATTAAGCCTTTAGAATAATAAATATGTGAGAAGAATATGAGTGTATTCTGTAGCTCTAGGAGAGTTGTTATATTAATTTGTTCTGGCCGCTCTGCAAATCTGGATTAGATTTAGATGAGGTAATTTTCTCCCGATTTGTATTTCTGAGAATAAGTAGGAAATAGTTACCCTGGGAGTCCCGCCTTCCTCAGTGATAAAGATGAGGTGCATAATGATCAGGGTATACTTTTCCTTTTGGTGTCCCTGATCGGAGCTGTGGGTTAATTGTATCGATTCCTGATCACTGCCTTCACTTCTATTTTGTTTTTTAAGAAAGTGGTCGCCGATTCGAGTCTGGTTCTCGTTGCATTTTGTCAGCTTCATTTCTTACAGATTTATATATATATATACATGGCTATTTAATGTTCTGAAAAAACGGATAGTCATCTGAAAGCATGGACCACAGCACAATACTGAAAGCCATGGCGTGTACAGGACTTTGTTCGCAGCCAGACTAGCTAATTTCGGCCAGTTAGGCCTCACCAATGACCCTCAAGTATTTTCTTAATCCCCAGTGAAAGCAATGATCCTAAATGACTGAAACATTTAATCTACGCCACGATGAAGGGCCATGATCAACTCCAAACCAACCATCCGCCGAATCTGATAGCATTAAACGAAAGAGTGCAGCCATTCACGACTGATCACCTCGCGCGTCCTGGCAGTCTTCTGATCATAGTCTTTATATACATTATGTCGATTTCTTTCATCCCAAAGTTTATTTGTTCTGACTGAGAAATTGTTTATCATATGAGCCCCGCCAAGCGAATTTGTGTCTTCGAGCATTCCATCATGACAAATTTTAACTGCGCATGCCCAGCCATTCAGAGGAGCCATGGATATGGCTTTCTGTCTGAAGGTTCCTCTTGATTCACTGCTCGCATAGGCGATGAGTACCAAAATCGTTTGACGGGTCCCATATGTCGTCGCGTCTATGAATGTAATAAAACCATCAATTAAATTCGGTAATACACTAGTGTATCAATTATGCAAAGAAGTTAGACACATCCCATAGCCTTATGTATATGATGTCCTTAACGACTACATATGGCGGACGGTTCACATTTTAGGTTGAGAAAAATCGTGAATTAGATAAGTTTTAAATGCCAAACGATAGTAGAATCTTGCATACATGCTCATGTATTATTAATTTTATTAAACTAATTAAGGAAAAGGGAAAAATTCTCAGCAGGCCTCGCATTACGTCCATTTTCTTCAATACTAAATAGATTCGGTAATAGATAAACTGTCATGTAAGCGTCTCTGTTTAATAAAACGTGGGAATGCAGAGTGATTGGAGTCGCCACTGCGCTTATCTATTACGCGAGAAAGTCCGAGAAATGAACACTCCCTAAAACTCAATGTTCTATCGAGAAAATTTGGGTTTACGTGAGTAAACAATATTTTTAGCTCGGCTGTTTGCGAAGAAAACGACGAGATATTGTCATGGCTCTGGCATCGTCTGCGGCGTCGTCTGCGTCGTCGTGCAAAAACTTGTACATTTTGTAATATCTCTGTCATTACTGAACATATCTATTTGAAACTCGGACTAGTTGTTCATTATGAAAAGGGGAACTCAAACCAATAGGGGTAACCCCTTAAATATTTTTGTCACAGTCATTCCCCTTTTTGGACTTAGAATGTTTGCAGCCGAGCGTTGGCATCTGCATGCGGTGCTCTTGTTTTTATTTAGAATCGGTCTAATGAGCAACAACAATCTATGTTTGCAGTATAATTAAGAGGAATATAACGGATTTTTCATCACGAAAACACCCCTATATATTAAACCAACTTGAACCCCACTTTTATATAGTAAAACTGTGGTTTACCTGGGTAAACCTAATTATCCTTATTTCTGCTCTTAAATATAGATTGTGTGTTCTCGTTAGAACCGTTCGATGCGGCTGTTCTAGTGAGTATCGGCAATCTATATTTTGAGGAGAAATTATGTAACAATTACAAGTTTTCTTCTTGAAATTTTCGTTTTATTCGGCGGTAAGGTTTACAACGCATTTGTATAGGTGTGTTGTCGCCATGAGTAGAAAAATAGCTATATTAGAGATGTGCCAATTATGCATCATGTGTGTTATCGTACAGTGCTCAAGGAACTCTTTTGGTTTGTCATGATATAAGTAACATGATATATGCTATTGTTTTCAGTAAGTAACCCTTGCTCTACGGACAATGGTGGGTGTCACCACTTATGTTTTGCCATACCAGGAAAGGAAAATCCAAGATGTGAATGCTCTGTTGGTGTCTTAGCTACAGATGGGAAGCAGTGCCAAGGTAGAGGGTCTACAAATGTCACCTTTTAAAACAAAGAAAATATTCTAATGAACTTGCTTATGTAACGCGAAATTTGATATTATAATGTCAAGAATTTTCGACAATATTTACTGCGATATACTGTCGGAAACGCGACATCATTATGTAAGGTCGCTTTGCATTGGATGGTAGTTAGTTTTACGCACCTTACAGCACTTACCGCGTTGAGCAACCCCACAAATCAACCGAATGACTGCAGTTAGAATGGAGTGTCTTGTATTTGTTTGTTGGTTTGTTGGTTTGTTTGTTTGTATTGGAGTTAACGGCCCAGTCAACACTAGATCTTTTTTTAGCTGGTCAGTTTACCTACACACGCGTTTCCTGGGCAGGCTTATACGTAAACGTTTAACCAGTACAGTACACATTCTTTCGCACGAAACTGACAACTGACCTTCTTGAATCAGCGGAAGGGAGAGAAAGACCATTAAAAAGATTTCTTGATCAATCTCCAAGAAAGAATGTTGGCCACTCTGGTAGGAATCGAACCCGTGTCCTGTTGATCACCAGTCAGACGCGCATCCGACTGAGCTACCGAGGCCGGCGTTATGAATTTGTATTCAAAAAGTGCCATAGAGGAGGTAAATCGGAAATTTCGTTTAAAAATGAAGATGACAACGGTGGAAAATTTTGTGGGCGTCGTTGTTAAATGAAATCCTCATCCGTAAAAAGACCGCCGATTTACTTTCCCAAATAACAAGTTGAATAAAAAGATATCTCTTTAGAGCTTGGTATGGGTGGGTGAGGCAAATGCATCATATATATTGCGTCACTGGAGCTTTCAGCTGACATCGGCATACAGATGGGCACTTAAAGCACATAAGAATAGGTGATCTTATTTAAAATTTCTTGTTCCTGCATTTTACTTCATTGTCCTCTTTCCCTCATGTCTCTCTTTTCTTCTAATTCTTTTCTTAAGACGGACCTCCTTTTGCTTGTTTGACTTGAGGTTTTACGTCCCCGTCAACACTCATTTGGAGACGCTTCGTTCAAACTTTTTGGGTATTTTATCCGACATTTAAATGAAATGACATCTCAAAGTAGAAGTAAAACAAAGATCAGGAATCGATACAATTAACTTACTCCATCCATCAAAAGACACCAAAGGGAAAGAAACACAAACATGAAGCGACCAGACCATAATGGAAACCTAAACAAAAGAAGGCCATAAGGACAGTTACTTTCCCACAAAATAACCAAATGGCCATCCAAAATAAAAAGACACAAGTGATACACACAGTAAGTAACAAAAAACAACATCAATAAACCGCCACAGAAGAACCGCCTTGGAACGGTCAGTGGAAAGATTTCCATTGGGGGCTTGGGGGTGGGGGGAGGGGGGGGGGGGCTTAAATCGATTTTCCATGGCCATACTTCTCGCCCTTACCTCTGTCGCGGTATACACTAATTTTGTTTAGTCCGTATGAAGGCTTTCCTATTCTTTGCTTCCAAAGGATCTAACTATTCAGAACTTATTCCTAACTCATCAGTGTAACATCTCCGAGAACATACAAATCAAAAAAACTACAGAGATGAAACAATGTTGAGGACTCGACAGCATACAACAACAGAATCGTTGGAGCAAAAGAAAGCCAACAGTTAAACTCCGAGGGGCCCGACCAAAGACGGAGCATCAAGCGCCAACCAACATAAAGAATACTAGAATAAAATAAAATTCAATTTATGTTTTTACGCTGGAAGCGTCATATAATCTTAAGCCCGACCCCCGGTGTGCAATCAAAGAGGGAAGCAAAGTTGCCAATCGTGATTTGGTTAACCACCATGCATGCAGTCTGTTTTATAACATTTATGTTGTACCCAATCTTTATATATCGACAAACGATTTTCAAGCCTTGCCGCCCAATTAAACCAATAGAGTTTATATGCATGGAAAGTCCGACTCACACCAATTTGCCTGGGCACTGTTACGAGATGGAATAGGAAACCTCTCTGGTGCTTATGCACATCTAAATTATTTTAGTAGATATATGGTAGGGCGGTGTGAGTGAAATATTTTAGGTGAAATATGGTACGCAAACTATGCGGCTCCATGAACAAGTCATGCACATATCATACGATGTATGCATGAGTGGTTTATAGAGAGCTGTTTTTACAATACAGGGGGCCGCTAAAAGGCTGAGTTCTATAGAATTTGCCTAAAAATCGCCAACCGCCAAATTGTGCCATATATGATTTTTATTCCCGTCACGTGTTGTGTGGGTGTTCGTTTTGACAGGAGTCATGTCATTGATTATAGGGTCGTTTCATCAATTTTTCCTATGGGAAATATACTATTTGAAGGCAAATCCATTATCTACTCGATTTTGCTATCTGGCTTTGTTTGTGGCCGGTATCTCCACTTCCCCACGAACAAAGCAAGGTAATACGAGTAGGCATGATTTTCCGGTAGTATTCATAGATATATAAACCCTGAAAAAAGCGGACACCTTAGCAGCAGGTCAAGTTGTAAAGAGTAAACACAACATTGTGACGGGGAAATAGAAAGTATATTGAAAGGTATGTTTAATCTATGTTTAGTATTATTTTTGTATGAACATGCTTGTAGGTTTTGGAGGGGTTTACTTCTAGTATACCCCAACTTTCTGAAGCCTATTCTGAATTCACTATTGAGGCCTGTAGTGATTAGGCTACTAGCTTTGCCAGCTAGACGTCGCAGGATCGATCCCAGGCTTCTCCAGTAGTAGAATGAGTCTTTCTAAGTGAGGTCCTGTCTCATGCTGACCCTAGATGTTGGTGAGACGTAAAGTTTGGACACCCGCTCATTCTAGATTCATTTAGGCTTTTAGACCCCTTTTGTAGAATGTAATTAATAAACGCCGGGTCACTTGTTTGATCCATGACTTGTGACTGGCTGTGGTTAGAAAACCGTGGTTCCGTCCCAATATGATATTAGGTGTAGAGGGGACGTAAACTTAAGACGGGTTTAACCACATCTTCATCATCAGGGCAAACTCATACAAGAGCCTGTTGGGTTATCCGTGATGATGAACCGTAATGAATTTTATTTTACAAGCATGTTCACGTTGATTAGAAATAATTTTGTTCAAGAAGAATTACGAGTTCATTTTGTAATGATGCCGTTTTTGTCTGATAACTCAGTTTGTGCATGTATGTACATATAAAGAACGTGATGATGATAAGTGGGAGTATTTGGTCGCCACACGTCATAACGGCCTGAGCGGCGGGGATGACGTCAGCTGCGTCATCGGCGTCGCGAGGACGGTTGTGACGGGGTGCCTACCAAATAGAGAGAATTTACGGCAAACAGTGTTGGCCCATATGAGACACTAACAAATGTTGTAGATTATAGATGAAAATCTTCTGTTGTAGTTTCTATCTGTTATTAATGTATTGAATTTGTGAATAGCTATATTTGTGAGCCGTGTCGCGGAGAAGGATATGAAATAGAGATTGTTATGTTTCCTGTAATTGGCGGCTGACCAGGTAGCGCAAAGGCGTGGTCTGTTCAATTGCCTCTTACTTGTGATAATGTAGTGAGCACAAATTTGATGAGTATTATGCTCAGTAGTAGTGAGCATTAATTGATTTCTGTAGTGCTCAGTAAGGAACCATGAACTTTGAGTATTATTGTGTCAGGCGCTGGGTGCTGATAATTTGATGCACAGTCAAGTTGAGTTCTGCTGTACGGTTATTTGTCGCATGCACTAATCAGCCTGTATGTCTGGTCGGCGCATGCGCAATAACGGTATATGCATGAACATATTTTTACTTCTCCGGGAGGGGGATCATGATATAGCATGTATGTTTTGTGACTCGTTTCTAGTCCCGTTATCGTAATTTGCAGGCATAACAATGTGTGACCTGCTGCTCCCTGCTTCATAGCAGCAGGTACTGGTACGACGCTAGGCGTTAGGGTCCAGCAAGGGCGGACAGACCGCCGTAATCAGCGCCTACCAGGATAGAAGCAGATTCTTCTAAATCATTGTTCGTTGTAAACAAATGTGATCATGGAAGAGGTCAACTTACCTTATTTGGACGATCACTAAACGGCTGACCAGCAAACGTGATCGCTAATCCTAGGATAATCAATTATGTTGATAGACTAGTTTTACTAGTTCGCGAGAAGAAGTGTCACGCGAGTGGGGGATTCACCCAAAGTTATAAACTGGCCAGTCGCGTTTTGTGTTGTTTCTTTTTTTGTTTTTCTTGTTGTTTTTGTTGTTTGCTTCTGTAGGTATTCACGTCACCCGTTCCGAGCACAGAACAGTGTTTTGCCTTCGGAGCGGACGTCGTGAGTTGGCTACAGAAGCAACAATTTGTGATGTTTTGTGTTAGTAAGTGTTGTATGTAGATACTGTAAATAATTCATGTCAATCATTTAACATCTTTCTTGTGCCTTACCCCACAGCTGCCCGTACACCTGTCAGAGATCACGCTCGGTTGTCTTGTCAGCATGGGGGTTTGCGGGACGCCGTAAACCCACATGTAACATTTGGTGTCAGAAAAGTGAGGATTTGATCTCTGGCTGGTGTTCCCGGCTGTGGAACAGCACATTGATACTCTGAATCATCAATTTAAAAAAAAAAAAAAAAAATGTATTGACAGCCACATTTAGAAATTAACTTGAATCTTCCTTCCTGCGTTGATGAAGTGCGAAACCCATGTATTCAACTGAATGGATACTGACAAGTCGATAATTTCTGAGCAGGAAGGCAAGGCAAACCCCACTTTTTCTTGGTAACGAAAAATTTGAGTAGACCCCACTTAATTGTGTTACCTGACATTCTACTAAGTTAAATTGGAGCTACTAATTGATCTTACCCACACATGGTTCTGACGTAGTGACGTTAACAATTTACTGACGTTGACATAACGGTAGCGTTAATATTTACGCAGTGGCTTGAGGTTAGGTATGACGTAATAGAAACATTAATGGTGACTTGTTATGATCGGAGTTTTGTAATGTGATAAAACTTCGGATTGTAGCATTTTACTGTAAACGTCGTCAGTTTATGACGTCATATTAGACTACCAGTACGCAACGTCATACTGTGCTGAAAGCATTTGACATTTCAAATCGCGTGTGCTTTAATAACTAACGTTTTAGTTAGATTAACGCGTATAACACATATCTTAACGTTTTAGTTAAGCCCATTCAATCATCACTGATCATAACTGATCAGTTTATAGTGGTTTTGATAGTAACGTGAGATTTACGTTATCAATAATGGAGCGTTTAATGCAAATGGGAAAGGACTTAGGTTATGAGGGGAAGGAGTTACAAGGTTTTGTTAAAGAGCAGCAGGATATTGAGCGGGCAGAAAGGCAAGAGCAAAGGGATTTAGAAAGGTTAAGGTCTGAAGAAAAGGAAAAGGAAAGGGTACATGAACTAGCTAAGTTAGAGGAAAAGGAAAAGGAAAGGGTACATGAACTAGCTAAGTTAGAGGAAAAGGAAAAGGAAAGGGCACATGAACTAGCTATGTTGAATGTTAATAAGGAACTTGAAATAGCACGCATCAAGACTGAAAGGGAGGCAAAAGAGATTAGTGAGGCCCATTTAGAAAAAATAAAACATGGGTTTGAGCTACAGCACCAAGAATTAAGGAATCAGTTAGAAATGCAGAGAGCGAAGCTCGAGCTAGAATTTGAAAAGCAAAAAGCTGAGAAGGTGGCGCATGCCCGGGATCCTAAGTTACCTTATTTTGAAGAGGGTAAAGATAAAATGGATAGTTATTTATCTAGGTTTGAGAAATATGCTACGGCTAATAAATGGGATAAGAGTGTTTGGGCCGCGTATTTAAGTGCATTGCTCAAAGGGCGCGCACTTGATGTATATGACCGGTTGTCAAATGAGGATGCGGCGGATTATGAAAAGTTAAAGGACGCTTTATTAAAGAATTTTGACATGACAGAGCGCGGATTTAGGAAACAGTTTCGTTATAGTAGGCCCGAGAAATCAGAAACGTTCATACAGTTCAGTAGTAGACTGAGAAGTTATTTAGAAAAATGGCTTAATATGGCAAAGATAGAAAAATCTTTTCCGGCTGTCTGTGATTTCATGGCAAGGGATCAGTTCCTGGAGTCATGTAATAGAGAACTGTATGTACATCTGAAGCCAAAACAGTTTGGTAATTTAGATGAAATGGCTAGGGAGGCAGATTTGTTTGCAGAAGCGCGCGGGGGCGTATATAGTTGCATTAATAAGGGGCAACGCGATAATAGAGGCGCAGCGCAGGGTAAACAGGACAAAGTTGACTCGAACAAACCGAGTGGTAGACCGGATATCAAGTGTAGCATATGTGGTAAGGGGCATTTAACAATTAAATGTTTTAAGAACCCCGACAGGAAACAATTGTATAGCGCAGAGGTAGGAGCAACTGGAGTTGGGGATAGCGGTGTTAAAGAAAATTTTAACACGCGCGTAGAGACTCAAGGTTCTCAGGTTAAGAATGAGAATACGCAGAATGTAGGTCGTGGTTATACACGTGGTCGTGGTAATTTTAGAGGGTCTTTTCGCGGACGCGGTAAAAATAATAGCACACCACGTGGCGCAGCACACCAAGTTAGTTTTTGTCAAACGGAAGTAACTAGGAAAGGTGATGAGATTGGAAGTATTTTTGAAAATAAGGTTGGTGATCCTTTGATTTCGGATAGGGAGGAGTGTAGTAAGGAAACTAGGGAAGGTGTCTGTTACTTCTTAAAGGCAAGGTTACCGACGGCACAAGGATTGGTTAATAATAAAAAGGTGGTTGTATTAAGAGATACTGGGTGTACAGGCTGTGTCGTTCGGAGAAGTTTGGTTTCGGATAGTCAGTTAATAGGGAAGGAATCAAATGTTACGTTGATTGATGAATCCACACAAAGGTATCCTTTGGCAATGATTGACATTGATTGTCCTTTTTTTACTGGGAAAACTGAAGCTTTGTGTATGGATGATACGTTGTACGATTTGGTTATCGGTAACATTGATGGATCAAAACTTCCTGATATGTCTCATTTCTCAGCTGCGGCTGTAACTAGGTCTCAAACTAGGCAGGATGAGAAGCCTTACAGAAAACTTAAGGTTCCCGATCAGATCATTAACGATGACAAGGAGGCTTTCAAGCAAGCTCAGGTTGATGATCCAACTTTGGAAAACATCAGGAAAAGGGTTGTATCTGGGAACAAGACTGTGAGTCGTGGTTTAAACCGAGGTGAAACTAGGTTTATTGAGAAAAAAGGGTTGGCATATAGGGAGTTCACCAAGGGTAACAAAGTCTCTTTGCAACTTGTGGTCCCTCAAAGTTTCCGAGGAAAGGTGTTGAAACTGGCTCATGAAACGCTTATGTCTGGACATATGGGTATTAGGAAGACATTGGATAGAGTTGTAACTGAGTTTTACTGGCCCGGTATTTGCGGTGATGTCGCTAGATTTTGTAAATCTTGTGATATTTGTCAGAGAACTATTCAGAAAGGTCGGGTCACTAAAGTACCTCTAGGAAAAATGCCATTGATTGATACGCCATTTAAGAGGGTGGCAGTGGACATAGTTGGTCCAATTGAGCCTCGATCTGATAGGAAATCTCGGTATATTTTAACCATGATAGATTATGCGACAAGGTATCCAGAGGCGATAGCTTTACCGAGTATTGAGACGGAACGTGTCGCGGAAGCGCTTATTGAAATGTTTAGTAGGGTTGGCATTCCTGATGAAATGTTGACTGATTGTGGATCACAGTTTACTGCTGAGGTAATGAAGGAAGTCAGCAGACTTCTTTCTCTTCAACAGTTAACGTGTAGTCCGAGACACCCAATTTGCAACGGACTGATAGAGCGTTTCCACGCTACGTTAAAGCAGATGTTACGTCGCATGTGTGCTGAACGTCCAAAAGGTTGGGATAAATATCTTCCAGCCTTATTATTTGCGGTAAGGGAAGTCCCACAAGAGTCTTTAGGATACTCCCCTTTTGAGTTGTTATATGGACGTAACGTCAGAGGTCCAATGGCAATATTAAGAGAATTATGGGCTGAAGAGGTACGCGATGAGCAAGTTCTTTCGACGTATCAATACGTTATTGAGCTTAGGGAACGGTTAGAGCAGACATGCAAATTAGCGCGTGATAATTTAAAGAAGGTTCAGATTAAGCAGAAAGCTTATTATGATAAAGGCGCGAGGTCGCGTAAATTTGACGTCGGCGACAAAGTACTGTTGTTACTACCGACAGACAGTAATAAATTATTGCTTCAATGGAAAGGTCCTTATGAAGTGGTTGAGGTAGTGAACAGAATGGATTATAAGATTGACGTCAATGGAAATGTTAACACATATCACGCTAATATACTGAAACAGTATGTTGAGCGTCAGACTGTGACGTCTCATTGTCTGATCTCTAAACCTAATTTGTCGACAGACAGTCATGACAGAAATGACGTCGACGAGTCTTCATTTGAAGACAGCAGTTTTGAAACTGCAGAGCAACCGGAAAGTGACGGCGACGTAAGCGTCCCACACACACTAACGTCAGAGGTGAATGAGGAAACAGAAGGGCTGAGAGAACAGCGCCTTGCAGGACTGACATGTCAGACAGACCAAATTATATGTACCACATTTATGTCAGAACCTGTGAAATCAATTAAATCTGTTAAGCCAGAAAGGCCACCTCCAGTAAGATTAAAACGATATCCGTTTTCTAATAAACAACAGAGTGTCAGGGGAGCAGGAAAATTCTGGGGCAAACCACCATAGCTTAATAGCAATTTTACTTAAGAAAATTTGGGGGCAGACTACCTTAGTAGGTAATTCTTCGCACGGTTGTTGTGTAAATAGCTGTCTTGTTTAGATAGGTTCATCCTATTCCATCTCTGTACACAAAGAAAAAATATTTCTGATTGTTTTTTCTCCAAAAGGGGAAACCTTTGTTACGAGATGGAATAGGAAACCTCTCTGGTGCTTATGCACATCTAAATTATTTTAGTAGATATATGGTAGGGCGGTGTGAGTGAAATATTTTAGGTGAAATATGGTACGCAAACTATGCGGCTCCATGAACAAGTCATGCACATATCATACGATGTATGCATGAGTGGTTTATAGAGAGCTGTTTTTACAATACAGGGGGCCGCTAAAAGGCTGAGTTCTATAGAATTTGCCTAAAAATCGCCAACCGCCAAATTGTGCCATATATGATTTTTATTCCCGTCACGTGTTGTGTGGGTGTTCGTTTTGACAGGAGTCATGTCATTGATTATAGGGTCGTTTCATCAATTTTTCCTATGGGAAATATACTATTTGAAGGCAAATCCATTATCTACTCGATTTTGCTATCTGGCTTTGTTTGTGGCCGGTATCTCCACTTCCCCACGAACAAAGCAAGGTAATACGAGTAGGCATGATTTTCCGGTAGTATTCATAGATATATAAACCCTGAAAAAAGCGGACACCTTAGCAGCAGGTCAAGTTGTAAAGAGTAAACACAACATTGTGACGGGGAAATAGAAAGTATATTGAAAGGTATGTTTAATCTATGTTTAGTATTATTTTTGTATGAACATGCTTGTAGGTTTTGGAGGGGTTTACTTCTAGTATACCCCAACTTTCTGAAGCCTATTCTGAATTCACTATTGAGGCCTGTAGTGATTAGGCTACTAGCTTTGCCAGCTAGACGTCGCAGGATCGATCCCAGGCTTCTCCAGTAGTAGAATGAGTCTTTCTAAGTGAGGTCCTGTCTCATGCTGACCCTAGATGTTGGTGAGACGTAAAGTTTGGACACCCGCTCATTCTAGATTCATTTAGGCTTTTAGACCCCTTTTGTAGAATGTAATTAATAAACGCCGGGTCACTTGTTTGATCCATGACTTGTGACTGGCTGTGGTTAGAAAACCGTGGTTCCGTCCCAATATGATATTAGGTGTAGAGGGGACGTAAACTTAAGACGGGTTTAACCACATCTTCATCATCAGGGCAAACTCATACAAGAGCCTGTTGGGTTATCCGTGATGATGAACCGTAATGAATTTTATTTTACAAGCATGTTCACGTTGATTAGAAATAATTTTGTTCAAGAAGAATTACGAGTTCATTTTGTAATGATGCCGTTTTTGTCTGATAACTCAGTTTGTGCATGTATGTACATATAAAGAACGTGATGATGATAAGTGGGAGTATTTGGTCGCCACACGTCATAACGGCCTGAGCGGCGGGGATGACGTCAGCTGCGTCATCGGCGTCGCGAGGACGGTTGTGACGGGGTGCCTACCAAATAGAGAGAATTTACGGCAAACAGTGTTGGCCCATATGAGACACTAACAAATGTTGTAGATTATAGATGAAAATCTTCTGTTGTAGTTTCTATCTGTTATTAATGTATTGAATTTGTGAATAGCTATATTTGTGAGCCGTGTCGCGGAGAAGGATATGAAATAGAGATTGTTATGTTTCCTGTAATTGGCGGCTGACCAGGTAGCGCAAAGGCGTGGTCTGTTCAATTGCCTCTTACTTGTGATAATGTAGTGAGCACAAATTTGATGAGTATTATGCTCAGTAGTAGTGAGCATTAATTGATTTCTGTAGTGCTCAGTAAGGAACCATGAACTTTGAGTATTATTGTGTCAGGCGCTGGGTGCTGATAATTTGATGCACAGTCAAGTTGAGTTCTGCTGTACGGTTATTTGTCGCATGCACTAATCAGCCTGTATGTCTGGTCGGCGCATGCGCAATAACGGTATATGCATGAACATATTTTTACTTCTCCGGGAGGGGGATCATGATATAGCATGTATGTTTTGTGACTCGTTTCTAGTCCCGTTATCGTAATTTGCAGGCATAACAATGTGTGACCTGCTGCTCCCTGCTTCATAGCAGCAGGTACTGGTACGACGCTAGGCGTTAGGGTCCAGCAAGGGCGGACAGACCGCCGTAATCAGCGCCTACCAGGATAGAAGCAGATTCTTCTAAATCATTGTTCGTTGTAAACAAATGTGATCATGGAAGAGGTCAACTTACCTTATTTGGACGATCACTAAACGGCTGACCAGCAAACGTGATCGCTAATCCTAGGATAATCAATTATGTTGATAGACTAGTTTTACTAGTTCGCGAGAAGAAGTGTCACGCGAGTGGGGGATTCACCCAAAGTTATAAACTGGCCAGTCGCGTTTTGTGTTGTTTCTTTTTTTGTTTTTCTTGTTGTTTTTGTTGTTTGCTTCTGTAGGTATTCACGTCACCCGTTCCGAGCACAGAACAGTGTTTTGCCTTCGGAGCGGACGTCGTGAGTTGGCTACAGAAGCAACAATTTGTGATGTTTTGTGTTAGTAAGTGTTGTATGTAGATACTGTAAATAATTCATGTCAATCATTTAACATCTTTCTTGTGCCTTACCCCACAGCTGCCCGTACACCTGTCAGAGATCACGCTCGGTTGTCTTGTCAGCATGGGGGTTTGCGGGACGCCGTAAACCCACATGTAACAGGCACGCTTAGATCCTCTTCGCGGTTTACTAGTACTACTGTGCAGTCGCTTCTAGCTCTGCGTGCAGCCCATCTATTTCTTCAAACCCCAATCGGCGGGGACCGGTGGGCCTAGTGGATACGAGCACTGAATCTAATAATCAGGTCTGCTTTGGTTCTAGACTCGCTCGGGTTTGAACGTAAACAATTAAAATAATCAATATAATATCAGTGATAAAAATCTTGTAATTTTCAGCTTTCCCATACAAAGGTTCGGTAACTGTTTTTCATTTAACTGATCTGTTAGCATGTAAGCATATTGGATAATCATTGTTATTGTTTCAAACAACGTTTATGTTAACTACACAACTGTTAACACCACTTTATATCAATAAAAGTTCATTTCACAACAGTACATAATGTTAAGATATTGTTTTTTTTTCAATAATACATATTGTGAGTACTGGTAAAGTTTGAATATGCACTCACACTGTGTTGTCAACAGATAATATTTTTTCTGGTTTTCATCATAATAGCCTTTTAGAGACATCAGAGATATGGCAGTTTTCATTCATCACACATGTATAACTGAAGCGTGTTTTTCAGCTCCAGCAGAGTTTCTGGTAGTTGCTGCAGAGAGAGAAATTCTGAGTATTTCATTGAACAGAACTATTAAGTCGTCCCCTATTCCTGCTATCAGAAATCTAAGCGGTGCTGTAGGAATAGCAGTCGATTACAATGAAGATACCGTCTTTTTCTCTCAAGTCGGAGTGAAACAGTTATCGAAGTATATGCGTGGAAATTCGACAGGCTATGAAAATTTGACGGAAGTCAACAGCACTGATGGCAAAAATAGTAAGTATAATGAACTCCGTCTAGAGACTCGCGAAAAGTCGCCAAAATAATTTTGACACCTTGAACCCCACTTTTATATATTAAGTAAAACTGGAGTAAGTTTACATGGTAAAGTAGAAGTGAAGGCAATGATCAGGAATCGATACAATTAACCCACAGCTCCCATCAGAGACACCAAAGCGACAAAACACAAACATGAAACAACTAGACCCTAATGGAAACATCAATAGCGGAAAGCCAGAAGGACAGTTACTTTCCCACAAAATGGCCAATTGGTTATCTAAAAGAAAATAATATAAGCGATACGCACACTCAAAGACAAACCATAACATAAACCGCTTTATGTTTCTTATTTCTGCTCTAAATTATAGATTCGTGTACCGACCATCTATTGTTTGAGCAGAAATCAGAGACATATCACAATTTTCGATCTTAAAATCATCGAGATTTTTTCGGCGTTAAAATGTTCAATGTGTTTGTATAGTTGTGTTTTCGTAATGAGAATCCGTGTACGCTCGGTCTGCAGCCATCTGCGACCAAAACGTGATCTGCTTTGCTACAGACGTATGGGAGGTGTGGGGTAATTGTATCGATTCCTGATCATTGCGTTCACATCTATTTAGCAAACTATTGAAAAGAATAGAGCTCTGAAATATAAAAGCGGCATATCCCTAAGTGTTGTTCTCACGGGTAAGTATCCACTTTAACATTTGTTTTATAGTTGTTAATGTTTTTTTTGTAAATGGCATAAAAGGCTTTTTCTTAACATTTGTATAATGGTTTTGTCAATGATCTACTTTTAAGATTCCAATGTCGTCGCAATAACAAGTGTGTTTACTGAGCACTCTTCTGTGCTCTCACTTCATTTTAGAAAGAAATAAAGGGATTTCAATGAGTACATATTATAGTTTTGATAATAAATCGAAGCGTAAATATTCTTCCTACAGTATCAATACTAGGGAAATAAGTCGAAACATGTGGAGGCGACAGTAAACAAACCGGCCTAGAGGAAACGGAGTCACCAGCTATTTCCCAAACAGTGGTGACTAAGAATATCCAAACCTTACTAAAAGGAGCAATATACATTATAGGGGAAAGAATCAGAATCACCAACTTGACAAACATTAAACTGGAAGGACAAATGTAACAAAAATGAACAACCAAAACGGGTGTAGAAACTGAACTATCAACCTAACAACATATATGATTAGGGAAAAATCCGAACCGCCAACACAAAACATGAAGGAACCACAGCAAAATCACAGACTTTGAATGGTCAGTAAATGTTACTGGTGGGTGTAAGTTAACTTTACAGGATCTCAACCCTCACGTTCACTGTGGTTCAACCATGTATTTGCTTAGTCGCCATGAAGGTTTTCTAACCAATCAGTGAATGAACTAGGTTAACAGAGAAATCAGAAGTAAAGTCAAGTTGACATAAGGATGAGGACTCGACAGTAAAACACACTGAGCCATCCGGTGCAACACCACAGGATGACTCACCAAATTTACCATTGAAACGCCATTGATTCTGCAATTTACGAAAACAGGTCTCATATTAGTGTGTTTGCCTAATACCTTTTAAGGAGCAGGTGCATTCCTTAAAGCTATAAAAGTTGCCTTTCGGAACAAAATCGCATTTTACACATCACGATAACAAGTCCATGCAACGAAGACCACTCTGAATCCCACTTTATACAAAAAAGTGTGTTTAACGGGGTTACACATTATCTGTCCTGCTTGTGCTTAAAAATAGAATGTGGGTAATGGTTAGAACCGCCTCATTGAGGCCACCCACAATCTACGTTGAAATCAGAAATAAGAAAGACGTTACAATTTGTACCTTATTTTTGTCATTTCTGACACCATATTGGACGCCATTATTTCACATCGACATGTTTTCCTAATGATATACAAACATGTGTGTGCCAGATTTATATGCTATGCCAGTTTTAAAGCAATTTGTATACTGAAAATCCGTTTTAATTCAAATTAATTTAAAATATATTAAATGTGGACGAATAACTGTTATCACCGATTATTTGTAAGATAGCAACATGCACGTTTAACTAATGGATCCAAAATATAGTATCTCTTTTAGCAAATGGGATATTCAATCTTTTTTAACATAGATTAGACTGATGAACATTTATTGATAGTCTCAAGCTTATAGAATATATGAAACACACGTGTCAATTTTATATGTAATTGTGTAGGATATTTTCATGACTGCCCTTTCATATGGAATTCATAAATATAAATATATAAATATTTCTATATTAAATGATCACTTAGCAGTATTTTTTTCTGATGCTTATATTCATCATTGCTCAGCTCCCTGTACAATATGTTACCTTTTTTACAACAAAAACAAAGGGAGCTGTGTTAGTATACGATAAGTCATATTTTGCATTTGAGTCCGTACAGAAAAAAGCTAACAAAGTAGAAGTAATACAAAGATCAGGAATCGATACAATTAACTTACTCCACCCATCAAAGACACCACAACCCTAATAGAGTGTGTGTACTTGTAAGAACCGCCATAGATTATGTGTACTCGTTAGAACTCGTTAAACACACCTATTCAAATATATTGAAAGTTTTACCACCACGAATAGAAAATTTTCAGATAGAAATACCATATTTTCTACCTTTCTGCGCTCAAAACATAGATTGTTACGTACGAATACCCACAATTTATATTTTGAGACGGAAAGGGACGCGGGTCTAAAGATTACCCACAATCTATATTATTGAGCAATAATAAAGAATAATGTATACCCCTGTAAACTCCAGTTATACCATTTAAAAGTGTGATTTAAAGGGTTAAAAAAAACATAGGCTTTTTCTCATGACGCTGTGAGTCCAGTAGAGACATATTTCAGCATTCACACCCAGCATCTGTACTGTTCGAATGCACCACGTTAACAGGCCCTTGTAATGAACACCCATCAACACCCCGTTTTATGAAGAGAAGCTGGGATTTACAGGGGTGCACCTTATTTTTCTCATTCTATTCTTAGTCATTAGACATAGGTGATAGGTTCTCGTTAGAACCTAGCGAGCGCCCTCAACCTATGTTTGGTGTAAAAATAGAAATATATCCATTTAATCAAAAAATAACCGTTTTGAAGAAAGGAAAATATGTTCTGTGTCTCATGAATGTGTTATTGTAATGTTTCGAGTGGTCATTTGTTTATTTATGTCCTTGAAAACTTAAAAACAAGTCCATAGCTCTTTGTCCTCTGGGATTTCAAAAAAGACATAAGTGCATGTGGCAAATTGTCTTGAATTTGTAGAGTTTTTTGCTGGTTCCACAGTCCTCTGTGTAGTTTTTGTTACGGTTCAACTTTAATTTATTTTTTTATTTACAAAGTGTTTCCTATGCCACCAACAACTGCGGAAGGTTTGGCATACGACTGGATCAACAAACGAATATACTGGTCTGATGCATATGTCAGTAGCATCATGGGGATGTATGCTAACGGCACGGATAAAAGAAAAATGGTTTTGGTACCATCACCAAGGGCTGTAGCTGTAAACCCATGTAGAGGGTAGGTAATGTATTCGTGCTGCATCACAAGAAACTATGCCTTACAATAAGATAATTCATCCGTGAGATGCAGCGGAATTTATCACTTCTATAATTTAAAAAAACTCACATTCTTCTGACGAAAATGTGTGATAATCTTAGCTCACAAGAGCCGAAGGTTCCTGGTAAGCTTAAAAGTATAAGCTGTGGTCCGTCGCCATTTGTCCTCTGAACCTAATTAGCCAATTGAAACCATATTATGGTTGAACCTCTATAGGAAGGGATGAACGAAAGTATGTTTGGAAGTACTGGGTCTCATTACCGCCATGCCCATATATGGTAAAAACCTCATCGAGAACCAAAATGCTGATGACCTTGAAACTTGGTATACAGCATCGGGGATGGGACAATACAAAGTTTGTGCTAATGATGACCTTGTGTTGAACTTGACCTTTATTATATCAAGGTAAAATATGGTCACTTTAGACATTCGTATTGGAAAAAAGGAAAACAGTGGATTTTCCTATTGCATTATATTCTGTGGCATCAGAAATTATATTTTTCAATCAGCTTACCCATACGTTTACGAGTTCTAAAGGTCAATATCATTTACAGACCTGTTCCTGGATGGCTCAGAATCAGTATTTGGTTTATAAGGCTTATGTTAGTTGGTACCTGATGCTCTGTCTCTGGTCGGGCCCATCGGTGGCTAACTGTTGGTTTATTTTTGCTCAAGCATTTCAGTGGTTTCTTGCTGTCGGGTCCTCACCGTTGTTTCATCTCTGTGGTTGTTTGTCACGGAGATGTTGCACTGATGAGTTAGGAGGCCTTCGTGCGGACTTTATAAATTATTTGTCTTAATCGCTACGGAAGTAAGGGCGAGGATTGTGGCCACGTAAAATCGATTTAAGCCCCTCCCCCACCCCCCCCCCCCACCCCACCCCAGCCCAAGTGAAATTAGTTTCCGCTGATCGTTCCAAGGTGGTTCTTCTGTCGCGGTTTATTTTTGTTATGGTTTGTCTTTGGGTGTTTGTGTCGCTTATATTAATTTATTTTGGATAGGCTGTTGATGTTTCCATTGGGGTCTGTTGTTGCATGTGTGTGTTTCTTTCCCTTTGGTGTCTCTGAATGGAGCTGTGGGTTAAATTATCTTCCTAATCACTGCCTCTTCTTCTGCTTTGAAAAAGAAAGAAAAATCATCTTTTAAAAATGCCGTTAAACCAAAACAAGAAGAAAATTATTGATTGTATAGAAAACTTATTTGTGATTTTCTCTCTTTCCGATATAATCCATCATTTTACAAAATTATATAATTTGGGGATGACTGTATTCAAGATTATCATTCGTTGAGGTAAATCTGCAATTTTACGGTCGGAATATTGTTTCATGGCGACGCGCCAGTGGAGCCACACACAAAAAAAAATGAGACTGTAAAACCGATGATTTATCTCTCCGAATGACATTTTTCAATGCACTTTTCCTCATCCTAGTGTCATTATTCATTTTCGTATTTTGTGAAAAATCGTATTTTGCTTTAGCTGCAAAGTAGAAGTAAAACAAAGATCAGGAATTGATTCAATTAACTTACTCCACCCATAAAAGACACCAAAGGGAAAGAAATACAAACATTAAGCGACCAGACCATAATGGAAACCTAAACAAAGGAAGGCCATAAGGACAGTTACTTTCCCACAAAATGGCCATATGGCCATCCAAAACCAAAAGACACAAGTGATACACACAGTAAGTAACAAACAACAACATAAATAAAACGCCACAGAAGAGCCGCCTTGGAACGGTCAGTAGAAGATTTCCACTGGGGGGCAAACACTGTGAACTGCGTAAAACCAAACACTACCCAATGAAAAGGGACGTTACATTATGTAGGGTTTCCGATCACACTGTATGCGCTGGCTGAGCCGTCTTCTCTGTGCGGCGTATGTAATCCAGCATGAAAGAAGAAAAAGTGTAAAACTTTTATAAGGGTTTAAGATTTATAAATCAATCTCTGTTTTGCGCTCAAATAAGAAAAAAAACTGTATACCCCAGTAAACCCCAGTTTTACTGTATAAAAGTGGGGTTTAAGGGGATCATAATTATTTAGGTGTGTTGTCGTGATGTCAGATCTTACCTGTTCGCAAAACCCTAAGACATCATGAAAACAAGCCTATGTTATTTTAACCCTTTAAATCACACTTTTAAATGGTATAACTGGAGTTTACAGGGGTATACATTATTCTTTATTATTGCTTAATAATATAGATTGTGGGTAATCTTTAGACCCGCATCACCTTTCATCTCAAAATATAGATTGTGGGTATTCGTACGTAACAATCTATGTTTTGAGCCCAGAAAGGTAGAAAATATGGTAATTCTATCTGAGAATTTTCTATTCGTGGTGGTGAAACTTTCAATATATTTGAATAGGCGTGTGTAACGAGTTCTATGGCGGTTCTAACAAGTATACACACTCTATTGTTTTAGCAGAAATATAGTAAGGATTATTATCTGAAAATTTTCATTTTTGATGGTATAATATAATGATTAGCGTGTTGTCGTAATGACCAGTCGGTTGAGATACATGGACCGGCATGAATTTTAAATATAAAAACAAGAAATATTGTACTACCCAGGCAGTTATCACTTAGACTTGTTCAGACTGTGAAAAGGTCCCTTTGGTGGCTCTGTTGGGAGCTGTGGGTTACGTGTATCGTTTCCTGATGTCTTTTCTTCTGTTTAACAGCTTTGCTCACGATTCGGTCCATTATTACTTTCTCTACATTCATGGCTCTTAAATGATTTTATTTCTAACAAAATCAGTTTGCACCACATATATTTAAATAGGTCTGTGTACTTTGAAGGCCTGTCGTTTTTACACTTTATTTGCTGGCATCCCGAAAACACACCTATATTATTCTGAACCCCGTGAACCACACAATTATAAAGTATAACTGTTGTTAACAGCGGTAGACCTTATTTTCTTATTTGTACCCGCAATCTATATTTTGAGCAAACATACGAAAAATATCATAATTTTCATCATAACACTTTTGTTTCTTTTGGCGGCAAAATTTTCAATTTTTTAATAGGCGTGTTTTCGTAATTATTTTGCAGTTTTCTGTTCTGGACCAGCTGGGGCATTCAGCCAAAAATTGAGCGGAGTACATTGACAGGCAGCAGTCGAATGTCAATAGTTAATGAAGACCTTGGATGGCCCAATGGATTGGGCATAGATTATGCAGAAAATAATTTGTACTGGGTGGATGCTTTAAAGTAAGTTTACGCGATATAGAAAAGCTTTGACGGCCAATTTATGAAAGGCCATAATAAAGGGGGTTAACCATCATTTACTTTATTTGGGGAGATATAAAGTTAATAGTACAGTAGTGAACCGCTCCGTGGAACGGGCGGTCACGGGTTCGTTCCCGGGCCGCGTCATACCAAAGTCAGTAAGAATGGTACTAGCTGCTCCTCGCTTGGCACTCAGATTTACGGGGTAGAGCTAAGACTGGTCGACTCAGTGTCAGGATAATATGACTGTGTGTGGTATCATGTAATGTGTCTGGGACATGATGCTTCAGTGAGGCAGCACTATAAAAGTGAGCATTGAACTTCCTGTCGCAACTAGTCACCGTCGTGATATGACTGAAAAATTGATGAAAGCGACGTTTAACCCGAATTCACACACACACACACACACACACACACACACACACACACACACACAAACACACACACACACACACAATGGTACAGTAGGAAATTGAGCATTTACCTCTGTAAATGATACATTCAGATGCATTGTAATGTATTTTAATATTGTTATTAATTGCACAAAAAGGCAAAGGCTATCAGTTAATCCAAAAGTTTGTCTGTACAGACACGCTTGCTAGAAACATATCCATTTACGCATGTTTTCTGCCTGACACACGCGCATTGCGTGCTTGTGAAAATATCGCGATTCAATCCGCGCTTCATCGCGTCCATACGCGATTTCAACGCGTTAAATATCAGCCAATTTAAGTGAATATTCGAAGAGCGTTAGGTAAACTCAATACGCGTGTATGTGCGGGTGAATTTATACCAATAAGAATAAGGCCGGTAAGTGTCGATAAACATGTGAGTGCGAAATAACATAGGCCAATCAAAATCCTTGTTGCTTGTATATTTGACCCTTATGTTTTTTGTTTCTTTTAATTCGTTCGTTCATTAATAGCAGTATATATATATTGGTCTTTCTTAGCAGTAGTGATTCCTTCGGATAAACAACAAACACACCTACATTTATATTTAAAGACACATGCTGGATTGCATAACACCTTTAGAGATAAAACTCACTTGGGGTATTCTGAAGAATGTCATATAGGTAGGGGACCAAGAGACAATAATTACCTACTCTGAGATATGTAATTCACAAGTGAAAGCTTTTTAATTGCTAATGTAGGCTTATCGGAACCGCCTTGTCATAGTGTTCATGGTGTCACTGACTAGTACCCACAATCTGTGTTTGGAGCAAAAATAGGAAAATATGGTAGACGCCTGAAAGCCCACTTTTTAACACATATGACATTGTAATCTTCCACCTTACATGTTTGGAGTGGTTCAATGTTTATATATAGGGGTGTCAGGTATGGTGTGTTTGATGAAAGTTGTACCAAAATGTATCTTCTTAAAGCAACTAGTTTAGACTCAGATCAGACGCCTTGTTCTGTGGCGTCTTATCTGGGTCGACACTGTTTGCAATTGTCCCGAAATGGACCGCTAGGCATATATGGCAGTAAGGTAATATCTCGGCGCACACTGGTCATACTTATTTAGTATACAATTCTATCCCTCGCACCAGCCACCGAGGCCAGACCCTAAGGTGTGTGTGGGGGGATCAATAATAAGGTCACACTCAAAATTTTGCATTAAAATTCCTTAATAACCACAGGCAAGTACAGTATTCTTAATAATGTAAGTGATTTTAGCTCACCAGAGCCGAAGGCTCCTGGGAAGCTTAATGGATAGGCAGTTGTCCGTCGTCGTCTGCAGCGTCTGCGTCGTCTGCAGCGTCTGCGTCAACACTTTCAAACGACATCTCCTCTGAAGCCACTGGGCCGATTGGGCTCAAAGTTTATCTGTAGCATTCTTGGGCTGTGTGATTGAAAATTTGTGGGGTTTTTTTTCTGAAAAGCTGCTCATTAGTTTGGTTGCTAAGGCAACTAAGAGTTTCCATAGACTTATAATGGGGAAAATTGAAAAATGTCATTTACTGCCAAGCCTCTGCAGATATTTTGACAAAACTTTCATAGAAATGTTCCTTAGGCAGTCTTCTATCTGCCATATGATTTAAGGCCTACTGCTCATTTTTATTGGTTGCCATGGAAACCAACATGCCAAAAAAATAGAAAAAAAAAACTTAAAAAATCATCTCTTCAGAAACCATATGCTCTAGGAGGCAGAGGCTTTATGAAAATATTCCCAATATTTGCCTTTACAGGTTTTGTGTATTTTGTGAAATTCGGCTCTTGAGGTTGGTTGCTATAGCAGCTTAGATTTTCCATAGATTTAGCGGCCCCAATAGCTAATCTGGTAGAGTGTCCGCTCCGGGGAACGGGAGGTCACGGGTTCGATCCCGGGCCGCGACATACCAAAGTCGTTAAGAATGGTACTAGCTGCTCCTCGCTTGGCACTCAGATTTACGGGGTAGAGCTAGGACTGGTCGCCCCAGTGTCAGGATAATGTGACTGGGTGTGGAATCATGTAATGTGTCCGGGACATGATACTTCAATGAGGCAGCACTATAAAAGTGAGCATAGAGCTCCCTGTCGCAAACAGACACCGTCGTGATATGACTGAAAAATTGTTGAAAGCGGCGTTAAACCCGAATTTATAGTGCTGCCTCACTGAAGTATCAGGACAAGACACATTACATGATGCCACACCCAGTCACATTATCCTGACACTGGGTCGACCAGTACTAGCTCTACCCCGTAAATCTGAGTGCCAAGCGAGGAGCAGCTAGTACCAGTCTTAACGACTTTGGTATGTCGCGGCCCGGGATCGAACCCGTGACCTCCCGTTCCCCGGAGCGGACACTCTACCAACTGAGCTATCGGGGCCGGTCTCTATGAGGCTGAGAGTTTATGGAAATATTCACCATATTTGCCACCCCTAAACCATATATATTCTTGTTCCTCATGATAAGACGCATTAAGTGACATCAACCTGGAGGTCCCCCGAATATGCCGGGGACATGCCCCGACCCCTCCACTTCATAAAAGGTCACTTATCTCAGAAAACCATTCAGATCCCCACCCCTTAACCATATATATTCGTGTTCCTTATGATAAGGATTAAGTGACACCAACATAGGGGTCACCCAGGGCACACCCTTGATCCTTATGATAAGACACATAAAGTGACACAAACCTGTGGGTCCCCCGGGATGTGCCGGGGACATGCCCCACCCTCTCTACTTCATTATATGCCATTTATCTCAGAAACCATTGAGATCCCAACCCATAAACCATATATATTCTCATTCCTTATGATAACTTCACCAACTTGGGGATTCCCCGGGATATGCCGGGACCATGCCCAACCCCCTCCACTTCATAAAAAGCCAAATAGTCTAGAAACCTTACAGATCCCCACCCCTAAACCATATATATTTTTGTTCCTTATGATAAGGATTCAGTGACACCAACCTAGGGGTCACCCAAGGCACACTCGGGCCATGCTCCACCCCTTGACTTCACAAAAGACCATATATCTGAGAAACTGTTCAGCGCCCAAACCATAAACCATATATATTCTTGTTCCTTGTGATAAGACGCAATCAATGACACCAGCATGGGCCCCCCGGGGTGCCACGGGCCATGCTTCACCCCTTTACTTCATTAAATTCCATATATCTCAGAATCTGTTCAGATCCCCACCCCTTAACTATATATATCCTTGTTGCTTATGATAAGACTCCACTTCATAATAGGCCATATATCTCAGTAACCATTCAGTTCCCCATTCTATAATCACATATATTCTTGTTCATTGTTAATAGACACATTCAGCCATCCCCGTCTTGGGGGGTCCGCAGGGGCCATTTCTCATCCTGCCACTCCATAAAAGGGCCTTGTATCTCAGAAACCATTCAGATCCCAACCGTTTAACAATATATACTCTTGGTCCTTATGATAAGACATATTCAGTGACAACAATCTTGGGCTTTTCTGGAATCTGCCATGCCTGAATCACTCCATTGCTTAAAAGGCCTTGCATCTCAGGAACCATACATATCCCCACTGCTAAACCATATATGTCTCTGTTTCTTTTGATAAGATGCATTTATTGACACCAACCAGGGCTCCATTGAGTCCATGCCCCATCCTCTTTACTTTATAAAACACCTAATATTTCAGATACAGTCCACATGGGTGCTCATTTGGGTAAGGGGTTTGTTTGGGAGACTTTATAATTGGTATATTAAAATCATATTATTTTTTATACATGTCTGCCATTGGGCAGTGTCCACCTGATCTCTAGTTTATGAAATTTAGCTCTTTGGTTTGTTTGCTATGCCAAGTTAAGAGTTTCCATTGACTTATAATGAGGAAAATTGAAAAATGACATTAATGTCTTTCAAGATATTTTGCCACACTTTCATGGAAATGTTCCTTTAATAATGTTCCTTTTGGCCTATTTGTTGCCACAGATGGGAAATTGTCAATTGTCATCTGTTGTCAGGCAACAACACATTCGAGCGACATCAGAATCTGAAGCCACTAGGCTGATTGGATCCAAATTTTATCTGTAGCATCCTTGGGCACAGGGCTCCCATGGTTAATTAAAATACATTGCTACCAGTGGGCAGTGGCCCCCTGAGCTCTGGTGAGCATTGTGGCCAATGGGCCTCTTGTTTTATTTCTTTTGTTTTGAGGGAAATGACCTTTCAGGATTATTACCCTTATTTCGAGCCGATCGTTAATCAGAGAAATACCCTGAAAAGTAGTTTTGGTCGTAGTACCAAAGCGTTAATCCAAAATCATTAGTCCATAGACAAAATGGCAAATATCAATGTTCAGATCAACAGATATGGACTATAGAAGAGTGTAATCAGGCGTCCGCGGATAGTAAGCATTACTTGGCAAGCAAGCTTCACCCACCATGCCCATTGACCCGAACGAAGAAAAGGTGTAAATGCCGAGAAGGGTATGTCCGAGATTTCGGAAGCCTTCCTATGGCTTTCCATTGGCAAACATATCAGAAATAATTCTGGAAATGGCAACATTGTACGGATCAACAAGATCATGGTGCCTCCCGTAGAACTTCTTTAGTGTTGATACCAGTTTGGTATTTTGATACCCCTGGCAAAACAACCTGGTAGTGAGCACCTTCCCACGTTTCATAAAGACCTGATTCTTGGAACAGGCTCTAGCACAACGGATTAACTGAAACCTAAACTCCATATCCTGGCGCAGACGGGATATAACTTCTCATGAAGGGAAAGTTAACAATGGGAAAATTGACGTAATCTCGTTTATCGTACAGCCTAGTAGTAAGCTTCCCATGGTCAATATAGAGATAACAATCCAAGTATGAGGAGGAGGTTGCAGTCTCTGTTGTTTCTTTAATTTCAAGTTCAAGTGGATAGATGAATTCCAAGTACTCTGCGAATTTAGCATTTTTCAGAGACAAAAAATCATCTATATATCTGTAGGTGAGATTGAATTGTTGTGCAAGGCGTTTCTTGCCTGCTTTAAGGAGACCTTGTACAAACTGCGCCTCATATGAGTACAAGAACAAATCGGCAAGCAACGCTGCACAATTAGTACCCATTGGTATGCCAATTGTTTGCTGAAATAATAGGCCACTGAACTCCACGAAAATATTGTCAATTAGATATTCCAGCATCCTTATGAAATCTGCATCAGTGTATTTTTGTAGTGCATCAGATTGATCTCGAACGAAGTATGTGTCTTTGTAGCCAAGGACAACATACTGGTAGCGACGGTTACCATTCTTGTGGAAAAAACATTGATTTATGATTTCCTTGAGTTTAGATTTCAATTTATCATGAGGAATAGTTGTGTAGAGTGTTCAGAAATCGAAAGATTTTTTGCTGTTTACTGAGTTAACTGAAGATGATCTAGAAGCTCTTTGGAGTTTTTCAAGATCCACATCTGATTCACACCACTCCTGGCATATGCAGTGTCACAATATTTCTGAATGCCATCTTTATCTGCAGTAAGGATTCGTGTTAAGATCTGTGAAAGAGGCCTAGTTGAGCACTTAGCTGAACCCGCGATATATATCTGCTTGTACGGATTCTTGTGAAGCTTTGGAATCCAGTACAACTTTAGAAGTTCCATATCTTCCTCTGGTGGGAGGGAAATTCGAAACGAAACCATCACCGATTTGTGGTTTTACAGAATTTCATCTTTGGACAAAGAATAAAGATTATATGTTGGGTTGCCTGTCATAGTGCTCAAACCAAGCTCTTCTTCTAAGCAGTTTATACAGTGTGTTTTGCAAACAAACAAAATATTGTTAGATGCCTTGTCAGCTGGAACAACGACAAACTTTTGATGAGGTTCAGCTACCTCAGCAGCAACATCTGGATTATCAAACACCGAATATATCGGCGATACATGGTTCTGCTGAGTACTGTTATACGTCTGTTCGGTCCCCGCCCATAGGGTCTTGAAGAAATATATGGGCTGCATGATGCTTCCGCGCAGAGCTGAATCCGGCCCGCACACTAGTACTGGTAAACCGCTTAGAGGATCTAAGCCTGTCCAGGAACCGCGGTGCGAGGCGGACCATCCATGCTAATAAACCCTATTGGTTTCATTGGGCGACAGGGCTTGAGATGTCATTTCATCTCGGTGTCGGGTAAAAGTCCCACAAAATTGGAAGCAACGTCTCCAAAATGACCTTTACAGTGTTGACGGGGACGTTAAACCTCAAATCAAACAAACAAACGTCTGTTTACCAAGGCCATTACTGATTTGACCCATTCGGAGAGGGTGTCAACCTCCGCATCCTCTTTCCTAGCCCAGCGCCGTGCATACTCTTCAACAGAACCGAAATTAATTTGGAATTCTGTTTCCAAGTAAACGACTTTGGTTCCCTGTATTTGGGGCCTTTTGAAAGAATGTCTCGATGTTTGTCATTTCTAACAATATTGAGGTCTCCTGTTTCGTTGTTGATTCGTTGTTGCAGAACTTGACGTCTCACATGTGGCCCGAGTGATTTTTAGTTTTACAGCCCACCAGCAACTAAGGCCATATGGAGACGGGACCTCGGTGTAAAGATTCATCTGAAAGTCTGGAAATGCCGGGAAGTGATCCAACGACCCCTGCTTTGCGAGGCAATATAAATCTTGAATATTGCACCCGATCAAATATAGAAATTAACCCGCATATGCTGGCATCACATCAAGGACTGTTATCAGACTGTTCCTTCAGCTGGAAAAAAGTGTCATTTAGGTCATGCGCGTAGACGGGCATCACAGAAGCACGCCTATTCAAATATATTGAAATATATTGAAATTTTTATCACCAACATCTGTAAATTTTCAGATCAAGAATCTTATATTTTACATATCTATGTTCAAAACAAAGATTGAGGGTACTCGTTAGAACCACCGAGGTTCTAACCAGTATCCAGAATCATTATACATACCCTTGTAAGCCCCAGTTTTTACGATATAAAAGTGGGGTTAACATCAAGAAAATATTTGTTTGTTTGTTTGTTTGATTTGAGGTTTAACGTTCCTGTCAACAATATTAAGGTCATTTTGCAGACGTTGCTTCCAATTTTGAGATAAAATGACATCTCAATCCCGGCCGCCCAACGAAACCAATAAGGGATTTATAAGCATGGACTCGCAGCAATTTTTATGGGCAGGATTACCAGTATTCATGTGCGGTCGGTATCAGCTCTGCTTGGAAGCATTGTGTAGCCGAATCTATTTCTCCAAGGCCCAATCGGCGGGGGCTGTTCACGAAAACATGCCAGTATGATTTAGGTCCCCTCGAACCCAACTTTGATATAGAAATACAGGGGTATATCTTATTTTTCTTATTTCTGATCTAAATATAGATTGTGGATACTCGAAAAGTATCCCAATTTTTCAAGTAAAATGTTCGTGTTTTCGGCGGTAAGGTTTACAATGTGTTTGTATAGGCGTGTTTTCGTAATGAAATTATATTGGCGTGTCTCCGTGTCGTGAACCCCATTTTTCTATAAATATAGTGGGATTTTCTGGGTGTTTATGAAAAGGCTTGTAAACTTGATGGAAAATAAATTTAGAAAACGACAATAAACCAATAAATAAATAAATAAATAAATGAGCCGCTTCTGTGTGGACCGTCCATGCTTATAAACCCTATTGCTTCCATTGGGCGACAGGGCTTGAGAAGTCGTTTCATCTAAATGTCGGGTAAAAGTCCCACAAAATTGGAAGCAACGACTCCAAAATGACCATTACATCGTTGAGGGGGACGTTAAACCACAAATCAAACAAACTGTAAGTGACTGAATGAAACGGTTTTTCTTTCTTCTTTCTTATGTATGTTTCCATTGCTCTTAAAGGAACTCATTTTTGATTTTTATTATTTCTGGTGTTGACATATGTAATAAGTGAAGGGCAATGAGGTGTTATTTAAATAACTAGACTTATAGCTCCCAGGTGCACTGGGTGTCTTAAATCTGTTGATCAATAAACACCCTGCATTTTAGCAGTCTACTTCCCGTAGATAGACCATCAACTTCAATCACCATGCGGTAACTATATTTTACCATTTACCCCAGACAAATTGCACAGTTTTGCTGTACCTGAAGAAAATGGCTTCTCCATTTACTCTTATTTTCCCTGTTTCCATTTATTCTGTTTCTGTTTTTTGGAAGTAATCAGATAACAAAAGCCCTTAAACAACCAAAATTGGAAGAAAAAAAAAGAAAAAGGGCGATAAGCGCGAAAAATCTATGCGATATTGATTGGTTGCTTTTGAAATACAGATGAGGTTGTTTCTGTGTCATCGACACGAAGGCTTGATTGGCTGATCGAAATTCACGATTAATGCGCAGTATCGTTTTTTTATAAAGGAAATTCATTTGCTAAAATGTAATTCGCAGTTGAAACGCGATACAAACACGAGACAAGTGCATATGCGCTGACAACATTCTCGCAATCGTATCTGTAAACTATGTTTACATGATGGCACCTGGTTACGATGTATATCGCTGACCATATACTATGGAACAGTATCAAAGTAAAAACTCCTTTATGCAGTGTGCAATCACAATATGTATTGTTGAAACCGCACTTTGAATTATGCACCTTTCCGTATCTAATTACTTTATTCGAATATGCAACATTCACATTCTAATTTGACACCTTTGTATTTAAATATGGCGCTTGGACGTCCTATTTTGTATCATTCAGCTTCGATTCTGCTGTGGTTAAACGGGGTACCAGTCATTGAGGTGCCGGTAACGTTCGGTAATGTCCTTGGATTTGCCGTATTTTTTCCGATAACAAGCGTCCGTTTGAGAAGATCGCATTCGCTTTTCCAGGGGCCAAATTCAAGCCAGCAGCGATAAATTTTATCCAGCTATATAATAATTCGGATATTTACATTAATGTGTACGTTTGCATATTTAAAATAAATTTTACAGCGCGATTCCTTATTTATATATTTATGAGAAACAGGATTTTTATTTAAAAGTTAATACTTGTTTGACGAAAGGGAAAATACTCTATCGTTGAACATTTACAAAAATGAATTACCATGAGTGATTAGTTAGTGCCGAATCCGTGGATTTGAAATGAACAATAATTGTTAAAATTGATTTATTCATACAATTTTCATAAATCTGATCCTTCTGAGGTGTTACTTATAAAGATAATATGAAATTAGGCACTGCCTAGTAGCGACATGGTTATTACTATGTCCATTTCAACAATCAATCAACACTATGATCAGAGATTTTCAATTTAAAATTTTCAAAAAAAATTCTCTCTACAAAATCATTTGTACAAAAATGAATAAAATGGTAGTGATTGAACAACACTCTGAAACAATTAAACAGATTGGTTGATAATTCATGGGAATCTTAATTTCTATATTATAGTTATAACTCTTTTTTAATGCTTGGCTCAAAGTTACTAAAACACCCAGCCCCCAACCAACACAGTACCATTCATAATATCACTTTGACCAATCAACTTTTAAACATTAAAGGGCTATAACTCTGCTGAAAATGAATTGATGCAGACAAAAAAAAAATAAAAACATGAAGCAGTCCCAATTAAGCTATATCTTGCCAACATAAATTCATACTCAAGGTGAACCACTCAGAGCTGCTCTGGAAACTCCATCAGTAAAGGTCAGAGGAAACGCCCTCCGCTGGACCCGTGCGTTCCTTGATTACCGCTCGCAGACTGTGGGGCCCCTGTTCCTCGTATACATCAATGACCTTCCAGATGAGCTAACCTCAAAAGGATGTCTGTTTGCGGATGTCACTTCTGTGTATCTGACAGTTGGAGGTGCGGATGACAGTGGCGTGCTGCAGCAGGACCTGGAAAGACTATGTGGGAATCCAGGTGGGACATGGAGTTTAAGCCCTCTAAGTATCAGGTTGTTAGGGTGTCTACCTCTAAGAAACCAGTAAAATTGATTAATTCATACAATTTTCATAAATCTGATCCTTCTGAGGTGTTACTTATAAATATATTAGTTACTAATTGCAACCTCACTCAAAACTCAAATGTTTGGATATTATAGAAGTATGGATATGTCCGCATAGGTTGTAGTCCCTCAATTCCCTTTATAATTCTGATATAAATACTTCATCTTAATTAATATGAACAGAACTTTCTCATGCCACAGCTCCGACCCACAACCATAGAAACGCGCCTGGGGTCACAATGACAGCTGTCCTATTCATATGTCCGTCTGTCTGTCTTCATAAGTTAGACTGGGGCAGGATAGCTTTCATACAACAAAATCACAACGCTAAAATATTAGCTGGTCGTCTGTCAGTTCGTCCGTCCGTCCGTCCGTCCGTCCGTCTGTCTTCAGCCAGCAAAACCCTGCTGAGCTGGTGTCGCGACTGTCTTAACCAGCCTACTACATATTTCTTCAAGTTCTACATGTAACGAGTTGGCAAATGGAGTGGCTGAATCCAAACCATTTTGTACTTACATGTATTTCCATGTATTAGGTCTACACCAAAGTTTTTTTTCTTCTCCTGTTTTTATTACAAGTAGACCCAGGTTAACCTGGCAGAACATAACGACATTATTTATGTATTTACTTACTTTTTGAATCTAGAAAAACAAAAACCAAAAACAAAAAACAAAAAAAATTTTTGTTTTCTTTTTAATGCATTAGAAAACCACTCCTACTTTGTACATTTTCTACCGCCGAAAAATACAACCACAAAAGTTGTAAGATGAAAAGTCGTGATATTTTTCAGACTGTTGGTTAAAATATACACTGTGGGTACACGTTAGAAGCGCCTCTTCGATGCGGTTCTAACGAGTACCCACAATCTATAATTTTTAGTAGAAATGAGAAAAATAATGTTTACTCCTGTAAATCCCAGTTTTACTATATAAAAGTGGGGATCAAGTGTGTGTGTGGGTGGGGGGGGGGTCAGAATAATAAAGATGTGTTTTTATGGTGGGATGCGCTTGGTATGTGAGTGCGTTTTTAGTTTTATGTCTCACCAACAGCTGAGGTCATACGGTGAAGGGACCTGGGTTTAAAGACATCCGAAATTCTGGAGAAGCCCGGGATCGATCCTGCGATCACTGGTTAATGTGGCGAGTAGCATAACCACTACACAACAGAGGCTTCAAGCGCTTGATATGTTACATTGTAGTAGGAGCGGGTTCTCCACCTGCACTCCGGTATGAAAGAATTTGCTTCGCGTTGTGTTTTTTTTTTTTTTTTTTTTCAAAAAAGTTGAAACCTTTGCATTTTGTCACTTGAAGCCAAAAAAATCTAGGATAAAAAGTCAGATAGTGTTCTGTTTTCTTAAGGACTACATTTAACAAAAACAGTTACGAACATCTATATAAACATGTGGCAAAACAAATAGGGAATCAGACCTTCGGCCATCGGGGCTTGAAGAAATAGATGGGCTGCATTACTGAAACCGACCCGCACACCAGTACTGGTAAACCGCTTAGAGGATCTATGTCTACCGAGGCAGAGCGGTGCTTATAAACCCTATTTGTTTCATTGGGCGACAGGGCTATGGGATGTAATTTAATCTCAGTGTCGGGTAAGAGTCCCACAAAAGTGGAAGCGACGTCTCCAAAATGACCTATACTGTGTTGACGGTGACGTTAAACATCGAATCAAATAAAGACCACAGCAAAATGCCTAGTTTTAAAAATTCCGTTGGATATGCCCTAGAAATAAATGATAGAGGGAACGTAAGTCGTAGTACATCTGAAAGCACTTTTACAAAAGAGAGTTGTAACTATGTTCGCTTTCAGGTGATCATAAGGGAGCAGTCTCACCAAGTGCATGTGATTATTATTAGTATTAATAACAAATTTATATTTTAGAGCTGCAATGGCCTGAACACGTTTGCGATATATTTAGATAAAACTTGGACACAAATCAAATACAGCAAAGTAGAAGTAAAACAAAGATCAGGAATTGATACAATTAACTTACTCCATCCATAAAAGACACCAAAGGGAAAGAAATACAAACATTAAGCGACCAGACCATAATGGAAACCTAAACAAAGGAAGGCCATATGGACAGTTACTTTCCCACAAAATGGCCATATGGCCACCCAAAACCAAAAGACACAAGCGACACACACAGCAAGCAACAAACAACAACATAAATAAATCGCCACAGAAGAGCCGCCTTGGAACGGCCAGTGGAAGATTTCCACTGGGGGGCTTAAATCGATTCTACGTGGCCACAATCCTCGCCCTTACTTCCGTCGCGCTTTAGACAAATAATTTGTTCAGTCCGCATGAAGGCCTCCTAACTCACCAGTGCAACATCTCCGTGAACACAGAAATCAAAGAACCACAGAGGTGAGACAACGGTGAGGACTCGACAGCAAGAAACCACTGAAATGCTGGAGCAAAAGAAAACCAACAGTTAGACTCCGATTAGCCCGACCAGAGACAGAGCATCAGGCACCAACCAACATTATGGTACCGATAACCCTGATTAAGGAGTTTAGCCGTTAATAATTTATTACGAGTGTTGAAGTCAGTTACATGACTACACACTCTAGCAAATCGAATTAATTGCGAAATATAAACGCCATAGGATGGCGCACGAGGAACATCACATTCCAAAAAAGGAAAATTTACAATCTCAAAATCAAAGTCATCGCGTTTATCATAAATTTTGCACGAAACAAATCCATCTACAATAGATAGATGTAAATCCAAAAACGGGGCCTCGGTATCAGAAGAATTTGCTTTATTTAACTGAAGTTCTAGGGGGTAAATCTGACTGATCAAACCATCAAAATAGGTATTATCAATATTTAATAAATCATCTAAATATCTAGAAGTAGAGCTAAAAGCTTCAATAATTTCAGATTGGTTATCAATGGAAGGCGACAAAATGAAGTCTCTTTCATAACAATACAAGAACAGATCAGCCACAAGAGGTGCGCAATTAGTACCCATCGGAATACCCACAATTTGTCTAAATAACTTAGTACCGAATCTAATATAAATATTGTCAAGTAGAAAGTTGAGGGCATCACACACTTTCTGACATGACCAAAGTGTATAATTCTTATGCTCTTTAGAAGTGAAAAATGCATTTCTGACATCACATGCAAGATAGAGAGAATCTTCTCTGTGAAAAGCCCATTCAATTAAATCATTAAGCTTTTCTGTTATAAGATTATGAGGAAGTGTAGTGTAAAGAGTGGAAAAATCGTAGGTAGACAGACTAGAAGCACGAAACTGTCTAGATTTCAATTTATTTAAAACCTCATTCGAATTTTTTATAGACCAAAACAGATTTCTTCCTGATCTTTCAAAGACTTTATCACAATATTTAATTACATGCGTTTTAATAGCAGTAAGACAGGAAGTTAATAATTTAGAAAGTTCAGTGGTAGTGCAAGAACTAGAATTTGCAATAAACCGTGCTTTGTAAGGTTTTTTATGAAGTTTTGGTAACCAGTATAGCGTAGGAAGCTTGTCTTGGCCTTCGTTAACACACACAGCAAACTTGGTGGCTGAAAGACAAATATGTTTATCTACTATAGCACTCTCTTCAGCCAAAGGCTGAAGTTCATAGGCCTTAGTACCACCAAGCTCCTGCTTAAGCGTGTTAACATAGTGGAGCCGTCACACAACGACGACGTTGTTAGCGGCCTTGTCTGCAGGGGCCAAAACAAACTTCTTATGAAATTCTTGAATACCTAGTTTAAGATGACGTAAAGACGTCTTGGGCTTAGGAGGTAATAAGTTAGTATTTTGAGAATAGAAAGAAATGCGTTTATTCACTAGTCTTAAAATGCTAAGTTTCCAGTCCTTTAGGGCTTTACACTCAACATACTCTCGCTTACACCATCGATTACCGAATTCATTCAAGGAAGCAGCGATTTCATCTCTACATTTACTGAAATCAATTTTAGAAGGAAACCGATATTTCGGTCCTTTAGAAATTATATTCCTTATCCTAGAATCAGGAATAATTTTCAAATTGCCTGTAATTACATGACCAGCAGCAGGATAGCAATACTTTGAGTTTTTACAATCACATGAATCAGGAGTATTAGTATCAATATCAAGATCTGAAACAAGTTTATTGAAATTAAAAATGATAGATCTAACAGGTTTGTTATATTTATAGCAAATTATAGGTGTTTCAGTATTTTGAAAATAAGCATGAATGGAAGAAAGCACCGATCTCTCACGGAAGATACTGGGCAAATCTATAAAATCCATACCCTTATTAATGAAGGATATTTTGAAGAAATGACGTTTATGATTAATTTCAGAATCAATGTAAGGACGGAGAGTATGCTGAGTATAGCCTCTAGTTAAGAGAGCCGCTTCATATAACTGATGAGAACTATCGTAGAATTTATTCGCCTCGGTGTCCAGAAGACGTAAAACAGAAACGGGTAATGAACTTAAAAATGAAAGCATAGAGTGGCGTCCATGATTTAATAATATAATTGACAGTCACTTCAGTCTAGTATTGTTTCCTGATTCCTGGTCTGACATAAAAAATATAAATTATGTGTAAATGATTTTATCGGGAAGGGTGTAGTGTCCCCAATTCATCCGTTTCATGCAAAAAATATAGTTCTCTCGTTTCTCTCACTCCTCCGAATCACCAATACGCTTGCAGATATTTGGGTAACTGCCGAATATAGGCGGACGTTTACGGGAAAGTACGAAAGAACGACCACAGCGCCACTGAACGAGAATAATGGGAAGAAGCGGAAGCGGAATTTCAAGTTGCAAAAATAGGACGAGAAACAGAAAGAAAACTACAGAAAATTCCAAAATCAAACTACAAAAATGAATATCATAATGCAGTGTTGCACAATTGTTACTGAATATAGCATAACAGAATATACAAATTGCAAATGCCAATGACATGATATTAAATTGCAATCTCAACGTTGCATAATTGAGTTTTTACCTAAATCCTGTTCCATAATATACTGCACCACATTAAGGAAAATATCTAATCAACAGCTAATACACATTTAAGTTCATAAGAATAATTAGGGTAGAACTGTACTGAAAATTATCATTTGGGGTAATCAGCTGTTTTAGGTTGAATATTTAGTTTTAAGGCGACGCATACCATTCTACTGCACTCATTCTGTTGTTTAGTAAAACCAAGTACTATTTTGCACAAAGCGGCAAGTGCTGTGAGCTGCGTAAAACCAAATAACGACTAATGAAATGTCAATTCATGAAATGCGACATTACGTGACGTTTGATTTCCGACAGCATATCGCAGAATTTAATGTTTCAGACTTTAAGACAATAGTAATAAATCGTTTTACAAGGCTATGAAAACATAAAACCATCATATTCGGTATATAATTATTGTGTACTTATAAGACTAATAATACTGACAGTGATTCCTGACCTTTGCCTGTATGTCTATTTAACTGATATACATTCCACATACACGGTGCGGAAATGGTAACAAAACGACTCGATTTTAATTGATATGGATACATTATGCATTATTCTCTCATTTTCGTAGTTCGAACAATGATTCAGCATTTCGATTCCAGGTACACTGATGATACACTAAGCCGTCAGACGACGCTAATGAGTTCTGAGAAAGATATCCTGTTCTTAAATAGCTGACTAAACATCAAGGGATTATCTTTGGAAATAGTTGACACATAAAAACGAAAATGGGACTCTCGATTTTATTGAGACGAATGAAAGCATTAATAAATCCTTACAGGAGAGGATAACAAAATCGTTTTTTTTTTTTTTTCATTTTTGGTAACTGTAACTCTAGAACTGTTTATTTTGTCACCTTGTCTACAGAGACAGAATAGAGAGATCTGATTTTAACGGCGGGAAGAGACAAGTTGTGATACAGTCTACAGTACACCCCTTTTCTGTCGCCGTGTTTGGTCACCATGTATACTGGACAGACTGGGTTTTACGTGAGTCGTTTGAAACTTTCGATGGTTTATAGGTCGGAAACGTGAAGATTCACCTCATATAGATATTTTGCTTGTTATGTAAAATAGAATGGTGCAACAAGCAAAAGTATTGGGTACAACAATTACCGTCCTCAAAGACAGCTTATTAGGACTTGTAACGTATGTTTTATATTGGTGTTGCTTTCTCTTTTTTTGGCTTGCATGGGATGTATGAGGTGATTTAATTGATTCTTGATAGTTGCATTCACAAGCCTCGGTTCCGCCATGCATGGTTATCCCTCGGTTTGGATTGGGTTCTGTTGTAGATGGGCGTTTTCAACCCTCTTGATGGCCTTGCTAATGGAACGGAGGCTTCTGATGTTCTTCTCATCACGGTTATCCTCGGTTTGGAAACGCCCATCTACAAAAGAACCCCCTTAACAGATTCTTGTAATTTTTCCTGTTTCAACAGTCATGATGAGATGAAAAGAACAACAGAACAACAATCATAGAAACAGACTAAGTGCGTATTTGCTGATAACTAAGGGATCGTTTTCCTTATTTTCTCCATATAAACCTATGTTCAATACATTTTATGTAGACTGACAAAATTATGCTTCAATTGTCACCGAATACACACCTTATCTGTTCTATGTAAAATTAAATATATGTATAACGATTCATGACGAGCACTAACCACTGAATCACATCATGGGTGTTAAAAGTAAGTAATGTTTTTATTTGCACTTTTTTGTACGTGCGCCCATGTGATATTAGCCATTATCATATTTCCTAACATTTTCAGACAAAAGTTGATATTTTCCATATTTCTGCTCCTATTAACCTGAAATAAATAAAATTCATCTGAGTTAAACTTTATAAATTCCAACTCATACATATACTTTAATTTAAGATGGTGTTTACCGGGCAGAGAAAAACACTGGAGCAGATATGAAAGTTATGATTGAAGGTATCAGCCAGAGACCTATGGAGATCACTGTGTTTACAAACAGAAGTCAGCTTTGTAAGTTTGACGATTTATACTTATACTGGCTCTTGAAATCTCTAACCCCGATACCTCAAAGCACTTAATATAATAAGTAAATTGAAATTTAAGGCCGTGTGTGGTATAAAGTCATCATATCTCAGCTCTTTTTATCTGTTTCTGTAATATGAATCGTGTATTTATTTACTTTTAAAGCTGATTGGAGTATAGGTTACAGTGTTGAGTCTACCCTGTGGTCCACTAAAAAAATAGCACATCCGTTTGAGTGCATATAAAACTTGACTTCAAACGCATACGTATGAATAAACCAACGTATAGAGGAACACATTGCTTTTGTCTTAAGAAACCCCATATCTAGCACTTTTTCTTGAAGACTTGGTTACTTGTCATTTGCAGGTTGTTATCCTTGTCTGTGGTTATTCCTAGGCATCTATTTCATAATGATATTTCGGCGCAGTGATTGAGAAGTTTTATAAGAATTACTATAATAAGATGCTTTTTACTCTTCAGGTACACCAAGTATCTGTGATATTAATAACGGCGGCTGTAGTGATACATGCTCTGTGACAAATAAGAGCGCCGCTCAGTGTGGATGTAATGATACCAGTCTAGTTCTAGGAAACAGGGGGAAAATGTGTATACCAGTCAATCATTCTTGTGCTTCTGATGAGTTTGTGTGCTCAGAAGGAAAATGTTTGAAGTAAGTATGCAACATCAAACTGAAGGTGGCCTAATGTAAGACAGCTCGTAAAATTGTTGTTTTGTCTTTGTAACTACGATAGACTTGAAGGCAATGATCAGGAATCAATCCAATTATCCCACACTCCCATAAGAGACACCAACAGGAAGAAAAAACATACATTTTAAATAACTAAACTAAGCCTCATTCTCAATTTACTGGAGCTCAGATGAACTGTTTTTGTCTTATCGAGCACCCATAAAGTCTAGACACTGTAAATTCTTTGACCAACGTAAACCCTGCACATCTTCTACGTTAATAGTGTTCATTACATAATGTTATAACTGTATTGACAACAGTAATTACCATAATAGTTGGTAAAGATCATTTAGATGCGAGAGAAGGATACACAAACCACAAGGAACATTTGTCAGCGTAAGGATGCCCAGCCAAGTAATGCCACTAAAACTTGATAGTAATTAAGTCTGCTTTAAAAATCCATGACAGATCAGTGTTGTTCTTCTTCCTTTTGGTTTCTAACTTAACTACTGTCACCAGAAAGAAGTCTTGAAATGCCGAGGTCGGCTTCATTGATGATATTATTTGCATGTTCAGTAACCTCAGCTTCAACAAGGAGGTTTTCATCCTCTGCGATTCCCCATTGGTAAGATAAGATAAGTTAAATACAAACACATTTTGCTGCATTTAATGTCGAGATTTAGAGCACAGTTTCTGATCAGCTCAATGTAAATATGTTTCAAGTATATTCACAATAGTAACCTGTAATGCTATGTTCATTTTTAGAGTAGAAAAAAATTTTATTCGCGTTTCTGATAAACACAATAGAGGCCACAGTTTTTGATCCTATCATCATCCGTCTTGCTCAGAATGATCATCTTGACAATATCTCGCTCAAATTCGAATATGTGTCATGTCGGGTCAAAAAGTAGGTCAGCAGATCAAATTATAGAACAAATTTTTGAAGTCACTAGATGCCAGTTTTAGTCCGATCATCATCAAGCTTGCTAAGAATGATCACATTGACAATATCTGCGTTCATAAGTTCGAAAAGGGTCATGTCAGGTCAAAACGAAGGTCAGCAGATCTAATCTTAGAAAAACATTTGGAACACCCTAGAGTCCACAGTTTTGGTCCACTGCCCCCGCCGGTAGTGGCTTGAAGAAATATATGGGCTGCATGATGCTTCCACGCAGAGCTGGATCCGGCCCGCACACTAGTACTGGTAAACCGCTTAGAGGATCTAAGCCTGTCCAGGAACCGCAGTGCGAGGCTGACCGTCTATGCTAATAAACCCAATTGGTTTCAAAGGGCGACAGGGCTTGAGATGTCAATTTCGAATGCGGGTCATGTCGAATAAAAAAGAGATCAGTAGGTCATTTTTTTTTCATAACGTTTGAACCGTTTGAGATAGGTTCTTCATATTTTGCATGTAGGTGCCTTATGAAAAGGACTTCCCAAACATACAAAAAATGACCTGCGACCTTGACTGTGACATGTGACCTACTTTATCATACCTTTTTAACCAGTTGAGATAGAGCCCTCATATTTGGCGTGCATGTACCTTGTGTCTTCTCACCCATACAAATTTTTGACCTATGACCTTGACTTTTGACCTACTTTGTCATAACTTGTTGAATTTGATAGATCCTAGATATTTGGTTCGTTTTTTCCTTGTGACAAGGGCTTCCTATTCATACAAAAATGACCTGTGACCTTTACCTTGACATGTGACTACTTTATCGCAACTTTTGAGCCATTTGATATAGAGCCTCCATATTCCTGTTTCTTGTGACAAGTGCTTACCACACATACAAAAATTTTGACCAGTGACCTTGACATTTGACCTACTTTGTCCATTTGAACCATTTAAGATAGAGCCGTAATGTTTGGCATAAAGGTTCCTTGTGCAGTCCCCGCCCATAGGGGCTTGAAAAAGTATATGGGCTGCATGATACTTCCATGCAGAGCTGAATCCAACCCGCAAACTAGTGCTGGTAAACCGCTTAGAGGATCTAAGCCTGTCCAGGAACCACAGTACGTGGCGGACCGTCCATAATAATAAACCCTATTGGTTTCATAGGGCGACAGGGCTTGAGATGTCCTTTCATCTCAATGTCGGGTAAAAGTCCCACAAAATTGGAAGCAACGTCTCCAAAATGACCTTTACGGTCTTGACGGGGACATTAAACCCAAACTCAAACAAACAAAGGTTCCTTGTGACAAGGGCTTTCCACTCATGCAAATAAAATTGACCTGCGACCTTGACCTGTGAAATACTTAATCGTATTTTTTAACCGTTTGAGCTAGATCACTCATATTTGTCATATATGTTCATTGTGACAAGGGCTCCCCTCTAATACAAATATTTTATCCTGTGACATTGTCCTCTGACCTACTTGGACGTAACTTCTGAAGCATTTGATATAAAGACTTCATATTTGGATTTTCCCAAGCCTACGAACATTTTTGACCTGTGTCCTTGACCTTTGCCTTATTATGTCATAACTGTTTAACCATTTGAGATACAGCCTTCTTATTTAGAATGTAGGTTCCTTGTGACAGTGTCTTCCGACTCATACAAAACCAACTGACCTGCGACCTTGACCTGTGACCTACTTTATCATAACTTTAAAACCATTTGAGATAGAGCATTCATATTTTGCATGTATGTTCCTTGCGACAAGGGCTTCCCACCCATTAAAAAATTTGGCCAGTGACCTTGACCTGGGTTTTACTATATCATAACCTTTAAACATTATGAGATAGAGCCTGCATATTTGGCATGTAGGTTCCTTGTGACAAGAGCTTTCCACTTATACAAAACTTTAGCCTATGACCTTGACCAGTTGTCTACTTTGTCATTACTTTTGAACCCTTGCAGCTTGAGCATTCATATTTGACACGTAGGTTTCTTGTGACAAGGACTTTCACTCATACAAAACAATGACCTGTAACCTTGACCTGTGACCTACTTTATCTTTAGAATTGTTTGAGATACAGTCTCCATATTTTGCGTGTAGGTTCTTTGTGACAAGGGCAGCCCACTCATGCAAAATGTTTTACTTGTGACTTTGACCTTGACCCGTTACAAGCTTTAACGACAAAATTGACCTCGGCTTGTGGACTTGTTTCCATATGCTATGAAACACATTGGACTCAGATGAGCGATCCAGGGTCATCATGGCTCTCTTGTTTAATGGGGTCTCAAATCGATTGTACGTTACCACAATCCTCGACCTTGGTTCTGTCGTGGTTAAGGCAAATTATATTTTCAGTCCGCATGACCGATTTATAGCTCATCAATGCAACATATCTACGAACATAAACACCAAACAAATACTATAATGTTATTAATCAAGTAATTTCGTATTGGCCTAGTTACAGGTCCGAGGTCTGCTGTATTGGCACGAGGCCGAAGGCCGAGGCCAATACAGCTGACCGAGGACATGTAACTTGGCCAATACGAAATTACTTAATTAATGACAATTTTATTTATTGACACAATTAAAAACATGATTTATGATTTTTGAATATTGTTTGACTTGGTGTAATACCGGATAATCAATTAATAAAGAGATAAAACAACGATGAAGACTCGACAGTATGAAATGACAGATATATTGGAGGAAAAACAAACAGTTGGACTCCGGTTGGCCGGACCACAGTCAAAGCATCGAGCAAGGACCAACGTTACTTACAAAAGATAATTGCAAATGCAAATCCTAAGGATTGGAGAAATACATGCATTAAATGATTTATGAAATATGCTGTTTTAGGTATCGGTGGATTTGTGATGGTGATGATGACTGTGAACATATGGAGGATGAAAATGAGAACTTCTGTGGTAAGTCTTAATAAATAGAGGGCCTTACATGAGTGATCATGTTTTATTGAATTTATGAAACGAGTTGAGGAAAAAGGATAAAATGCGAGGCTGAGCCGAGCATTTTATCCATTTTCCTCGACGTGTTTAATAAATTTATTAATACTTGAGCACACATGTTCATATTTATCATATGGCATTTAAAACGCATTTTATTCACGTTTTTTAACAGAACGGTCAATACTGCGACATTAGTAACGCGACGTTGTTAAGGGCGTCGTACATGTAACGTTATGGGGCATATTTAACTAGTTTGCATATCTAATCCACTAGTGGATTACAGAATGTATTATATGACGTTATTACACTCAAAGGCGCGACGTTATATGTTAAAGTTAGTTAATTTCAAAGAGCGAGATTACAGAATAGCCAGGTCCGTCGTCCGTCTGGCGCCCTTAGTCCCGTCACTGTTTTTAAGATCTTCTCTGAGACAGCTGGGCTACTCATAGCCGAAGTCATATGCAGCCATGAGTCTTTTCAAATTTTTGACAGATTGCAGTTTTTTGTGTGTTTTAAAATATATTTTGCATAGTTGTTTTTGTCTTAAATGTGCAAAAATGAGACTTTTGGAACAAGTGGTAGGGGTTTCAGATCAGGTTTCAGGTTTTTTCAGCAGTCTTCCAGTCTCATGTCTGCATATGAATAGGTTGTATAAAAGAGTAACTTTACTATTTTGAAACAAAGAATACACCACAGAACTTAAAAATAGGAAGAGTGCAGTTTTCTTGGCCAGACTAGCTAGTTGTGGCCTATTAAGTCTCATCAGTGACCTTAAATATTCTCAAGCTTCCACATGGAATCAATGATCACAAAGGACAAGAAAATAGAAACTGTTTGATGAAGGACAGGCCGCCACAAATTCCCATAACACGAGCTGTATTGACGTCAAATATTTTCTGTAAAAGGGTTACCTATACACCACAGAACTTAAAAGTTTGTTTGTTTGTTTTGGAGTTTAACGGTCCAGTCAACACATTTTTGAGCCGGTCAGTTTACCTATCCACACTTTTCCTGTGCAGACTTATACGTACGTGTGTAACCAGTACGATGCACATTCTTTCGCCAGAAACTGCCAACTGCCCTTCTAATAGCAGCGGAAGGGAGAGAATGATCGTAGAAAAAAAATTCATGATCAACCTCCACGAAAGAATGTTGCCGACCCCGGCAGATATCGAACACGCGTCCTCCAGATCAACAGTCAGACGCGCATCCGACTGAGCTACCGAGGCCGGCCAGAACTAAAAAGTATGATGTGTACATTTCTCTGGGTCAGACTAGCTAGTTCGGATGGGAAATGGACGTTTGGTCGCGGGATACAGGTCATATGAGCAATATGGCCGTCATGACCAAATACGATAAAACTCTTCAAAATGTTATACTCAAGAACCAGTGAGCTGAATGTCATGAAACTTGACATGAAGCCTTGGGGACACAGGCCACTTGAAAGTGTACTGAACACGACCCATGTGTCACCTTGACTTATTTTAGGCCCAGGTCAAATTTGGTCGCATTGACTTCCTACGGGGAAATAGTCAGAACCTTGTATTTTTCGGAAACTATTGCAGCTGGTGGTCTAGAAATTAGTAGACGCAGTAAGCTAAATTAGTAAATAAAAGTGAATAATTATGCAAGGTAATTACCATTCCTTGAACTTCAGATTCACATGTAGTATTAAAACTTTTTTCTGGTAACCACTGGGGCTGTTATGAACAAATTTCACACGAAGGCTATTTATGACAAGAAAATAAAAAGTATTCCACATCAATTTAGTCACGTGACCAGTATAGCCGCCATGCTCATTTAGTTTAAAGCCTTTTCAAAACCTTATTCTCCAGAACCCAAAGGGCCGATTTTCATGAAACTTGGTATGAAGCATAAGTGACTAGAGCCAATCATAATAGCCATAAATTGTTCAGCTGATGATCCCTGGATGACGTTTACTCATTTTAGGCCAAGGTCATAATTATTTGCTCGCATAGAATTTTGTGTGCGAAAATGTACAAGACCGTGCTTTGTCGGAAACTATTGAAAAGTAGAAGTGGAGGCAATGATCAGGAATCGATACAATTAACCTACAGCTCCCATCAGAGACACCAAAGTGAAAGAAACGCAAACATGAAACAACAGACCCTCATGAAAACATCAATAGCGGAAAGCCAAAAGGACAGTTACTTTCCCACAAAATGGCAAAAATAAAATAATATAAGCGACACAGACACCCAAAGGCAAACCATAACAAGAATAAACCGCGACAGAAGCCTGTGATCTAAACATTTGCAGATGCAGTTCTTTGAATGGGAAAATGAAACTTCTTTAGAATTAAAAGCAAAGATCGTTCCTCCATCTTGGCCCATTGTCATTCTGATATAATTTAAATTTTTTATGAGAGCTTTTATGGGAAAGAATTAAGAATTAATCAATATGCGTATCGTCTGATTAAGGCGTAAATATACCTAATTTAGTGACACAGAGGCCTTACTGATATTTAATCTTCATCAGTGTGTCTCAACCCCAAAGATTTGAAATCGAAACGGATGATGGACAAGACCTGGCAAACACAGCACATCCCCCTCCGAGCACACACCGACCGACGTAGCCTATGAGACACTTCAAACACATTCTTTTGCAGAACCAGTTGGCCATTAGCCTTGAAACCTTGTATGTAACATTGGAGTCTCTGGGCCATTATACTTGTTTTAAATGATGACTCTGGCTTGATGGGAGCTGTGGGTTAACTGTATCGATTCCTGATCATTGCCTCAACTTCTGTTTTGATCTTGGCTCGATAAATGTCTGTTATGGTCCGTGAACTTAAAATGCAACCAAGTAAATGTGTAAATGATGTATAAAAGGGTACTCCAATAGAAGCATACACTACAGCATAGAACTGAAAAACGGACAGTTAACAAATTGAATCTGGGCCAGAACGGTGTCTGCCAATAACATAGATACCGTGAATATTAAGGTTCAATGTCTCTCCCCGACCCTGGTCCAAACTAAATGTTCATTAAACGTGCTGCACAAATTGAAATCAACATTCATATTGGGTAGAAAAAATATTCATTCTGTCCGAGTCAAATGACCGATATAGCCATGATAATATATGATAAAAAAATCAAAATTCGTTTTCTCTACAACCAGTACGTCAATTTTCTTCGAACTATGAATGCAACATTGGCAAAGCTAGTCCGTCAAAGTTCAACTGATAAGTTGGGGTTGACATTGGGCTATTTTACACCATGGCCAAATTTTCTCACTTGTGCTTCTGTATGAAAAAAATGGAAATTAATAATTTTTCGGCATGTTATTGGCTGTGAACTTAAATGGTATATACTGTCAGCTATACGGTCAGTTAAACTGGTCCCGCCCGTCTGGGCTTGAAGAAGTAGATGGGCTGTATGATGCTTTTACACAGAGCTGAATTCGACTAAAACTTTGAATTTTATGTCCGTTCCATATCTCTTTTACCCCTAAAAAGGTGTTCCATTAAGCTTTGAAGGGGCCTCCGTGGCCTAGTGGATAAGAGCGCTGACTCTTAGTCATTAGCTCTCTCACCGCCGTAGGTTCGAGCCTCGCTCGGGCCACGTGTGAGACGCCAAGTTCTGCAACGGATGGTCATGTGGTTTTTCTCCGGGTACTCCGGTTTTCGCCCACCTCTGATTAACGATCGGCTCGATATAAGTGAAATAATCTTGAAAGGGCCGTAAAACCAAAACCAAAAAAACAACAAAAAAAACATTAAGCTTTGGTCAATTTCCCCCCTCATTGAGCTCATGTGCAGAGTACATAAATGAATCATACTGACACGAGGTCAAGGTTACATTGGAAGGTCACGAGTTTGACACTTAGAATTTTGTGTTTCATATCTCCTTTACCCTTCAAAGGATTTTCATTGAACTTTTTTCAAGTTAGCTGATGTGCAGAACACATAAATAAACCATGTTGACTCAAGGTCAAGATCACAGTTGAAGATCACGATTTTGAAACTTCGTATTTTATGTCCGTTAACTATCTCCCCTGACGTGTAGAACCAATAAATAAACCATGACAACTCAGCGACAAGGTCACAGGGGAAGATCACGAGTTTGAAACTTGGAATTGTGTGTCTGTTCCATATCTTCTTTACCCCTAGTTGGAGTTTCATTAAACTTTTGTAATTTACCCGCTCAGTGAGGTGATGTGCTGTACCCATTAAAACACCCTGCCAACTCAAGGTCAAGGTCATAGGTGAAGGTCACAAGGTTGAGCCTTGATACAAAGTGCGGCGGGGGATTAGGCTGACCCTCAGACTGCTTTCTTGTTGGATTTTGAAACAATTTCAAAGGTATGTTCCTTAAATGACTCTTTATCAAAATTGCTCAAACTGTTCAGCTCCGAAATTTAGCCATCGGTGCCAAATGAAGGAAACTTCTCCATCTTAACCAATCAATGGACTTCGACGTTATTTAACAGTAGTGTTTCTCGCGTGACCCTCTGCTGAAACACCTCAAACCTTTCCGATCGGATGAAAAAGATGGCAGCCAGAGCTGAATTAGTAAAAACAATTTCAAAGGTATGTTCTTTAAATGACTCTTTATCAAAATTGCTCAAACTGTTCAGCTCCGAAATTTAGCCATCGGTGTCAAAATGAAGGAAACTTCTCCATCTTAACCAATCAATGGACTTCGACGTTATTTAACAGTAGTGTTTCTCGCGTGACCCTCTGCTGAAACACCTCAAACCTTTCCGATCGGATGGAAAAGATGGCAGCCAGAGCTGAAATAGTAAAAAAAACATTAAGCATCTTCTTCTCTTAAACCGTTGGATGTGTTTCAAAATTATTTCACAGGAATGTTACTTGGTTGATCCTCTACAAACAATGCTCAAATATTTCTGCTCCGATGAACAAGATCGACACCATGCTAAAAGTAGAAAATAATTTAAATGGTTCCACTTTGTTAACCTAGAAGGCTCCCGTGCTTAAAACAGTAGAAAAGAATTAAATGACTTCTCTGGAACATGAGAATTTTCATTCATGATTTCACAGAATAGTATGTCTTTTGGGAACCATCTGTCGAAATTGCTCCAATTTGCCACTCTGTTGAACAAGATGGTCGCAAGAACTGAAAATAGAAACCAGTTCCCTAGAAACCATGTCTCTAAAAAGAAACAATGTCATATGAATTTCCATAAGTGACATCTAACAAAATTGCATACAGTACACTAGCTGAACTGGACATGATGACAGTCAGAGCCAAAATATAAAAAAAAACTTAAATTACATCTACTCCTAAACCGCTCGACTGATTTTGAAACATGATGTCACAGAAATGTTCCTTGGGCCACCGTCAACCAAATTGCCTCAATCCTCAACTCCACCTCATCACGTGAACAAGTCCGCGGAATGAAGACCCCATATACCCCACTTAATAATTAGAAAACTGGGGTTTACGGGGGTATACATTATTTTTCTTATTTTTGCTATAAGCGATAGGTTGTGGGTACTCGTTGGATCCGCCTCAATTTCTAACGAACACCCAAAACCTATGTTTGCAGTATTCATAAGAAAAATATCACGTATTTTCATCAGAAAAATGACCACTTTGGAGTTGTGAAAAAATGCACTATGTCGCACGGGTGTTATCGTTATGTCATTTTCCTAACGTTTCATTTGCACAATATGGACCAGGTGGGCGATCGAGGGCCACCATAACCCTCCTGTTTTCATTTGCTCGAATTTTATTAATTGCGGTATATAAAGGGTATTGTAATTGATACAACAGCCTCAGGCAATTTTACTCAGCACCAATTGCCAAGTGTGTATCTGAAGTAATACAAATACTTTAATGTTTGCATTGTTTGTATTAGAGTTAAACGGCCCAGTCAACAATATTTAGATCATTTTTGAGCTGGTCAGTTTACCTATCCACACTTTTCCTGGGCAGGCTTAACCGTAATCGGCTAACCAGTACAGTACACATTCTTTTGCCAGAAACTAACAACTGTCCCTCTTGAATCAGCGGAAGACAGGGATTGTCCGTAGAAAAGATTTCATGATCAAACTCCACGATTGAGAATGTTATCGACCCCTGATCACCAATCAGACAAATACTGAAATGTTTCAGTAAATAAAAATCGAAATGTAATAGTTCCCTAGTCGAATCAGTAGAATAAAGACAAATTGTTCCCTTGGTTTCAATTTTATGTGTCCATTACAAAAACACGCCTATACAAAATACAATGTAGATTTTATCGCCGGAAAAGGAAAAGAAGATGAAAACATGAGATATTTATCTTATTTCTGCTCACAATATAGATTGTGGGTACACGTTAGAACCGCCTAACGAGTACTCACAATCTATATTTCGGAGCAGAAAAAAAGAAAATAAAGCTTAACCCTGTAAATATGTTCTAGAAAGGGTTATCCTTTGGAAGCAAGGAATACCCGACAGAATTGGAAAATATGGAGTGTACATGTTTTCTGGGCCAAACTAGCTAGTTTCGACCACTTAGGTCTCATCAGTGTCCCTAAAGCATTGTCAAAATTCCACAATGGATTCAATGATCCCAAAGGAAAAGAAAATATGAACTGCACTATGATGCAGGGCAGGGAGACTTGTTACGGCCGCCACACATTCCCAGTTTTACTATATAAAATGGGCGTGTTTTCGTGATGGCAGCTGAACATTCTTTTTCAGCTTACTATTCCTGTGATGCTACACAGTTTCGCTGTAAGAATGGACGTTGTATTCCAGGGGAGTATCGGTGTGATCATGATAATGATTGTGGAGATAATTCAGATGAGGAAATTTGCGGTAAATTTTAGATTTTAAAAAGCATTGTCAAACCTTCATTTGATGATTTTGTTTTGTCTGATCGACCATTTATCAAAGCCAGCAGGAAGTCCAAGACGTTATTTATGTAGTAATCAAAGCACTGATGGCACTGGATTGATTGCGTCTGAGTGTAGGCTAGAAAAATGCTGACTTGGACAATGCGTCTAACTCTTAAAGCAAAAGTGTAGTCCCGTTTCAGAAGCTGCATTTTGTGGTTTCTGATCCGGATTTATACTGTTAGCCAAACCCAGCACATAATTGCAAAATAAAAGTAAATGCAATGACCGAGGATCGATACAATCACCTCACACCTCTCATCAGAGACACCGGAGGGAAAGAAGCGCAAACATTAAATAACTAAACCATAATAAAAACATCACTAGCGGATAGCCGAAAAAAACAGTTACTTTCACACAAAATGACCAAACGGCTATCTAAAAGAAAAATATAGTAGCAACATACATGCAAAGACAAATTATAACAAATAATAAAACTCGACAAAAAACAAGTCCAATTTTATGCAACACTCTGACTTTATATCGATATTAATTGCGCAGCTTTCTTCTACAAATGACCATTACCTAAATTTTCTACAATTGGTGATAGTCACATTGACATCAGCACTGAATAACTACTTGCTTTATACTTTTTTACCACTTGATAAACAACCAACCAGAAATGAAACGTTTCAGCATAATTTGAATTTGCACTTGAACATGACTTAAATCAGCCTACTAATCTGCAGATCTGATCAGAGTCTTCATGTTACATAATATGGATGACAAAGACATGAAACCTTCACGCAGTAGCGAAAATGTGTATTCTATGTCCGTGAGCACATGTCTATCTCTGAACAGCCTTATATGAGTCTTCACTGAGCCCACATGCGCAATGAGTTTCCTGGCTATCCCAACCTGTGTTTACTTGATGGCAAAAAAACATTCTTTTATCAGTTACTTATTAACTTGATGGCAGTATCAGTTACCCCTACATTATATGCATCGTAACAGCTTCACCTTATAAAGATATTTTTATCAGGAGGTGAGTTTTATCAGGTCAACGTGACATTGCACTTTTATGAATGAACCAGACTACTGAAAAATTGGCAAAAAAGTTTTATTATTGGGAACATTTAAAAACAAATACTTGAAAAAATAACAAGGAAAAATTACGGTCATCTGATACTAATTTTATCGATGGATTACTGCACGCCGGAATGTTCGAACGCACTGAGGACTATCGATCACTGATTGTAAATTGACAATTTAAGAGAGGACACTGTGATAAAATGATAAAAAGAATACAGAATCATATGGTATCAAGTTTATCAGGCTTTGCTACGCGAATGTATATAGACCCGCTCGGCAATCCAAGCGGTTTAACAAGCGTTCTCGAAGCATTGCCTGATAAACTTTATATCAAAGCACGAATCCGGTATTCTTTATATATAAACTCCGTCACAAGAACCCGTTTATGCTTCTTTCCCTTGGTATCTCTGATTGGAGCTGTTTGTTCATTGTATCGATTCCTGATCATTGCCTTCACTTATATTATACGTAAGCGGTTAACCAGTACAGTGCACGTTCTTTCGCTAGAAACTGACAATCGCCCTTCTTGAATCAGCAAACGGGAGAAAATGACCGTAGAAAAGATTTCATGATCAATCTCCACGAAAGTATGTTGCCGACCCTGGCAGGTACCGAACCCGCGTCCTGATCACCAGTCAGACGCGCACCCGACTGAGCTGCCGATACCGAGGGATATTTTGCAGAAGAGAGATGTAAAGATGTAAGAAACTTACACATATAGATACATTTCTTCATACTAGAGTGTGGAGCTGGAAGAAATAGATGGGCTGCATGATGCTTCCACGCAGAGCTAAAACCGACCGCACACGAGTACTGGTAAACCACTTAGAGCATCTTAGCCTGACTAGGCACAGCCATGCTTATAAACCATATTGGTTTAATTGGGCGACAGGGCTTTAGATGTTATTTTATCTCAGTGTCGGGTAAAAGTCCCACAAAATTGGATGCAACATCTTCAAAATGACCTATACAGTGTTGACGGGGACGTTAAACCTACAATCAAACAATAACACTGGAGTGTATGGTCTTGTAAAGTATGGTTTACATTTGGATATTGGGTTGAGTGAGTTGGGGTGGTACTTGACTAATTTGACTAGATATACATTGTTCAAAGTGCGTTGTCGATGTTAATAGAAAGTGGCTCAATTTTCTTGACCTCTTTGAACTGAAGATTCTTTAGGGCATATTGTATAGAAACATAAACCAAGGGAAATATTTAGAAAAGCTTAACAAGGAACTCCAATGTTGAAGAACTCAACAGTCTTTACTCGCCGAAAGAAACGTAAGACATACTCTCATTCCTTTGTGTACGTAACGCGTTGTCTGATAGGATAACTTCAAAAATGTGCGACAGTTTATTCTTCGATATACTGTCAAAAACCGGACGTCATCACGTGACGCCGCTTTTCATTTGCTGGCATTCAGTTTTACGCAGCTCACAGCGCTTGTCGTCATGTGCAAAATAGTTCGAACATAACAACCGAATAAGTGCTTGTGAATCGGGATACGTGTATTGAAAATTGTCATTTGGGGAGATAAATCGTCGGTTTTACGGTCACATATTACAGTGCAGTAAAACACGATTTCCGACCGTGAAAACTCTGACTTATCTCCTCAATGACAATTTTCGATACAGCGAAGGACACGAACAAATCACATACATTACGATAACACACCCGTGCGATATAGTGCAATTTTTACATCTCCAAAATGGCTACTTTTCTGACGAAAATCTGTGATATTTTTTCTTATTTATACTGCAAACATAGGTGTTGGGTACTCGTTAGAACCGCTTCATTGAGGCGGTTCTAACGAGTACCCACAACCTATGTCTTGGAGCAGAAATAAGAAAAATATTGTTTACCCCCGTAAACCCTAGTTTTCTCTATATAAAGTGGGGTGTAAGGGGTGTTCATTTCACGGACTTGTTCACGTGATGATAACACTTGCACAATACCGGGATTAACTTGTGGGGAAACTACGATGGACGACGTTAACGCTCTGCATGCTGAGTATTTTTCGCCGCAGACGATATTTGAAGTATGTTTCTATTTTTTTTCCAGAAAGCAGGACTTGAAATCTCATGCTATGGAGACAGTTTCATGAGATGTCAAGTCCTGTTTTCTAGGAAATATAATAACAACAACAACAATTGCTCGTCTGCTGAACTCGCCTAGATGTTGGTAAAGGTAAAACTGTAATTTTCAGATTATTCAAAATGTGGTGAGGACCAATTCACATGTGGCAACTTCCGATGCATTGATGAGGCTATGAGATGCAATGGTGTAGATAATTGTCGCGATGGTGCAAAATCAGATGAAAAGGATTGCCGTAAGTTAACAATGATATTTTATTCATTCACACCCAGAATGTGTATTACCAGTCTTACTAAGGTCAAATGAATTGTTCAACCTTCTGATTTGTATTTGTTTGAGGTTTACGTCCCACAACAGCTTGGGTAATACGGAGACGGTACCTTTTTTAAAGACTATGCCGAAGCATTGAGAAGCCCGGGATCAAACATTTATGGGGCAAGTAGCATCTCCACTATATAACGGAGGCTTCTGTCCTACATATAATATCATTTACAAACACACAACACTATAAAACTATAGCTACAGGTGATGTCATTTACAAATACACAACACTATAACACAGAACCTACAGCTGATGTCATTTACAAATACACAACACTATAACACTATACCTACAACTGATGTCATTTACAAACACACAACACTTTAACACTATACCTACAGCTGATGTCATTTACAAATACACAACACTATAACACTATACTTACAGGTGATGTCATTTACAAATTCACAACACTTTAACACTATACCTACAGGTGATGTCATTTACAAATACACAACACTATAACACTATATCTACAGTTGATGTCATTTACAAATTCACAACACTATAACACTATACCTACAGGTGATGTCATTTACAAATACACAACACTAATGTTATACATGTATGCTGTTTTCTCCAGTTATCGTCATGCTAAGAATTTTAGTGACAGTAACAACTGTCTTCTTTTTTATTCTAAATATTTCTAATTTTACTATTATAACCATTTAATATCCAATCAATTTTTCAAGACTTACGATTTCCATTGCTCTTTTTACTGTGCAAAATCTTTAAATAAACATAGCTTACCTTTACCTTAAAACATTTGGATTGTCTCTCAAGTTATCGTCACGCGTTGTTATCATGACGCCATAGCAAAGCAGGAGCTCCTTTAGTACAGTTAGTGGCCAATACTTATGCATAACTTTTTTACAGACAATATTGACTGACAAGCGTTAATTTGAAAAACAATATAGAGAATTTCTTTGCAAAATTATTTGAATAGGCAGTTGTGCAGGCAACTGAATGCATTAACATTAAAAAGGAATTAATTTACAGTTCAGTTTTCAATAAAGTCTCTGAAAGCTGACACCAGTTAAAAGGATAAGTACTTGACACAGTACACACATACTTATTATAATCCAAACTTGCCAATATCACTAATAGCTGGTTTTTTCAGGCTGCACATTGAGGGCAAATGAAGTCAGTGTTTCTCCTGATGCAACAAACGGGTGTACAAACAAACTAACAAAAAATACATATAAAAACTTCAGAAGAGATATCTGTGGGAATGTTGCATACATTCGGGCCAGCACTGTAGGTTTTTTTATTACCTGAATGCTGGGAAATCAAGCGTCACGTGACCAGGTACTGGGAAAATAAAATGGAGGACAGCGGTCTGGTGCACATGGCTGTATAAATTGGAAGAAAATAGAACAATAACATGTTTTGTTCGCTTTTTAACGTCACCTGCTTCCTCAAGGTGACTGATTCTTGATTTACAATGACTGCTGGGGCAGTATCTAGTGGCTTCTTAGTCATAGATACCAGAAAATGCATGGTGACGATAATATGAGAGATGACGATAACTCGAGACACAGGCATACTTGTTAAAAGCATCGAATTAAAAAAATATATGTCATGACGCTGTCCATGGCAAACCTATATTTTCTAAAATCTACAGAACTTCCTTGACGATCACATGGAATTTAAAACGTTTATATGTGAAATAGAATCTAATACTCGTGGTCATTATATGTGGAATTTATAAAACTCCGTGAAGGATCGATTTATGAATTCCATATGAAATGACCACTCCTAGAAATCCTGGTTTTATTCTTTCCATTTTTAGCTCCTAAAAACTGCTCAGATGGACAGACAAAATGTCCTCAAAGCAATATTTGTCTCGACCGACGCTACCTATGTGATGGAGAAAACGATTGTGGTAACAGCGAAGATGAGAATCCATTGTTTTGCAAAAATGTGTCATGTAAAACTGGCGATTTCTACTGCACTAAGAGTCATCGTTGCATACCGAAACTGTGGGTGTGTGACGGCGATGACGATTGTGGGACAGGTGAAGACGAACATGAAGGATGTGGTAAATACTTAAAATACTTAATGACATGGCGTATGATTGGATTGCGTCATAAATATCGCGGATTTTCATGCGAAAAGAAACCATTTTGTAGATGTGAAGAAATGCACTATGACGCAAAGAAACGAATTCATTCCAGTGACAACAATTCTTTTCTTAGGGCAGGCCATTTACATGAGGGTTCAATAAACCCGAAACTAAATACAGGCAGTCCCCTTTATACCGCATTTTGATAACAACTTTTTATAACGACAGTTAAGATGGAATGAATCCTCAGCTCAAAATGGGATGAATAAATGGAGATATTCAAGAACAGTGGAATAATTGAATACTACACGAAAAAGGTGGAGTACTTGAGGGAAAAGTCCTTAAGTACCTTTTATACTGCTCCTTTTTAGCTCGCCTGACGAAGGTAAGGGGGGGGTGTATTGTGATACCCCCGGTTGTCCGTCGGCGTCGGCGTCAGCGTCGGCGTCAGCGTCGGCGTCGGCGTCCGCATTTGGTTAAAGTTTACCTGCAAGCTCTTATATGTGATGTTTTACAAGTTTATTTTGAATGTATAATTAACAATTGGTAAAAAAAATATTTAACTTTATCATTGTACTTCATTTTTTCAGGGTTTTTTGGCTAAAATTGGACTTTTTGAGAAGTTATTTTTTTCCTCTGTATTACCTCCCTTATTTCCCCGTGTTAATCTTTACCTGCAAGCTGCATGAGTTCAAATCCCGGAGGGAGGCATGTTTTCTTTTTTCTTTTTAAAAACATAGTGGGTCTGGGAGTCAAGGTCACTGTGGCTATTTTAAGAAAAACATTGTCATCGCTTTAGTGCCTTCATTTATTGATGGTTTTTAATATAACTTCACCCAAAGGTTGGGTATAATGATATCTCGAGTGACTTTGATTTTCAGGGTCCGGGGCTTAAGGTCAAGGTAACTACTTTCAGGGTCAGGGGGTCAAGGTCACTGTGGCTGTTTTTAAAAAAACATTGTCATCGCTCTTGCACCTTTATTTATGGATGGATTTTAATAGAACTTCACACAAATATTGGTTATGATGATATCTCGAGTGACTTTGACTTTCAGGCTCTGGGGCTGAAGGTCAAGGTCACTGTGGCTGTTTTTAGAAAACTTTGTGATCGCTCTAGTGCCTACATTTATGGATGGATTTTAATATAACTTTACACAAATGTTGGGTATGATGATATCTCGAGCGAGTTCGACTTTCAGGGTCTGGGGCTTAAGGTCAAGGTCACTGCGGCTATTTTTAGAAAAACACTTGGTGATCGCTCTAGTGCCTACATTTATTGATGGATTTTAATATAACTTTACACAAATGTTGGGTATGATAATATCTCGAGTGAGTTTGACTTTCAGGGTCTGGGGCTGAAGGTCAAGGTCACTGTGGCTATTTTTAGGAATACTTGATCATTGCTCTAGTGGCCACATTTATTGATGGATTTTAAGGTAACTTCATAAAAATATTGGGTATGATAATATCTCGAGTCAGTTCAACTTTCAGGGCCTGGGGCTCAAAGTCAAGGTCACTGTGGCATTTTTAGAAAAACTTTGTCATCACCCTTAAGTACCTACATTTATTCATGGATATAATGTAATTTAACACAAACGCTAGACTAGGCTTCTTTAATTTGTCTTGCACGAGGGGATTTGTATCGTCTGTGATGCCTTGTTATTACTTGGAAGTTTGTAGATTTGTTTTAATTAAATATAGATTTCATTTTCATCTTTGTTTTTTTACAGTGGAAAGGCTTGCGAACAAGAAGATTAGGGTTACATTTTGGTTCTCTTTCATTTGCCGTAGTCTGTTGGTCATTTTTACAGAAGAAAAAGTTTTGATAACTGGCCCTCATCCATCTTAGGCCCCCAAAGGCGTGCTCTCTTGTCTTCTGACAACTCTTGTTAAGATTCGCTATAACGGCAAATTGTTAGAGAACAATATGTGACAGGGCATTCAACCTATTCCACTGATTAGCTTTCTTTTGGAAATTATGTTGGGTATCTAGCATACGTAATGTCATGAGCAGCACCGCGAAACATTAAAACACTATCCATAGCGAATTCTGCACAATCGATTGCCTACAAAGAATAATCAGCACGCCCCCCCCCCCCACCCCATCCTGCCCATTGCACCTTAAAGAAGTAGATTAGGTTGCATGGTGCTTCCGCGCAAAGCTGACATCGACTGAAAATTTGAATACTGGTTAACCGGTTTGAAGACCTAGGACATACAAGGCAATGTAGTCCGTCCCTTTAACCCTAGTGGTTTCTTTTTGGGTTTGATATATGATTTAATCACAGTGTTTGGTAAAAGCCCCGCAAAAATCGGAAGCAGCTTCTACAAATTGACCTAAATACATAAAAACCTAAACACACAGACAAAAATGAAATAGAAGTGGAGTCAGTGATCAGGAATCAATACAATTAACCCACAGCTCCCGACAGAGACACCAAAGGGAAAGAAACACAAACATGAAACAACAGACCCTTATGGAAACATCAATAGTGGAAAGCCAAAAGGACAGTTACTTTCCCACAAAATGGCCAATTGGCTATCAAAATAAAAACAAACCATAACAAAAATAAACCGCAACAGAAGAACCAATAGGTTTACAGGAAGCTAAATATGCAAGGGATAAGCGAAGTCTAAGGACTGACTGTACATCAAAGTAGTGTGATCTGATTATTTGCTGTTGATATAAAAATGCTATCTAATTGGGAACAAACGAAGACTATAGGCAGACTCGTTTGATGTATAATGTTTGCTAATTTCATCTCGCCATACATATCTTCTTACAGTTTTAGTCATGCTGCTCCGGATCATATGATAGATAAAGGATCTTACATGAGTAATCATTTATTATTTAATTTATTAAACGAGTTGAGGACAAGGGATAAATTGCGAGGCTGTGCCGAGAATTTTATTCCTTTTTACTCAACGAGCTTAGTACATTAAATAATACTTGATCAATGGGATCATTGATTCCATTGTGGAATTTTGAAAATATCTGAGGGTCACTGATGAGGCTTAAATGGCCGAAACTAGCTAGTCTGACCCAGAAAACATGTACACTCCATATTTTCCAGTTCTGTTGTGTATTCCTTGCTTCCAAAGGATAACCCTTTCTAGAACATATTGAACACGAGCGGAATTCTATTTATAATCTAAAACGAATTTTATACACGTTCTTTTAATGTCAATATTCGGCCTTTAGCAAATGCGACGACACTAAGGACGTATCTAACTCATTTGCATATTATATTTAATCCACTAGTGGATTACCTTATTAATGCATGGCGGTATTACATTCTCAGGCGCGAGGTCATATAAAAAATGGACAATCAATTCCACTGATGTTCCGTTGCCTATAGCTCATACTCAATCGCCGCGCGTTAGAGATCCTCTGTTTATCGCAAGATATCCTGGTGACATTTCTTTTACAGCAAAGGCCACTGGTTGTTTACCGGGGCAGTTCCGATGTGACAATGGCAAGTGTATATGGGGTCTATGGGTCTGTGATGGAATTGCAGATTGTAGTGATGGTACAGACGAAAAGAAAAGTCTGAATTGCTGTGAGATTACTTATTTTTAACTTATTATCACCTGAAGTCCGTGAACAGAATAAATCTTGAAAAATATTAAATGCCAAGTTCAAAAGAGGGTCATAACTTGGGGTTTGCTTTTAAAAGGTAGGTTAATTGTCTTATTTCTCCTGAAACTGTCAGGCGAGTACGCTTAACCTATGTGCTATGTGTCTAAAACAATACGAACCATTATTTTCTTTTAATGAATTGGGGTTTCCAAAGGTCTTTCGAGGCGTTTTAACTGATGTGTGATCGACGACATTAATAGAAATACATAGAGATTATTCATTCTCCTACTTTAAATATGGGATTTATAAATCGAGGGAGGTGAGACATTCAGATAAAGAAACGAGTGCGAAGCACGAGTTTCTTTAACAGATTGTTTTACCTCCCGTTTTTATACTGTAAAACACTTAAATTTGGCGACAGCAAATATCGGCGATTTTTATGAGTGGACCTTTCGGCGGATTTATAATTTGGCGGATTTTCAATTTCCAAAAATAGAAAAATCTGTGACCTGTTTGTCTTATGCATGCGTGTTTAAAATGGCGAAATGCAGTGTATACACGGTGGTTTTCAACTGTTTTCCTCATTACATTGTTCTTTGGATGTGTTGTAACAAACCACTTCTATTGTTTTTAAATTACTTGGTCTATTCACAGGCAAAGCCGTCAATCAATATCAGTAATACAATTTGTGACAATTACTGTCAAGAGCATTTGCTTTTATTCAGCTTTGTTGAGCATGCTAAATGGCTTAATAACTGACAAGTGAAGCAAAGAGAAAAACTAGATTATACGTTGTATCGCCCAATAATATACTTGCTGTGTTTACTGGAAATAAATTTCTGTCAGTTTGTTATTTTTATTGGCGGTTTTTAGTTTCGGCGGTATTTACTTTGACCGCCAATAGCGCCAAAATAAAATGACTGCCAAATATAAGTGTGTTACAGTAAATCCCATGTTCTTAATAGTAGAAATAAATAATCTGTATATTACATGCACTTCTGCAGATTTTAGGACAGTTTGGATCTTGACATATTGAATCTGATTACCCTTTCAGTTGACTGTTTACAGCTCATGTTAACGGTTCAATGATGGTAGTGTTACAGAAACTGGGCTAACTGAGGTTTATGACCAAGTATGACCGACTCGGTATAGATAGATAGATAGATAGATAGATAGATAGATAGATAGATAGATAGATAGATAGATAGATAGATGGTCGGCCTCGGAAGCTCAGTCGCTTACGCGTCTGACTGGTGTTCAGGAGGACATGGGTTCAATACCGCCCGGGGTCTGCAACATTCCTTTCGTGGAAAATGATTACGGTCATTATCTCCCTTCCGCTGATTCAAGGGGGGCAGTTTTCAGTTTTTGGCAGGCGAAGAATTTGCACTGTACTGGTTAACCGCTTACTTAAGAGCCTGTCCAGGGCCAGGGAAAGCGCGGATCTGTAAACTGAGCGGTTCAAAAATGACCTTAACTAGTGTTGACTGGCCATATTACTCCAATTCTAACAAACGAATAAACAATCACAAGCTGGGTGGAAGAAAAAACTGGATGGGCGCCAATTTGAAAGCGTTTTCTACCGTTTTGAACAGAAATAGAAGAAACAAAGTGTTTCATTGATAAAACAAATACAATGTGAGATTAAAGAAAGTAATACGTACATCATATTCAATGATCTTAACCATGTTTACTTTTGTTTCAGCGTTGCATCGGACTCAAATTTCACGCATTCTTTATATCGTCCCAGACACTATTGCAATGGCGTCATGAATAACATGATGTAACTGAAACTTTCCCGCGTTCGAATGTAATGATGCACTGAATTAGCGGTACGATAATCTTGTATCTTGTACATAAAGAAGTTCCAGATAAAGGGATTTATTTCCCCGGCTAAGAGGAAATATTTCTTCTTCGCATAAAGGAAAATACCAAATTTATGTCTGATGGAAATCATAGTATTTCTCTTTTATGCATGCACTATATTGTTAATGTGTGTGTATATGTGTAAACGTCGATAACGAAATGCACTTAGGATAGGAATGTACTTGACAGTTTTTATTTCAAGACTGGTCAGATTTATGTATTTTACAGCTTCAAGACTGTGCCCCAAGGACATGTTTTCCTGTCTTTCGAAAAACTTAACAACGGAACCCGTCTGTCTGCCAAAGGCTAAGGTAATTACGACGTAGACATTTTTACGAACAATTCCTATTTTACACTCATAGAAATCGTTGCAAAAGGTGGTAAGTTAAATAGATAACCCCATAGAAATCGTTGCAAAAGCTGACAAGTTAAATAGATAACCCTGTTATGTCTGTTGCTTGGTCAACCGGGGTTCAACTATTGGTTTTATTTTGCTCGAGTGTTCCACTGGCGTTGTGTGCAGCACCGGATGTGTCAAAGCTTTTTTCTGTCAAGTCCTCAGCCTTGGGTCATTTGGCATAAATTATTATTTCAGTGTTAACAGAGTTGATTCACTGATTAGTTAGAAAACCCTCGCGCGGACCTAAAAATACATGTTAGAACCACAGTGAAAGTGAGACTGAGCATTTGGATCCCGTAAAGTATACTTAATCCCAACAGTAATTTTACTGGCTGTTCCAAGTGTGTGCTGTTACTGTGGCTCCTTCCCCTTCTTTTGTTGTCCATTTTGGTTGCGTTTGTCCGTCCTGTTTAGTGTTTGTTGTATTGGTGATTCTGATTCTCCACTCCCATCATTATGTATGTTGTTTCTATTTAGATACGTTAGGTTTCCTGCTGATTGTGAAAGAGCTGCTGTCTCGGTTTTTACCAATGGTTTAATTTCGTGTGTTTCGACTTCTTTCCCAAATGAAAATTAAAAAGAGAAACACTTAGGAACTGATCCAATCAGATCCCAAATTCTTCCCACAATATCGCTAGGGGAAGAAGCCGAAACTTGGAGTGACGACAGTAAATAAAACGAACAACAGGTAAACCGAGTCAGCAGCTCTTTTCCGAACAGGTGGGGGAAAGTTTATATCAAAGGGTAACAGTTCCTGGTCGTTTCAATCTTCCAGCACTCGTTCTAGCTTTATTGCAATGTAGGTGACATTCTTGAATTCCTGTTTGCTTTCCTGAAAACCTTACCTCTCAGAAAAGTGATAGACTAGCAAAGAAATCAATGTGCTATTCAGGTACACAATCACTTGAACAAGTCCGTGAAATGAACAGCCATAAATAGAAGAGAAGGTAATGGACAAACATCGATACAAGCAACCCACACCCTTAATAGACACCAAAGGGAAAGAAACACAAATATAAAATAACTAGACACTGATGGAACATCAATATTGGAATGCCAATATTGGAATGCCAAAATGACAGTTACTTTTCCACAAAATGGCCAATTGGCTATTCAAAAAAAAAATTATATAAGCGATACACACACTCAAAGACAAACCCTAACAAAAATAAACCTCAGCAGAATCTCCGCCTTGGAACGGTCAGTGAAAAGAATTTCACTGGGGGTGGGGGAGGGGCTTAAATCGGTTTTACGCGGCCGCAATCCTCGCCCTTGATTCCATCGCGAGTTTGAAATATCATTTGTTTTATCCGCTTGAAGGTCTCCTAACTCATCAGTGCAACATCTCCAAGAACACAAAAGTCAAACAATCACAGAGATGAAACAACGGCGAGGGCTCGGACAGCAGCAAACCACTGAAATGCTGGAGCAAAAGAAAAACAACAGTTAGACTCCGATGGGCCCAACCGGAGACATAGCATCATATACCGAATGTGGATTAGGTACAACATTTATGTTATGCGACAGACTGCATGCATGGTAACTTACCCAATCACGGTTGACAAATTTGCTTCCCTCTTTAATTGCACGCCGGTGGGTCAGGCCTCAGATTCTATGATGGTTCCTGCGTAAAGGCTTACTGAGAATTAGAGAGAATCTAATTCTATGTAATGTTGGTTTGTGCCTGATGCTCTGTCCCTGGTCGTGCCGATCGGGGTCTAATTGTTGGTTTTCTTTTGCTCCAGCATTTCTGTGTTTTTTTGCCATCGAGTCCTCACCGTTGTTAAATCTCTGTGGTTGTTTGATGTTTTGTGTACACGAAGATGTTGCACTGATTAGTTAGGAGGCCTTTTTGCGAACTGAACAAATTATTTGTCAAACTCGCAACGGAAGTAAGGGCGAGGATTGTGGCCACGTGAAACCGATATTAGCTCCCCCCACTCCCAGTGTAATTCGTTTCACTGACCCTTCCAAGGCAGTTCTTCTGTCGCGGTTATTTTTTGTTATGGTTTGTCTTTGAGTGTTTGTATCGCTTATATTATTTTGTTTCGGATAGCCAATTGGCCATTTCGTGGGAAAGTAACTGTCCTTTTGGATTCCCGCCATAGATGTTTCTATTAGGGCCAGTGCTTCATGTTTGTGTTTCTTTTCCTTTTGTGTCTCTGATGGGAGCTGTGGGTTAATTGTATCGATTCCTGGTCATTGCCGTCACTTCTATTTTAATCATGCGAAAAACTGCACAGATTACTGTTGACCGCATCACGGTCGGTAAACATGATGGACCCTTTATTTATACTGCGGCGGTTCAGACATTCAACTCAATGACAATGGTGGCCTCTACAAATGGCTTCTAATTTGAGGTTTTATGTTACATCCTTCGCTGGACCTGCCACCGCTTAATTAACGGGTTTCTACTATGACACTATACGAGTGTACATAAATACGACATGACACGTGTTTCGAAAGACTTCTGCAGGGTCACAAATGTATCTCTACGATTAAGTACATTTGTATGGATGTACGACAATGAACTGGTTTCATTCGACTTCGCTTTTGTGTTTCTTTCATTTTGGTGTCTCTGATTGGAGCTGAGGGTTAATTGTATCGATACCCGATCATTGCCATCACTTCTTTTTTCCTACTATACAGCATAATTTTGTATATGACATCTGAATTATTTGCGAATCAAAAACGTACATAAAGCAAATCAATTGTCATCATCCCATTTGTCATTGAGCTTAGAAGGTTATGATACTCGCCTTGTACACCAGGGGTCGCTGGATTGATCCCGGGCTTCTCCAAACTTTCGGATGAGTCGTTAAACCGATGTTCCTTCTCCCCCGTATGACCTTAGCTGTTGGTGAGGGGTAAACCTCAAACACTCGCCCCATCCTTTGCCATCGCGTTTGGAATATTTAACATGCCGCTTCAGCCATCGGTACACAACAGAAGTGACGAAAATGTCCAGGAATCGATACAATTAAGCCACAGTTCCAATCAGAAATACTAAAGGGAAAGAAACACAATCATGAAACAACTAGACCCTAATGGAAACATCAATAGCGGGAAGCCAAAAGAGAGTTACTTTCCCACAAAATGGTCAATTAGCTATCCAAAACAATAATGTATGCGACACACACACTCAAAGACAAACCATAACCAAAAATCAACCGCGGCAGAAGAACCGCCTTGGAACGATCAGTGAAAAGAATTCCACTGGGGGGCATAAATGGATTTTACGTAGCCACAATCCTCGCCCTTACAAAGTATGCATATTCTGATGCAAAAGACGACCTTCATATTAGACCAACAATGATAGTGGAGGAAATTAATGGTTTTCTGTTGGATTCGTTATTGGAACTGATTACTGATTGCTGGACAAAGTTGGTGCCTATTGTATTATTGTACACACCAATTATATCCCCAACCTCATGCAAACTCTTAGACAAATCGTACACAGATGTACAGTTATCGCTGATACTCGTCGCGATAAATTCTTCAGAACTGGGCTTCAGTATCATGTTATGTCGCAGTAACCAGAACACTACCAGTAGCATTTCGGCTATGCACTGTGTGAAGCAGAACGCCGAGAACTCGCGAGAACCCGCGACATTAAAATACAAGATATGTACGATGTTCTACGGGTGAGTTGACGAACATTTTAAACAGTGAAAATATTTTGCGGACATTTCAAACTAAGCTACGGGAGTTGTGCACGACCAACGCCGATATATATCGATATCACCTCAAAATAGAAGTGGAGGCAATGATCAGGAATCGATACAACTAACCCACATCTCCCATCAGAGATACCAAAGGGAAAGAAACACAAATACGAAATAACAGACCCCAATGGAAACACCAACAGCGGAAAGCCCAAAGGACAAACTCTCATACTCTCTTCGGACTGCTGCAATTTCATAACTCGTAGCCGCTCATAACCCAGCTTGTGGAGGTGAGACAATCCTGTGGAAAAATTGCATAATGGCTCAGCTGGATTCTTGCCAGACAGTTGACAAGGTTGGTTTGATTCGCGGATCCGGCAAAATCGTTTGGAGACATAAAACAATGTCATTACGAGGGTTTATTGATAAGTTGTGAGCCTCATATTGAAGGATTTGAATTTGTCGGACATATTGTATTATGTTTCAACACAATCCCCTCCAGTATCTATATACTTTTGTCAGCGGTGTTTAATGACCTCAATGTTTAATAGAACTCCTTTTCTCGGCTGTTCGGAAAGTCATCCACTGCATATATGACTTCATCATCGGACTGAAAGTGGTTGCCTGAAATAGCCGTTTTCAGTTTTGGAAATAGATGAAAGTCTTATGGAGCAAGACTAGATGATTCAGGCGGATGCTCAATCTGCTCGATAAATTTAAAGCCACAACCGTGAATGGAAGCCATAGCAATGACATACTTGTGAACAGGAGCATTGTCCTGATGGAACAACACACCTTTAGTAATCTTTCCGCGGCGCTTAAGTTTAATATTTTACCGTAACTGCATCAGAAGTGAAGCTTGGTATGTGTCATTGATTGTTTGACCCTTCTTACTATAGGGAACAAAGTACTAGAACCCCCCTTCTCAGAAGGATCCTATTTTTTTATCAGAGAATTCAATTTATTAGCCTCTTTACAGTGATAGAATTCGTTAAATAAACACCAGTTGATGGCTGAAGCAGTTATCTCTAATATCGCTTACTTGATGTTTATACATACAAAAGATGTGCTTTTTGAATGGAAAGGATAATTCATGAAGCGTTGTTATAGTGGTTTGTTTCAACTGTTTAAATAAATGATATGAAATCACCTATAGGCAAATATAATACCCACAGCAATGAGTTAATGCTGGAGCTTGTATCTAGCAGTGAATCTCCCGTCAGCGGTCATCAAAAATGACTTGTGTAAATAATCAGATTTCATGACCATGCTGCCTGAATTTTCATAACTTCTACCTTGTTCCTATAAGTATTCTGGTGATAATCTATTGGCAGAATACCATCTACATCCCAGAAAACTGAGGCCATAACCTTCCCAGTTGATTCTTTGCCTTCTTTTGCGCTGGTGAGCCAGGGTGCTTTCACTGTTTCGATTGTTGTTTGGTCTCTTGGGGTAAAATGATGGACCCATGTTTAATCCAGAGTGACAAATCTCTGAAGAAAGCTCAAACAGGTTGCAATTAACACGCGATAATATTCGCCTGATGTGCTTCTGATCAACTTCAGAAGTCTTGGTACCCATCGGGCCGAAAGCTTTCTCATTGCAAGACCCTCTATCAGAATCTTCCCTGTGAAATGCCAACACTACTGGCTATATATCATTTTGTTACTCGTCTGTCAGTCATACCAATAACATGGACTTTATTGGCCATTTCTGGGATTGGCAGACCTTCCAGGATGGTGGTCATCCTAAAGGCTGTGTCTGTGGCGCTAAAAATTCCGCCACCCATCTTTTTTTCACTGTAGCATATTAAGGGGCATCTGTCCCTAGTATTACTACCATATCATTATGAATATCCGTAGGTGTTAAACCGTTGTTATGCAAATATAGGATCACTGCTCTTTCATCGATTTTGTCCATTTTGCATAAGCTGCTTGTCTTGTTTAATTTAAAGTGCTACCTCGTCGATATAAACTGACCAAATGAGACCAGTCCTTGGGTACACGGCCCTATATAGTCAGAAAATAGTAGGACTTAAAAAGAACAACCCTGCGTACCTCCTTCAATGCGAGGCTAACAACATATCAAATAGCCCTCGTATCTCCCTTCATTTGGCTCATGACAAATACTTTTTCAGTTATGCTGAACTCACTAAGAAGATCAAATCATGATCAGGAAAAGTGTGTTTAAATTACTGAATGGCTTGATATGATCTGAATAGTTACTTCTGGGTATTTTACTCTAAAACAGAGATGACAACAGCAGTTTGACTCTTTGTTCAATACGGGGCTACTGCCTGTGGAAAGAATTGCTTAAAAGCAGCAGATGCTTTTTGTCGCAGCTGCTTTTGCAGGAAGACATATGGTTGCAAATTTCTGTCCGTCCATCCATCCATCCATTCATCCATCCATCCATCCGAGCGCAACTACTCATAGTTTTTACCGATCGATTTGAAACTTTGCAGTTTCTTTTATCATGGTCCGTAGATTTGTATGTGGTTTTGAGGTTATCCTCGCTTTATCTTTTATTAACGTTTTTGACTCATTATTTTTCCATTTCCAATAACTGTTAGAATAGATAACTTGTGAGCCCAACTCCTCTTACTGTTTTTACCAATCTTTTGTAGACAGTTGTAGGTGTTTTGTCATGGTCTGCAGATTTGCATTTGATTTGGAGGTTGTTTGTCAACTTTTGTTCAATTTCACGACTGTTTTCCCGGTCCAATTACCATCAGAATAGATACATTCTAATCGCAAGTCCTCTTTCAGCATTATCCAGATGATTTTGTCATGATTTAGAGATGTGCATGTGGTTTTTATTACGCCCGTTTTGAAAAAAAACGGTCGTATTATGTTATGGGGTCGGCGTCCGTCCGTCCGTCTGTAAACTTTTCGTTTCCGGATAACTCCTCCTACAGTTTTCATCCCATCAAGCTGAAACTTGGTAGGTAGTAAGACCATGATGTGTAGATGTGCGTAAAGTTTCGAGAATTAACGTCCGCCAAATATTAACAGAGTTATGCCCCTTTCAAATTTTTGTAAACATTTTCGTTTCCGGATAACTCCTCCTACAGTTTTCATCCGATCAAGTTGAAACTTGGTAGGTAGTAAGACCATGATGTGTAGATGTGCATAAAGTTTCGAGAATCAACGTCCGCCAAATATTAACAGAGTTATGCCCCTTTGAAATTTTTGTAAACATTTTCGTTTCCGGAAAACTCCTCCTACAGTTTTCATCCGATCAAGCTGAAACTTGGTAGTTAGTAAGACCATGATGTGTAGATGTGCGTAAAGTTTCGAGAATCAACGTCCGCCAAATATTAACAGAGTTATGCCCCTTTGAAATTTTTGTAAACATTTTCGTTTCCGGATAACTCATCCTACAGTTTTCATCCGATCAAGCTGAAACTTGGTAGGTAGTAAGACCATGATGTGTAGATGTGCGTAAAGTTTCGAGAATTATCGGGTTAAAGGTTAAGCAAATGCTATAAGTGCTCGTTTTTATGTGTTGTAAATAACTGATGAGATTAATTCTAGTTCTAAGCTGTCTGCTGTGGAAAGAGCAATACAGGGAAAAGGAAGAAAGCTCTATGATGCTCTAGCTCTGGCTTGGCACTGTGCATGCTGTTCTTGCATTTGCTGTCACCCATTGAAACTTGAAAAATAGTTCCACCATCAATGAATACTGTTTTCAGGTTTCAGTCTACCAAATATGAATTTGCCACGGGCGTATAATGCCCCGCTTGCGGAGCTCTTGTCAGATTATCCTTTCTCTGTTTTTTATCATCTTTTCCCGCTTTCACAACGTGGATTTTTCAGGTCAATTCTGTTGATACCTTGTGAGTGCAACTCCTGTTATTGTTTTGTACCAATTGTTTTTAAAAGATACATGTCTTTTCGGCATGGTATTAGGGTGCGCATGTAATTTGGATATAATTCTTAGGTAATTTCTAGTCACTTTTTCTCCATTAAAACATTTTCTGGGCTAAGGTATATAGACTTCCTTTGTTTAGGTTTCCACGTAAAATCGATTTAAGCCCCCCAGTGGAAATCATTCCACTGACCGTTCCAAGGCGGTTCTTTTGTGGCGGTTTATTTATTGTGTTGTTTGTTACTTACTGTGTGTATCGCTTGTGCCTTTTTATTTTGGATCGCCATATGGCCATTTTATGGGAAAGTAACTGTCCTTATGACCTTCCTTTGTTTAGGTTTCCATTATGGTCTGGTTGCTAAATGTTTGTGTTTCTTTCCCTTTGGTGTCTTTGATGGGTGGAGTAAGTTAATTGTATCGATTCCTGATCTTTGTTTTACTTCTACTTTCCATTATGGTCTGGTCGCTTCATGTTTGTGTTTCTTTCCCTTTGGTGTCTTTGATGGGTGGAGTAAGTTAATTGTATCGATTCCTGATCTTTGTTTTACTTCTACTTTGGGTAGTTCTTAATTCCTATATTATCTTTTTACCAGAAATAAACATGGGGTGGGTAACGGGACGGTGCGACATCGAATTTACCGAAGTTTGATCTGTTTTCTTGTGGGCATTTGCAGACTGAACGCCGTGATCATGAAATGTCAAGTCGTTGGTTCTTTTGAAAACCTTAATTGAAAATATATATCAGGATTATTTAATTGCACGCCTCTTTAATTGCACGCCGGTGGGTCAGGCCTCAGATTCTATGACGGCTCCAACGTAAAGGCTTATTGAAAATTAGAGAGATAATGTTGGTTGGTGCCTGATGCTCTGTCTCTGGTCGGGCTCATCGGAGTCTAACTGTTGGTTTTCTTTTGCTCCAGCATTTCAGTGGTTTCTTGCTGTCGGGTCCTCACCGTTGTCTCACCTCTGTGGTTCTTTGATTTTTGTGTTCACGGAGATGTTGCACTGATGAGTTAGGAGGCCTTCATGCGGACTGAACAAATTATTTGTCTAAATCGCGACGGAAGTAAGGGCGAGGATTGTGGCCACGTAAAATCGATTTAAGCTCCCCCCCCCCCCCCCCCCCCCCCAGTGGACATCTTCCACTGACCGTTCCAAGGCGGCTCTTCTGTGGCGATTTATTTATGTTGTTGTTTGTTACTTACTGTGTTTATCACTTGTGTCTTTTGGTTTGGGATGGCCATATGGCCATTTTGTGGGAAAGTAACTGTCCTTATGGCCTTCCTTTGTTTAGGTTTCCATTATGGTCTGGTCGCTTAATGTTTGTATTTCTTTCCCTTTGGTGTCTTTTATGGGTGGAGTAAGTTAATTGTATCAATTCCTGATCTTTGTTTTACTTCTACTTTACTTATTTACTTTCTTTGGTTGTTAATTTCAAGGTATGTGACGGCAACAAAGACTGTTACCATGGTGACGACGAAGATGATTGTCCGACCAGTCAGAATTGTGAGAGTGGCGAGTTTGAGTGTGACAATGGTAACTGTATTCCGCGTACTCTCATGTGTGACCATATTGATGATTGTGATGATAATAGTGATGAGCCAAGTACATGCGGTAAGTGACAAAGGATGCATATCGCATCGGTTATAGTTCTCTTACAACTGTAAAATGCTTCGTTTCTTTCAACATCGGGTGCCCCGACTTATATTGGCACATGGTGTGGCGATGCATGCTGTCTTCTCTGATGTTCATAAGATGGGGATAGAGAGACACAATGTTATCTTTCCTGTTTTTTTTCACTTGCATTCTCTTTTCCTCATTATCCGCTATATCTCTTTGTACCCCCGCCCATACAATAATTATACTTTAATAACATGCAGCGCTTGTTATCCATTTGTTATCAGGACGATGACAAAAATGACCTTCAGTGGCTGTTTTCAATAAAACAGCAACTTTTTATCTTCATGCAAGTCTACTTTTCTAATACAGCACAACAGCCCCCGCCCATAGGGGCTTGAAGAAATATATGGGCTGCATGATGCTTCCACGCAGAGCTGAATCTGGCCCGCACACTAGTACTGGTAAACCGCTTAGAGGATCTAAGCCTGTCCAGGAACCGCAGTGCGAGGCGGACCGTCCATGCTAATAAACCCTATTGGTTTCATTGGGCGACAGGGCTTGAGATGTCATTTCAGCTCAATGTCGGGTAAAAGTCCCACAAAATTGGAAGCAACGTCTCCAAAATGACCTTTACAGTGTTGACGGGGACGTTAAACCTCAAATCAAACAAAAACAAACTAATACAGCACAGGATATATGGAGTTCTTGCCACCCGCTGCAACCGACAATTTTAAACAATCGATATGCCTGATAGCACAAAATTCACACTTTATCTTCCATGCACAAGTTGTGCGATTGAACAAATGTGTATAATTCGTATATGCATGAAAGGACATTGTCCTGCATTGCCACTCATTCCTCTGCCAGATCCATTTTCTGTTTCTAGCAGAATTTTGGAAACACCTGTTGATTACTTATATCACCTTACCTTCCGCATGGCAAATTGCAACAGACGGGCTATTTGCCGATTATAATCCATAGTTTGTTTGAAATCAGTTTTATTGTGGGCGTTTCGATGGGTACGAATTGCGCATCTCTTGTGGCTGATCTATACTTGTATTGTTATGAAAGAGACTTGGAATGTCGAAAACGCAGAACTAGATCTCACGGCACCAGGAAAAATGGTAACTTTAAACGTAAATCACGTGCGTTTAAACGAAACAATACTAGACTGAAGTGACTGTCAATTATATTATTAAATCATGGACGCCACTCTATGCTTTCATTTTTAAGTTCATTACCCGTTTCTGTTTTACGTCTTCTGGACACCGAGGCGAATAAATTCTACGATAGTTCTCATCAGTTATATGATGCGGCTCTCTTAACTAGAGGCTATACTCAGCATACTCTCCGTCCTTACATTGATTCTGAAATTAATCATAAACGTCATTTCTTCAAAATATCCTTCATTAATAAGGGTATGGATTTTATAGATTTACCCAGTATCTTCCGTGAGAGATCGGTGCTTTCTTCCATTCCTGCTTATTTTCAAAATACTGAAACACCTATAATTTGCTATAGATATAACAAACCTGTTAGATCTATCATTTTTAATTTCAATAAACTTGTTTCAGATCTTGATATTGATACTAATACTCCTGATTCATGTGATTGTAAAAACTCAAAGTATTGCTATCCTGTTGCTGGTCATGTAATTACTGGCAATTTGAAAATTATTCCTGATTCTAGGATAAGGAATATAATTTCTAAAGGACCGAAATATCGGTTTCCTTCTAAAATTGATTTCAGTAAATGTAGAGATGAAATCGCTGCTTCCTTGAATGAATTCGGTAATCGATGGTGTAAGCGAGAGTATGTTGAGTGTAAAGCCCTAAAGGACTGGAAACTTAGCATTTTAAGACTAGTGAATAAACGCATTTCTTTCTATTCTCAAAATACTAACTTATTACCTCCTAAGCCCAAGACGTCTTTACGTCATCTTAAACTAGGTATTCAAGAATTTCATAAGAAGTTTGTTTTGGCCCCTGCAGACAAGGCCGCTAACAACGTCGTCGTTGTGTGACGGCTCCACTATGTTAACACGCTTAAGCAGGAGCTTGGTGGTACTAAGGCCTATGAACTTCAGCCTTTGGCTGAAGAGAGAGCTATAGTAGATAAACATGTTTGTCTTTCAGCCACCAAGTTTGCTGTGTGTGTTAACGAAGGCCAAGACAAGCTTCCTACGCTATACTGGTTACCAAAACTTCATAAAAAACCTTACAAAGCACGGTTTATTGCAAATTCTAGTTCTTGCACTACCACTGAACTTTCTAAATTATTAACTTCCTGTCTTACTGCTATTAAAACGCATGTAATTAAATATTGTGATAAAGTCTTTGAAAGATCAGGAAGAAATCTGTTTTGGTCTATAAAAAATTCGAATGAGGTTTTAAATAAATTGAAATCTAGACAGTTTCGTGCTTCTAGTCTGTCTACCTACGATTTTTCCACTCTTTACACTACACTTCCTCATAATCTTATAAAAGAAAAGCTTAATGATTTAATTGAATGGGCTTTTCACAGAGAAGATTCTATCTATCTTGCATGTAATGTCAGAAATGCATTTTTCACTTCTAAAGAGCATAAGAATTATACACTTTGGTCATGTCAGAAAGTGTGTGATGCCCTCACCTTTCTACTTGACAATATTTATATTAGATTCGGTACTAAGTTATTTAGACAAATTGTGGGTATTCCGATGGGTACTAATTGCGCACCTCTTGTGGCTGATCTGTTCTTGTATTGTTATGAAAGAGACTTCTTTTGTCGCTTTCCATTGATAACCAATCTGAAATTATTGAAGCTTTTAGCTCTACTTCTAGATATTTAGATGATTTATTAAATATTGATAATACCTATTTTGATGGTTTGGTCAGTCAGATTTACCCCCTAGAACTTCAGTTAAATAAAGCAAATTCTTCTGATACCGAGGCCCCGTTTTTGGATTTACATCTATCTATTGTAGATGGATTTGTTTCGTGCAAAATTTATGATAAACGCGATGACTTTGATTTTGAGATTGTAAATTTTCCTTTTTTGGATGGTGATGTTCCTCGTGCGCCATCCTATGGCGTTTATATTTCGCAATTAATTCGATTTGCTAGAGTGTGTAGTCAGGTAACTGACTTCAACACTCGTAATAAATTATTAACGGCTAAACTTCTTAATCAGGGTTATCGGTACCATAAACTACGCAAAGCCTTTTCAAAATTTTATAGACGCCATTCTGATTTAATTTCAAAATTCAATATTGGACTTAAATCTCTCCTGCAACAAGGTCTATCGGAACCCGAATTTTATGGTGACTTAGTATATAAATTCAGAAAAATATATAACCGCAATGACTTCAGCACCCAATTTCGTAAAATCATTCTTCGATATAAAAAGATTGGGTACAACATGGATATTATACGACAGACTGCATGCATGGTAGTTAACCCAATCACGGTTGGCAACTTTGCTTCCCTCTTTAATTGCACGCCGGTGGGTCAGGCCTCAGATTCTATGACGGCTCCAACGTAAAGGCTTATTGAAAATTAAAGAGATAATGTTGGTTGGTGCCTGATGCTCTGTCTCTGGTCGGGCTCATCGGAGTCTAACTGTTGGTTTTCTTTTGCTCCAGCATTTCAGTGGTTTCTTGCTGTCGAGTCCTCACCGTTGTCTCACCTCTGTGGTTCTTTGATTTCTGTGTTCACGGAGATGTTGCACTGATGAGTTAGGAGGCCTTCATGCGGACTGAAAAAATTATTTGTCTAAATCGCGACGGAAGTAAGGGCGAGGATTGTGGCCACGTAAAATCGATTTAAGCCCCCCAGTGGAAATCTTCCACTGACCGTTCCAAGGCGGCTCTTCCGTGGCGATTTATTTATGTTGTTGTTTGTTACTTACTGTGTGTATCACTTGTGTCTTTTAATTTTGGATGGCCATATGGCCATTTTGTGGGAAAGTAACTGCCCATATGGCCTTCCTTTGTTTAGGTTTCCATTATGGTCTGGTCGCTTAATGTTTGTATTTCTTTCCCTTTGGTGTCTTTTATGGATGGAGTAAGTTAATTGTATCAATTCCTGATCTTTGTTTTACTTCTACTTTTCATGTTGTCGCTTTCCATTGATAACCAATCTGAAATTATTGAAGCTTTTAGCCCCACTTCTAGATATTCAGATGATTTATAAAATATTGATAATACCTATTTCGATGGTTTGATCAGTCAGCTTTACCCCCCAGAACTTCAGTTAAATAATGCAAATTCTTCTGATACCGAGCCCAAGTTTTTGGATTTACCTTTCTATCTATTGTACATGGGTTTGTTTCCTGCAAAATTTATGATAAATGCGATGACTTTGATTTTGAGATTGTAAATTTTCTTTTTTTGGATGGTGATGTTCCTCGTGCGCCATCCTATGGCGTTTATATTTCGCAATTAATTCGATTTGCTAGAGTGTGTAGTCATGTAACTGACTTCAACACTCGTAATAAATTATTAACGGCTAAACTTCTTAATCAGGGTTATCGGTACCAAACACTACGCAAAGCCTTTTCAAAATTTTATAGACGCCATTTTGATTTAATTTCAAAATTCAATATTGGACTTAAATCTCTTCTGCAACAAGGTCTATCGGAACCCGAATTTTATGGTGACTTAGTATATAAATTCAGAAAAATATATAACCGCAACAACTTTAGCACCCAATTTCGTAAAATCATTCTTCGATATAAAAAGATTGGGTACAACATGGATATTATACGACAGACTGCATGCATGGTAGTTAACCCAATCACGGTAGGCAACTTTGCTTCCCTATTTAATTGCACGCCGGTGGGTCAGGCCTCAGATTCTATGACGGTTCCAACGTAAAGGCTTATTGAGAATTAGAGAGATCTAATTCAAGGTAATGTTGGTTGGTGCCTGATGCTCTGTCTCTGGCCGGGCCCATCGGAGTCTAACTGTTGGTTTTCTTTTGCTCCAGCAATTCAGTGGTTTCTTGCTGTCGAGTCCTCACCGTTGTCTCACCTCTGTGATTCTTTGATTATTTGTGTTCACGGAGATGTTGCGCTGATGATTTAGGAGGCCTTCATGCGGACTGAACAAATTATGTGTCTAAATCGCGACTGAAGTAAGGACGAGGATTGTGGCCACGTAAAATCGATTTAAGCCCCCCAGTGGAAATCTTTCCACTGACCATTCCAAGGCGGTTCTTCTGTGGCGATTTATTTATGTTGTTGTTTATTACTAGCTGTGTGTATCACTTGTCTCTTTTTATTTTGGATGGCCATATGGCCATTTTGTGGGAAAGTAACTGTCCATATGTTTAGGTTTCCATTATGGTCTGGTCGCTTAATGTTTTTGTTTCTTTCCCTTTGGTGTCTTTGATTGGTGGAGTAAGTTAATTGTATCGATTCCTGATCTTTGGTCTACTTCTACTTTATCATCGGAGCCTGGTTCTATTAATACTAGCTTGTTGATATAAGAATGTCTTTAATAGTTCTGAATAGAGGTTGTTGAGTAAATATTATTGAGGAACTAATCGAGCATGAACCAAATACATGTCCCAAACATCAGTCGGATAGATTGACAAACATATCTTAATAAACAACCAAATCGCAAAGTAGAAGTAAAACAAAGATCAGGAATTGATACAATTAACTTACTCCACCCATAAAAGACACCAAAGGGAAAGAAATACAAACATTAAGCGACCAGACCATAATGGAAACCTAAACAAAGGAAGGCCATAAGGACAGTTACTTTCCCACAAAATGGCCATATGGCCATCCAAAATTAAAAGACACAAGTGATACACACACTAAGTAACAAACAACAACATAAATAAATCGCCACAGAAGAGCCGCCTTGGAACGGTCAGTGGAAGATTTCCACTGGGGGGCTTAAATCGATTTTACGTGGCCACAATCCTCGCCCTTACTTCCGTCGCGATTTAGACAAATAATTTGTTCAGTCCGCATGAAGGCCTCCTAAGACTCGCAAGACTTGTCCCGTTAAGTTAACTGAAACCCACCGTTTTTTGGGGTGTTTTTTATTTTATTTTATTTTTTTTTTTTTGCTGACCGTTGCAGGTCGGTGGTTTTGCTGTGAATCCTTCATGTTCTGTGTTGGTGGTTCTGAATCTTTCCATAATCATGTATGTTGTTTCGTTGATGAATCTGATTTTCCCGCTTTTTGGTTGTTCGTTTTAGTTACGTTTGTCCTTCCAGTTCAATGTTTGTCTTGTTGATGATTCCGATTCTTTCCCTAATTATCAATATTGCTGCTTTTTAGTAAGGTTTGGATATTCTGAGTCACCACCTGTTTTGGAAAGAGCTGCTGACTCGATTTACCTGCTGTCCGTTTTATTTACTGTCATCACTTCATGTTTCGACTTCTTTCCCTAGTGTTATTGTGGGACGAATTTGAGATCTGATTGTATAAAATCATGATCGTTCCTGTTTTTAACTTTCCTAAACAGGTGGCAACTCAGTTACAAAATATGCGACACAAACGTTGATTAGATAAATCAGAAGAAAAAACGAATAAATGAATAAATAAATAACACTAATCTTGCAACCTATTTTATAGATTACCCAACATGTAGCCCAGATCAGTTCACTTGTGGAAATAAAGTATGTATTTCTAAAGACTGGGTATGTGATGGTGAAGACAATTGTGGCGACAATACTGATGAAAACCAACCACAATGCGGTAGGTAATTAATTTTATATTACACAGTGAAAATATTGTATAAAAGGGGCAATCCTTTGAAAGCAGGAACTACAATACAGATCTGAAAACCGTAGATTGAACAAGTTTTTCCAGGCCAGACAAGCTTGTTTCGGCCAATTACCCCTCGTCGATGATCCTCCAATATTTTCAAATTTTGGCAGAGGAATCTATGGTCCCAAAGGACTCGAAAATATAACAAACTCTGTGACAAATGACAGTGGGACGTTTTGCGGCCGCCACGCGTTAATTTCACGTTTGCAATAAGATAAATATTTATAGTAATAATATTCTGCTGATAAAAGGCCAGCTAAATTTGGTAGTACATATGTTTGCAAAGTATTGTTTCTAACTGTCGAAACTACGGTCATCATATTAATGCGAATCAGACACAATTTGTAGATTTGTAGATTGAGTAACACCATAGCTCAAGAAATTTAGTCTTTTATAATCAAGATCAGTTTACTGATAATCCTGACATTAACTAGACGTTAATCAAAGGGATTACACTTCTCAGAAGGTAATATGTGGAAGGTGATAAATTCAGCCTCGAATATTTATATGTGAATGTCATTTATTGTAAGTATATATATAACATATATTTGTAAGAAAGTCTTAAGTGTTATAACAGACTCTTCCTGGGTCTCCGTGGCCTAGAAGGTAAGAGCGCCGACTCTTAATCATTAGGTATCTCAGCGCTGTGGTTCGAGCCTGGCTCGGGTCACATGTGAGATGCCAAGTTCTTCAACGGAAGGTAAGGTGGTTTTTCTCCAGGTATTCCAGTTTTCGCCCACCTGTGATTAACGATCGGCTCGATATGAGTAAAATAACCTTGTAAGAGCCGTAAATCTAAAACCAAAAACAGGACCTACAATAATTTGATAACAATTACTGCATTGCATGCTAGTTTATTTAGAAGTAAAGTTAAGTGAGACTATAATACCGATTATCAGTGTGTAGGTAATACTATAAGAAGCAGAAGTAAAACAAAGATCAGGAATCGATACAATTAACTAACTCCATCCACCAAAGACACCAAAGTGAGAGAAACACAAACATTAAGCGACCAGACCATAATGGAAACCTAAACAAAGGAAGGCCATAAGGACAGTTACTTTCCCACAAAATGGCCATATGGCCATCCAAAATAAAAAGACACAAGTGATACACACACTAAGTAACAAACAACAACATAAATAAATCGCCACAGAAGAACAACCTTGGAACGGTCAGTGGAAAGATTTCCACTGGGGGGCTTAAATCAATCCCACGCGGCCACAACCCCCGCCCCCACCTCCGCCGCGACTTAGACAAATAATTTGTTCAGTCCGCATGAAGGCCTCCTAACTCATCAGTGCAACATCTCCGTGAACAAAAATAATCAAAGAACCACAGAGGTGAGACAACGGTGAGGACTCGACAACAAGAAACCACTGAAATGCTTGAGCAAAAGAAAACCAACAGTTAGACACCGATGGGCTCGAATCTTTTGTTTGATTTGAGGTTTAACGTCCCCGTCAACACTGTAAAGGTCATTTTGGAGACGTTGAGGGCTCGAATCTTATATGGGTGTGAGGGATGGATGGAAAAATCCGTCCCGAGGACACTGTCAACACGAGGCTTGCCGAGTGATGCCGGACAGTGATCCCGAGGGACGGATTTTTCTATCCTCCCCTCACAGCAATATTGGATTCTTTTTCTTGCATACCGTCCATTTCTTATGGCGGATTTTTAATGCTGCCGTCACTTCGGTTACCAACGCCCGCCATATTGTGTTGACATTGCAGGAATGTTTAGTGACATTGCTGTGACGTCACTCCTTAACGACGGCGCATAAGAGGTCGTAATCAACCAGTGCATTTATCAAACACGCGATTATATTCGCATTTAAATCGGAATACCAGGGCCGGAACATAAATTTCTATCCCAGGGTAAAATCACTGATTTCCTTGTCTGGTGTGCAAGAAAATTTGTGTCAAACTGTAGTACATATGAAAATGAAGATAATTACCCCCTTTTCGGGGAGACATATTGTTTTTCCCGGGCGTCTGTCTGATTGTCTGCCTGTCCGTCTGTCAAAAAATCTTGCCCGTTCTATAACTTGAAAACCGTTCAAGCTATCTTCACCAAACTTCATATAAATATTAATCAACATTATTAGACGACGTGCAGAGCGCAAGAACTTTTGCATTTATACTTTTTGAAGTTTGTCGGTCACAAAATCGTGTATGTATGTATATATGTTTTATGTTTGTATGGACAAATAGTGTCCGGTCAATAACTTTCTTATTTTGAGATGGATTTTGAAATTACTAGGCAGAATGTTAACCACCATAAGGCGGTGTGTCGCGCGCATGACCCAGGTCCGTACCGCAAAGGTCCAGGTCTTATTAGATGTCAAAGGTCAAAAAAGGTGTTTTTCCGTACTTGGTCAATAATTTTATTATTCCTGGATGGATTTTGTAATAACTTGACATAAATGTTAACCATCAGGTCAAAAAAAGGGTCTTTTCTTTCATGTCCTGTCAAAAACTTTTTTATTTCTGGATGGATTGTGAAATTACGTGGCAGAAATGTTATCCATCATGAGACGATGTGTTGTGCGCAAGACCAAGGTAGGTTCCTCCAAGGTCAAGGTCATATTTAGAGGTCAAAGATAAAGAAGTGTCTTTTTCGTGTTCGGTCGATAACTGTCTTATTCCTGGATTGATTTTGGAATTACTTGGCAGAAAAGTTAACCATCAGGCCAAAAAAGTTTTTTTTCTTGTGCCGTCAATAACTTTTTTTTTATTTCTGGATGGAATTTTTAAAGTAACCCTGCAGAAATGTTCACCTTCATTAGACAATGTATCTTGAGCAAGTCAAAGGTCCGTACCTCCAATATCAATGTCAAACTCAGAGGTCAAAGGTAAAAAAAGGCTTTTGTTCTTGATGGCCAATAACTTTCTTGTTTTTGATGTCTTATGGAATTACTTGGCAGAAATGTTAACCATCATGATCCAAATCGGTACCTCAAATGTCAAGATCATACTTAAAAGTCATTTGTCAAAAAAGGGTCTTTGTTTTCGTGTCCGGTCAGTAACTTTATTATTCCTTGATGGATTTTGAAATAACTTGCCAGAAATGTTAACCATCATGAGGTGATGTGTTGCGTGCAATATACAGGTCGGTACCTCCAATGTCAAGGTCATATTTAGAGGTCAAATGTCTTAATAACTGTCTTAATTCTAGATGGACTTTTAAAAGTTACTTTGCAGAAATGTTCACCTTCATTAGATGAAGTGTCGCTCACAAGAACCAGGTCAATACCCCTAATGTCATGGTCATACTTAGAGATCAAAAGTAAGGAGACATCTGTGATTTTGTAGTAAAAACAAATTCCAGTTTTAGTAACAACTCTGATGAAAACCATTCACCATTTGGAGATTATTTTAGATGCGAGGCTGACAGTCAAAATAGATTGGGAGGCATTGATCAGGAATCGATACAATTAACCCACAGCTCCCATCAGGGACACCAAAGGGAAGAAACGCAAACATGAAACAACAGACACTAATGGAAACATCAATAGCGGAAAGCCAAAAGGACAGTTAATTTCCCTCAAAATGGCCAATAGGAGTATCATTAAGAATCAAATAAGTGTCTTTTAGCATCAAATTAATGTGTCTAAGAAAGATTACCTCACTACTCAGCAAGGCGTAATAATGCCTTTGGATTCGGTGGTGATAAAGAGCAATTTGTTTATTTCTTTTTTGTTTTCTGGGATTAAATTTTTATATGCCCTTTATCAAGGATTCGACAAAAAAAGACCCTCATTGAATGAAGTATGAAACATGACAAATACATACTTCTGGTATATGTTCTGCGCAAAGTAAGAATCGGTACAATTCTAGAATTGTCCTGCGCAAAGTAAGAATTCTCAATTTGTTGCGCAAGGTGAGAATTCCTACCTTGCGCAATACTTTCCGGAATTGTCTCTGCGCAAAGTGGGAATCGGGACAAAGTGAGAATTCCTACCTTGCGCAATTACAGTATCAGAATTGCCTCTGCGCAAAGTGGGAATCGGGACAGGGGTATGCATTATTTTTTCTTATTTCTGCTCCAAAACATCGATTGTGGGTACTCATTAAAACCGCCTCACTGAAGCGGTTATAAGGAGTACCCACAATGCATGTTTTAACAAGTGAAAACTAAAAGATCTTTCACAAGTGGTCAATTCACGAAAGTTATCCAATATCAATGTCAAACTCAGAGGTCAAAGGTAAAAAAAGGCTTTTGTTCTTGATGGCCAATAACTAATTTCTGACCAATCAGATATAAGTTTCTAATGGATAATGAAAACAATTAAAGCGTATGTCATAAGTCCAGCCAATTTAACAGCACGACACAATTAGATATAAGTTTCTAATGGGTTATGAAAACAAAAAAAGCATATGTGTCATAAGTCCCGATACAGATGACAAATGCTATTCCCACAGATGAAAATTCGATTCTCACTTTGTCCCAAATATTCCCACTTTGTCCATACGGATGAAACATTCGATTCTCACTTTGTCCAAAAGATTCCCACTTTGCGCAGATACATTTACCTGTTTCATATAACATTCATATCCCTTGCACAATTCTAGAATTGTACCGGTACAATTCTAGAATTGCGCAACAAAGTAGGAATTCCTACTTTCCGCAAGACAATTTTAGAATTCTACCTATTCTTACTTTGCACTGAACATATACATTACATTGATTGTTTGGATCTTTGCAGATTTGTCATTGATAATGCCCGTGATGTTTCTCATATCTGCTACACCACTGGGCATTATTTGAGTATTTAAATTATAAAAGGGGGTTCTAGAAAGTTGAAATACTCACGTTTATCCAGTGCACTCAAATAGGCGTTGGTAGTTTTATTTGGACATGACAACAACAGTTTTATTTCAGGCAACAAAACTGTAATTTGCTCAGAGGACAGCTTCAAGTGTAACAATGGCCAGTGTATTAACAGCACTAGAGTATGCGATAAGCAAAATGACTGCAATGACTGGTCAGACGAGAAATCTTGTGGTAAGTTTGTTTTATTACACGAAGCATCCATGTCTGGCACTAACAGCTCATCCGTTTTGCATTCGTTTGCTTTCTGAAATTTTACAGCAGATCACAAGCCACTTAGGCAGACATGTGTGCACAAAGCCAATATTTAAGAACAGACATTTAAATATTGAGAGACTTCTAGTAAGTAAAGGTCACTTAGGATAGATTAGTCAAAGAACGCAATCCGACGCCAGAGCAGAAAACCATCAGTAAGATATCGGAGGGTCGAACCCAGGAAATATCAGGCGCAACCTCTCTTGAAGTCAAAAGGTTTAGGATGGGACCATCATATAGTCTGACGTTAAGGTCTAGTGAAGAGGATGGATCTAATACACCATGATTAATTAAGCACCTCATCCTGGGAAATACCATGCCCAGAGATGCGCAAGAGACCATTATAACGCATATGGTCATCACGTCAACAAGTCCGTGAACTGATATGTTGCGAGTGAGGCGGTTCTAACGAGGATTCACAGCTTATATTTGGAGTATTTATAACAAACATGTCACACATTGTTATTAGAAAAGTAACCATTTTTGAAATATGAATGAATGCACGGAGCCAAACGAGTGTGTTATCGTTTAATGTGCGCCTTCGCCAATCGGTGCTTGGAGAAAAAGATTGGGCTGAATGATCCTTGCATGCAGAGCCAATACCGACTGCACATGAGTACTGGTAAACCACCCAGAAGGTCTAAGCCTGTACAGGCAAAGTGGTGCGAGTCGGATTGTCCGTGCATATAAACCCTATTGGTTTCACTTGTTCGTTTGTTTGTTTGTATTTGAGTTTAACGGCCCAGTCAATATAATGTAGGCCATTTTTCAGCCGGTCAGTTTACCTATCCACACTTTTCCTGGGCTGGCTTATACGTAAGGTGTTAACTAGTACAGTGCACATACTTTCTCCAGAAACTGACAACGGCCCTTCTTGAATCAGCGGAAGGGAGAGAATGATCGTAGAAAAGATTCCATGATCAATCTCCATGAAAGAATGTTGCCGACCCGACAGGTATCGAACCCGCGTCCTCCTGATCACCAGTCAGACGCGCATCCGACTGAGTTACGAGGCCGGCCCTATTGGTTTCATTGAGCGGCAGGGATTGAGAAGTCATTTCATCTCAATTTCGGGTAAAGTCCCACAAAATTGGAAGCACCTTCTCCAAAATGACCCAAATAGTGTTGACGGGAGCGTCTAACATCAAACCAAACAAACAAAATCGTCAAGTGTAGTTTCCTTAAAATCATTTCCGTTATTTGTAGGCGTAAATGAGTGCAATAGTGTAGAAGAGAACCAGTGTGCTCATGAGTGTGTTGACAAGCTGTCTGGTTATGAATGCAGGTGCCATCTAGGATACCGACTGATGGGTGATAAGAAGTCTTGCACAGGTAGGATAGAAGTAAAGACAATGATCAGGAATCGATTCAGATACCCATTACTTCCCATAAGAGACACAAAAGGGAAAGAAACACGAATACAAAATAAGTAAACACTAATAAAAACATCACTAGCGGAAAACCAGATGGACAGTTACTTTGCAACTAAATGTTGAAATGTCTATCCAAAATAGACAGATATAAACAATACACACAAGCAAATATGATCTTTAACAAAACATTCACCGCGGCAGAAGAACCACATTGGAACGGACAGTAAAACTTTTTACACTCTGTGGTGGGGTGATGGGGCTTTAATCGATTTTCCGTGGCCAAAATTATCCCGTCAGCCTCGAAAGCTCAATGGTTAGCCCGTTCGACTTATGATGAGAGGTTGTGGGTTCGAATCCGGCCACCGGTGTCGAGGTGTGTCCTTGGGCAAGACACATTATGACAATGCCCCACTCGACCCAGGTGTAAATGGGTTGCGGCGGTATAAAATTCACTGCCTCTCTCTCGCGCTCGTGAAACATCCGGAATGAGTGTTAACGTCCGGAATAAGTGTTCGGTAGCAATTCAATAAGCTTCGTGCTTTCATCGCAATCACACTAAATAAGTAGAAACTTACTAAATTCCTCACCCTTGTTTCTGTCGTGGTTAAGCCAAATAATTTGTTGAGCTGGTTTTTATACCCCGCCACACGATAGTGGCGGGGTATTATGTTAAACCCTCCGGTGTCCGTCCGTCCGTCCGTATGTCTGTCCGTCCGTCCGTCCGCACTTCGTTTCCGATCGATAACTTGAGTATTTTTTCACGGATTTTGTTCAAATTTTGCATACATATTGGTATCGGGGATGAGTGGTTTGGGATTGTTAATGGGCAAAATCCGTTAATTTTTAGCAGAGTTATTGCCCTTTTCAGTATCTGAAAAATGGTTTTTGGCTTCTAATTCCCTTACTATATGGAATATCTGGATGAAACTTCACAGATATATAGAGGACTAGACGGTTCATATTGTGGTCAAGGACTGCTTCTCTGGCTGTTCCAGTTCTTGAGTTATCTGCCCTTGACGTATTTAAAAAATGCATTTTAGACTGTAGTTCGTTTATCATTTACAATATCTTGCTGAAACTTCATAGATATGTAGTAGATGAATTGTTATATACTGTGGCAAGGAAACATCACTCTGGCTTTCCCAGTGATTGAGTTATCTGCCTTTGAAATATCTGAAAAATGGTTTTGGCCTCTAGTTCCCTCACTATATGGAATATCTCGATGAAACTTCACAGATATATAGAGGACTTAATGGTTCATATCGTGGCCAAGGACCGCTACTCTGGCTATACCAGTTCTTGAGTTATCTGCCCTTGAAGTATTTAAAATGCATTTTAGACTGTAGTTCCTTTATTATTTACAATATCTTGCTGAAACTTCATAGATATGTAGTAGATTAAATGTTACATACTGTGGCAAAGGAACATGACTCTGGCTTTCCCAGCAATTGAGTTATCTGCCCTTGAAATATATAAAAAAGGGATTTTGGCCTATAGTTCATTTATTATTTGAAATATATGGATAAAACTTCTACACCCTCTGCTGTCTGTCTGTCCATCCATTTGTATGTCTGTCTATCTGTCTGTCTGTCCCTTTTCAGTATCTGAAAAATAGTTTTTGGCCTCTAGTTCCCTTACTATATGAAATATTTGGATTAAACTTTACAGATATATAGAGGACTAAAGTGTACATATTGTGACCAAGGACCATATAGAGGAGTAAAGGGTACATATTGTGGCGAAGGACCACTTCTCTGGCTGTTCCAGTTCTTTAGTTATTTGCCCTTGATGTATTAAAAATCGATTTTAGATTTGAAGCCTAATCAACCTCACCCTTGGAATGTGCAGTAAAAGCCTAACCAACTAGATGCCTAAAATAAAGGCCCTTCTAAGTGGTTAACCAGTACTTAGTGCACATACTTCATGCCTGCCCTTCTTGAATCAGCGGAAGGAGCACAATGACCGTAGAAATTACTTCATGATCAGTCTTCATGAAAGAATATAGTCAGACAGGCAGTACATCGAAAAACATGAAATTCTTACATGTACCACATAAAGATACATGTTCCACAGCCATTTAAGGTAAATACTTGCCTCCATAATTTTCTAATAATGTCAACTTATTGAGTTGCCTTCCCATCAAATGTCTGAAAAATGGATTTTTACATATGCTTCCTACATCTTCTAACAACTTCATCCACTCACATTAAGACATTACACTTGCGGATCATATCTCTGCTATCCCCTTTCTAGTTATTTAGCCTTGATATATTTTCAAATAAGTTACATTGCTTAGCAGTGGCGGGGTATTATGCAGTGTCTACGGTGCTTTTATTTTCATTTATTAAAGTTTCATTAAAGTACTGAATGACGATTTATGTAAATTTCCACTTAAATTATACAGATAAAAGTGAAACCTTAACAGTAAAGGTTAGTTTATACTAATTTATTTTAGTTTGATTGCGATGGAAGCTTCAAGCTTATTTAATCGCTAATTTTAAACAGAAAGTTTGATACCAAACGAAAGAATGTGATTTTTGTTAGTACCATGTCAGTGAGATGCTGCACAAATTAATATTTAACTGCTGGCGTCTGCTTGGCAGCCTGTTTAATATGTGTGTCGTTTAGAATTCTTAGATGTAATGAGAAAAAAAACATAGATAAGTCGGAATACGATCGCAGCGCCCCTGCCCGTACTGCAGGATGCTTCCTTGCAGAGCTGAAACCAACCAAATATTTGAATACTGAGTATTGGTAATTCTGTTTGAAGGACTAAGCCAGACAAGGCAAATATGTTTCAGCTGACCACCCGCTTAACTTTAGATGGAAGGGCTTGAGATGGTGTCTTTGGATGGTAGGGCTTGAGATGTCATTTCCCATCAATGTACATGAGGCAAATACGCCCCATGTACTCGTGTAATATGCCAGATATCAGTCAGTATATACTACAGGCACATCAACAGGTTATTATCAGTTGGGCATCCTTCCATACATATAGATATACCAAATGTACAAACACCAGTGTAATAATTTTGACATCTGTGAGAACAACAGATATTCAGTTATATCTAATTACAGAAAAAATTGTGTTTGTAAATAGATTTATGTTACATTTCAGATATCAATGAATGTACAGAGACTCCAGCGGTATGTAGTCAGTTGTGTATCAATACAGAAGGTAACTACACATGTAAATGTAAAAGTGGATACCAGAAAACAGCCAGTGGAAGATGCAAAAGGATTGACAGTAAGTAGATAAGAAAACTCATATATTTGTTATCTTCTGTTGTATATTTTGTCGGAATTCGTTTTCAATGACATGGGAAACCCAAGCACTGTCATTTCATATAATAAGCCAATGTGGAATAGGTACACTTGCGATGGGCAACTCATTTAGACACATTCGTGACTACATTATCAATAGTGATACATTGTTGTTAAAGAAATGAATTTGCTCCGGGCTAGATGCTTTTAATAGAGGCACAGTTTAATCGTGTTCCAGGAAAGGGTCATATCCATGGTCGCTCCTTGGCATATTTTCAATAGCTCTGATAAAGGTTCCATAAATTGCATTCTGGAGGATAGCACTTGAAAATTATATTATGTTTTTATTTTCATTTCTGTGAAAGAGTCATTGTTTCTGATAAGAAATGTTTTGCACATTGAAGACGCAGTCACGCGAATTCATGGATACTGAGGCTTTTCCGCATTTGTTATGCATACATGTCTGGAGGCACATTTTATTGTCTCTCATGACATCCATGTGACAAAGGGCATTCTTTCACAACTCCATAATGGTACATTTCGGATGAAACAAATGTAATATATTTCTTATTTGCACTCCAAATATAGGTTGTGGATTCTCGTTAGAACCGACTCATTGCGGCGGTTTTAACGAATACCCACAACCTATGTCTTAAGGCAGAAACACGATTAATAATGTATACCTATGTAAACCGCAGTTTGCTGTTTATAATTGGGGTTTTAAGGGGTGTTAATTTCACGGACCAGTTCATCGTTGGTCTATCTTTGTAGTCGTTCAATGTTTATGTTCTCGGAGATGCAGCCCTGGTGCGTTTGAAAAATTGAAGTGGAGGCAATGAACACAATCGACACAATCAACCCACAGCCCCCATCAGAGACACCAAAGGGAAAGACACACAAACACGAAACAACAGACCCTAACGGAAACACCAACAGCGGAAAGACAAAAGGACAGCCACTTTCCCACAAAATAGCCAACAGGCCATCAAAAATAAAATAACATAAGTGACAAAAACACCCAAAGACAAACCATAACAAAAATAAACCGCGACAGAAGAACCGCCATGGAACGGTCAGCAGAAACGAATTCCACGGGGGGAGGGGGGCTTAAATCGATTTTACGTGGCCACAATCCTCGCCCTTACTTCCGTCGCGATTTAGACAAATAATTTGTTCAGTCCGCATGAAGGCCTCCTAACTCATCAGTGCAGCAACTCCGTGAACACAAATAATCAAACCACCACAGAGATTAAACAACGGTGATGACTCGACAACAAGAAACCACTGAAATGCTGGAGCAAAAGAAAACCAACAGTTAGACTCCGATTGGCCCGACCAGAGACAGAGCATCAGGCACCAACCAACATTACCTTGAATTAGATCTCTCTAATTCTCAATAATCCTTTACGTTGGAAGCGTCATAGAATCTGAGGCCTGACCCACTGGCGTGCAATTAAAGAGGGAAGCAAAGTTGTCAACCGTGGTTAGTTTAACCACCATGCATGAAGTCTGTCATATAACATTTATGTTGTACCCAATCTTTTTATATCGAAGAACGATTTTACGAAATTGGCTGCTGAAGTCATTGCGATCATATATATTTCTGAACTCATATACAAAGTCACCATAAAATTCGGGTTCCGATAGACCCCGCCGCAGAAGAGACCAAAGCCCAATACCGAACCCCGAAACCAAATTAGAATGACGTCTACAAAATTTTGAAAGCCTCTATGCGGACTGAACAAACTATTTGTCTGAAACATGATATAACTATGAGCGAGGATTGTGGTCACATAAAATCAGTTTAAGCCACCCACTGAAATTCTTTTAACTGACCATTCCAAGGCAGTTCTTCTGTCGCGGCATATTTTTTTAATGTTCGTCTTTGCATGTTTGTATTGCTTATTTATTTTTGGATAGCCGTTTGGCAATTTTATGGAAAAGTGACTTCCGTTTGGCTTTCAGCTAGTGATGTTTTCATTAGGATTTGTTATTTCATTTTCGTGTTTCCTTCCTTTAATGTCTCTGATTTGAGATGTTTGTAATAGTATCGATTCCTCATCATGCCTTCACTTTTATTTTGTAACAGTGATGAAAAGCACAATTGAAAATGTAGAATTTTATCTGATGACGTCGCGTTCGAGAATGTAACAACGCCATGTAATAAATTCGATAATCCACTAATGGATTAAATATGCAACGTTACACGTACGACGCCGCGTTAGCTAATGGCAGAATATCAGCATATTTGTAAACAAATCGTGAAAAAAGGCGTTTTAAATGTCATATGATAAATAGAATTTTGCATTCGTGTGCAAGTATTATTAACTTTATTACACCCGTTTAGGAAAATGGATAAAATGCTCGGTGTTTATCAACAACATATTATTACATGAACACTCATGTAAGATTCTCTATAAATTTTACTTTGCCAGTGCATTTACAAAAACCGCTATTATTCACTATGTTGTTTGAAACTCAATGAATGCATTTACCCACGCGACGTCACATTATCATTAAGTGACGTAACAATTAAATCATGATTATCTCCAATTTGGTAGACGATGGGGACGTTATGGCGTCATGGGCGTTCTTCCGCCAATGTTGGGAACATGGAATGGAAGGCAATGATCAGGAATCGATAGAATTTACCCACACCTCCCATGAGAGACACCAAAGGGAAAGAAACACAAACATGAAATAATTAGACACTAATGACCACATCGATAGCGGAAAGCCAAAAGAACAGTTATTTCCCGCAAAAAGGCCAAAAGAACAGTTACTTTCCCACAAAATGGACAATTGGCTATCAAAACAAAAACATATAAGCGATACAACCACTCAAAGACAAATGATAACAAAAATAATCCGCGACAGAAGAACCACCTTGGAACGATCAGTGAAAAGAATTTTACTGGGGGTGGGGTGGGGGTTTAAATCGATTTTAGACAAATAAATTGTTCAGTCCACATGAAGGCTTCCTAACTCATTAGTCCAACATCTCCTAGAACACAAAAATCAAACAACCATAGAGATGAAACAACCGTGAGGAGTCGACAGCAACCAAAACCATTGAAATGCTGAGGCAAAAGAAAAGCAGCAGAAAACCAACAGTTAGACTCCGATAGGCAAAATCAAAGACAGAGCATGCGATTGTGTTTATGTTTCAATTTAAGCTCTCAGGCAGAAATCTTTTCTCATGATGGAAAATTACATAATGATAATTTATGATGGCACTTTATATAACGTTCTTTGGAGATGGAAAAAAACATAAGGGTACGAGCAAAGTTTAAGCGAAACCATGAAACTCTTTACTTGTGACCTGATATGTTCATACTTCTATCAGCGTTAAAGAGATTACAATTATTTCTTGTTTAATTACTATCATATGACGTCGCACCTGAGAAGCATGTATTAAATTCGGTATCTCTACTAGTTTATTAAATATACAAATTAGTTCGAAACCCCATAGCATTACAAGTTCGACGTCCTTAACAATGTCGCGTTTGCTAATGCAAGAATATTGACATATGTAAGCTAAGGTTGTATAAACGAAGTGAAGGCAATGATCAGTAATCGATAAAAATAAATTGAATGAAATGTGTTGTAAATGTCATATAATAAATGGAATCTTGCGTTCGTGCTCATATATTATTAAATTTATTTATCTCGTAAAATGGTGGGCAAAATAGAAGTGAAGGCAATGATCAGGAATCGATAAATTTACCCACAGCTTCCACCAGAGACACCAAATGAAAAGAAACACAAACATGAAATAATTAGATCCTTATGGAAAAACCAATAGCGGAAAGCCAAAAGGACAGTCACTTTCTCCCAAAATGGCCAATTTTGGCTATCCAAAGCAATAAGGATATAAAAGATACACCTTCAAGCCCCGATGGGATGGGATCAGATCATGGTATAAAGTGTACATATCCTGCTTAATAAATTAACATACCAGCAATCATTTACATCTATCAGCCAATCAAATTACTTGTTATATTATATTCGTTCAATTCACAAACTGCATTCCAAACAGTGTACATCTTAGTTTATACCAATTTATTGCGATAGAAGCGTCAAGCTTATTTAATCGCTCTCAAACACTCATTCAGGATGTTTTCATGCGCGCGAGAAAGATGCAGTGACTATTACGCAACTGCTACCCATTTACAACTGGGTGGGGTGAGGCAGTGCCATTATGTGTCTTGCCCAAGGACACACCTCGATACGGTTTGTTTGTTTGATTAGAGGTTTAACGTCCCCGTCAACACTGTAAAGGTCATTTTGGAGACGTTGCTTCCAATTTTGTGGGACTTTTACCCGAAATTGAGATGAAATGACATCTCAAGCCCTGTCGCCAAATGAAACCAAAAGGGTTAATTAGCGTGGACGGTTCGCCTCGCACCGCGGTTCTTGGACAGGCTTAGATCCTCTTAGCGGTTTACCAGTACTGGTGTGCGGGCCGGATTCAGCTCTGCGTCGAAGCATCGTGCAGCCCATATATTTTTTCAAGCCCCTATGCGCGGGGGCGAACCTCGATACCGGGTGCCGGATTCGAACGCACAACCTCTCGATCATGAGTCGAACGCGTTAACCACTGCGCTATGGAGGCTGCCGCGGAAGAAGAGAAGCTATCTTCAGAAGCTAATTAAGACAGCCATACAATCTTGGACATGTTCATTGGATTTTTCATGTGAGAGTTATTGCCCTTTAAACCCCTATAGACCTACAATGGGCAAAAAAAGTTGTCCGGGTTATAGCAACTTTGTTTTTTATCGGATCCACAGCATAAATGTCTACTTGTTGGCAATGAAGATAGCCATACAATCTTGGACAAGTTTGAGATCGGATTTGTCTTGTGAAAGTCACTTGCCCTATAATCTTCTCCAGATTTATACTGGGGAAAATGTTGCCTGGGCCATAGACACTTTACTTTTGATCAGATCTTCAAACACTTTCTAGATCATGAGAACAGGCATAAATGCTTGGCTGAGTTCGAATTTCAGGCATATCGAGCTGTTCGTTTGAGAGTTACTTGCTCTTTCAGTCCCAATAGACAAGGCGGTTATTCTGTCACGGTTTATTTTTGTTATTGTTTGTCTTTGGGTGTTTGTTTCGCTTATATTATTTCATTTTTGATAGCCAATTCGCCATTTTGTGGGAAAGTAACTGTCCTTTTGACTTTCTGCTATTGATGTTTCCATTAGGGTATGTTGTTTCATGTTTGTGCTTCTATCCATTTCGTGTCTCTGATGGGAGCTGTCGGTTAATTGTATCGATTCCTGGTCATTGCCTCCACTTCTATTTTTTATAATTGGGGAAATTGCTGGCCGGGCAATATCGACTTTATTTTTGATCTGATCCTCATTAAAATTGTAGATAATGAGGACAGCCACAAAATCTTGGACGGGTCCGTATTTGGGGCAGATCGGATTTTTCACATGAGAGGTACTTCCCGTTTCGTCTGCCATGGACATATAATGGGGAAATGTTGTCTGGGCGATAGCGACTTTAATTTTGTAATTTGTAGAAGAGTGAGGACAGCCATAAAATCTTGGGCGAGTTAAAATTTAGGGCAGTTTGGCTAATCACGTGAGAGTTACTTTATTTTTATTGGCTCTGCATATACCTTGTAGGTACTGAGCACAGCCATAAAATCTTTGGCAAGTTTGAATTTGGACAGATTGGATTATTCACATGAAAGTTACTTGCCCTTTAGTCTTCAATAGACGTATAATGGGTAAAATGCAGGTACTGAGGACAAGCACAAGATCTAGGACAAGTTTGAATTTGGACATATTGGATTATTCACATTAGAATTACTTGCCCTTTAGTTTCCCATAGACATATGATGGGTAAAATGCTGTCTACTCGACAGTAGATTTATTTTTGATAGCATCTATATCAAGCTTGCAGGAAAATGTTGTCCGAAAGACACTTTCTTCATTTTTGATAAAATCTTCATCAAAATTGCAGGTACTGAGGACAGGCATAAGATGTAGGACAAGTTTGCCGTTGGGTGGCACAAGAGTTAGCCATCCATGAGGGCCTCATACACTTAGGAAAATATTGTCCAGATGATAGGGATTTAATTTTTCAGACTACAGATAATGATTATGTCATAAAATCTTGAACCTGTTTGTCTTTTGGGCAGATCCGACTATTCACATTAGAATTACTTGCCCTTTAGTTTCCCATAGACATTTTATGGGAAAAATTTTGTCTGGGCAACAGCGACCTCAGTTGAAACTTAGATAGAACTTGTAGGGAGGCAAGATTCAGAATTGCTAAAACTATTTCATTTAATATCTAAATTGGTCATCATGGCAGCTATCTTGAAATTCTTCAAATGGCAATCAGGGTGGCATGGAAATTCGAAAATTGTTGTATCCTGATATCAAAGATGGCTGCCATCTTGAAAGCCTTCAAACCACATCTGCTCATTAACGTTTATTAATAAGGGAAACCTGGAGTTTCAGAATTGCTAAAATTCTTGTTTCTTCCAGAATCCAAAATCAGACTGAGTTGTTCAGGCATCAAGACAACATGTAGATTCAGGATTACTAAAGGCATTGTGACATGATACATGGCGACCAGGGCCATGTATTAATGAACTCATGTCTATAATTATATCTTTATTTCATTTTAGCTCACCAGAGCTGAAGGCTCCGGGGGAGCTTATAGGATAGGCAGTTGTCCGTCGTCGTCGTCGTCGTATGTCGTCGTATGTCTGGCGTCAACACATTTTAACATGTTCTCCTCTGAAGCCACTCGGCCGATTAAGCCCAAATTTTATCTGTAGCATCCTTGGGCTGAGGGATTGAAAGTTTTTTTTTTATGAAAATCGGCTGTTTAGTTTGGTTTCTATGGCAACTTAGAGTTTCCATAGACTTATAATGGTGAAAATTGAAAAATGGCATTTACTGCCAAGTCATTGCACATATTTTGACAAAACTTTTATAGAAATGTTTGTCGAGTAAACTTCTCCGAGCCATATGCTTTTATGCCATCCTTAGGGTCCCCCAGGTTGTGCCGGGGCCATGCCCCATCCCCCACCACTTCATAGAAGGCCATATATCTCAGAAACCATTCAGATCCCGACACCTAAACCGTATATATATTCTTCTTCCTGTTGATATGACGCATTCAGTGACACCAACCTGGGGGGGGGGGGGGGGGGGGGGCTCCAAGCTGCGGCACGGCCATGCCCCATCCCCACCACTTCATAAAAGTCCCAATATCTCGGAAACCATTCAAATCCCCACCCCTGAACCATATATACTCTTGTTCCTTATTATAAGACCCATTCAGTGACATCAACCTGGGGTTCCCCCAGGATGCGCCGGGGCCCTGTCCCACCCCCTCCATTTCATAAAAGGCCCAATATCTCGGAAACCTTACAGATCCCCACCCCATAAACATATATATTCTTGCTCCTTATGATAAGACACATTCATTGACACCAAATTTGGGGTCTCCCGGGGTGCGCCGGGGCTTTGCCAAACCCCTCACTTCACAAAAGGCCATTTATCTCAGAAACTGTTCAGATCCCAACCTCTAAACCATATATATTCTTGTTAATTATGATAAGACGCATTCAGTGGCACCGACCTGGGGGGTCCCCAGGGATGTACTGGGGCCATGCCCCACCACCTCCATTTCATAATATCACAATATCTTGGAAACCTTACCGATCCCCACCCCTAAACCATATATATTCTTGTTCCTTATGATAAGACACATTCATTGACACCAACCTGGGGGTCTCCCGGGGCCTTGCCCCACCCCTCCACTTCACAAAAGGCCTTATATCTCAGAAACTGTTCAGAGCACCACCCCAAAACCATATATATTCATCTTCCTTATGATAAGGCGCATTCAGTGACACCATCTTGGGAGTCCCCGGGGCATGCCGGGGCATGCCCGGGCCATGCCGCCCAGCTTGACTTTATTAAAAACCATATATCTCAGAAATCGTTCAGATCCCCACCCCTAAACCCTATATATTCTTATTCCTGATGATAAGACTCATTCAGTCACACCAACTTGGGGGGTCTCTTTGTGCTGAGGTAATGTGCCCCGCCCTTCCACTTCATAAAAGGCCATATATTTCAGAAACCATTGAAATCCCCAACCCATAATCATATATGTTCTTGTTCCTTATTATTAGCACACCTACTGGAGGGGTGTCCGCAGGGGCCATTCCTCTACTTTCCACTTAATAAAAGGGTCTCATATCTCAGAAACCGTTCAGATTCCCAACCCTAAACCATATTTATACTTGGTCCTTGCAATAAGACACATTTAGGGACAACAATCTAGGGCTTTCCTGGGATCAACATGGCAAGCTCCAATACCTCCACTGTTTAAGAGGCCTTATATCTCCGGCCATACAGATCCCCACTGCTATACCATATATATTCTTGTTCCTTGTGATAAGACACATTTAGTGATACCAACCAGGGCTCCATTGGGTCCATGCCCCACCTCCTCTACTTCATAAAAGGCCTAATGTTTCATATACTGAGTCCACATGGTTGCTCATTTGGATAACGGGGTTCATTTGGCAGATTAAAATGATATCATGTTAAAATACATGGCTGCCATTGGGCAGTGCCCACCTAAGCTCTGGTGAGCATAGTGGCCCTTGGGCTTCTTGTATCTGATGTCATGCTTTATAATATTTGTTTTGCAAAGTAGAACATTCTTGCTAAAAGAATTGAAGCATTTTGTATTGATCTTGTTAATGTGTATTGGAATTTATTTATGATACAGATATAACACCTTGGCTGATATTCACCAATCGTTACTACATCCGAGAAATATCAGTGGACGGTGAAAGCTACCAAAAGATCGACGATGATTACAAGAATGTTGTAGCACTGGACTACCTATATGATCATGACCAACTGTATTTTGTTGACGTTAAGGCTAAAAAGATTTTCCGAATGTTCCTAAATACGACTGAAAAAGAGGCGATAATCAAACATGATTTGCCAATGGTGGAGGGGCTAGCTTTGGACTGGATTGGTCGGTTAGTAGTTAAAAAGGATATTACATGAGTGTTCATGTATTTTTATATTTATTAAACGAGTTGAGGAAAAGAAATCAAATGCGAAGCTTCGTCGTGCATTATTTCTCCTTTCCGCAACGAGTTTCGTAAATCTAATATTAGATTAACATTAGTGCAAGATTCTTTTTTTCATATGACACTTAAAACATATTTTATTCACGATTTCTTTACAAAAGTGTTAATATCCCGCCATTAGAAAACGCAACTTTACTTTGGGATCATTGATTCCATTGTGGAATTTTGAAAATATCTGAGAGTCACTGATGAGGCCTAATTGGCCGAAACTAGCTAGTCTGGCCCAGAAAACATGTACACTCCATATTTTTCTCTTCTTTGGTGTATTCCTTGCTTCCAAAGGATAACCCTTTTATAGAACATATTTAACTTCACTACAGCTGGTGTGTGGGAATGTGTGGCGGCGGTAAAACGTCTCCCTGCCCTACATCATAGTGTAAACTATATTTTCTTGTCCTTTGGGATCATTGATTCCTTTGTGGAATTTTGAAAATATCTGAAGGTCACTGATGAGGCCTAATTGGCCGAAACTAGCTGGTCTGCCCAAGAAAACATGTACACTCCATATTTTTCTCTTCTGTGGTGTATTCCTTGCATCCAAAGGATAACCCTTTTATAGAACATATTCGTTAAGGTTGCCGTACGTGTAACGTTACGAGGCGTAGCTAACAAATTTGCATTTTTAATCCACTAGTTAATTACGGGTTTTATTACATGGAGTTATTACATTCTCAATCGCGACGTCCTATGATAATATCGTATATTGCATGTGTTGATAAAGTGAAAAAATAATAGCACAGAACGTTTAACGAAATGCAATCGTTTATTCTCAGATTACACACGAATCATTTAGATCATTACGCAAACACGCCTATTCACATAATATTGAAAATTTTACCGCCAAAAAAGTTAAAATTTCCAAATTTTCAGATAAAAAAAATTCTGATGGTTTTCATATTTCTGCTCAAAACATAAATTGTGTGTACTGATTAAAATCGCCTTGCTTTATGTTTAGTTGGTAGTCAGCAAGGCGGTTCAAACGTGTATCCACAATCAATGTTTTTGCAGAAAATAAATAATACCAATGTTAACCCCAGTTTTAATATATAAAAGTGGGGTTTAAGGGGGTCAAAATAATATAGGCATGTTTTCATGATTTTAGATCAGTGGTCTCTGGCTACATGGAGACATTTCGAGCCAAAAGATATCCATATGCCGCCAGGGCAAACTTATCAGTCGGCGTGCTTGTACACGCTGAAATTATTATTTCCTTGCCACACACAGCAGAATACAAACACAAATATCAAAAATCTACTTTATACCCATCTACAGAAATACACAAATACTTGTATCGGATTGACTTTTCTTGTGAGCAGTGCTGTGGGTGCAATAACTAGTATGATAATTTCAATATTTTGTGAAATACTCTGGCGACACAGACATTCTGATTTATATTGAAGCTGGTGCTTGCTTTCAGTGTGACATACTACGGGTATTATTATCAGGTACACACAATACTTAGCACGTGGCAAACTTATCTCGAATGTGTGGGTTTGTTATGCATCTGGACGACCAGGTGAAATGTGCATACCGTTTGGCATACTGTGCTCTAGAATATCACATTAAATGTCTCTTCGAGCTAATGTCCCATTGAACACCAATATAGAACGCAGGACATAAGTTCTGTCAGTGTACACCCAAAACGTCATGCTCTTCTTTTAAACTGAATCCTTCTGCATACGGAAACTGTTTCTAAAAAGAATAAGCATATTGTGATTTAATAATTTCCTTTAAGGCTTGACTATTTTTATGAAGGTATCATATTATTTGAAAAGAGTGGTTTCCGTTGCATCAGTTCCCAAACATTCGCACCACAGCACGCTTTGTCTGTTATTTTATAGTAAGCTGTACTGGTTGGATGCTAAACTTCTAGCGATCATGGTTACAGAGTTAAACGGAACAAACAGATGGGCGATAATAAAAGGAAGTTTCCTCAAGCGACCAAGGGCCATTGTTGTAAACCCTTTTGATGGGTAAGCCTTTTTAATAAAACTATCATCTTTTAAGCAGTACAACTAGCATTCCACATATTATTTCTGGTAGAGTGTCCTTAATTTTACTCTAAGCTAAAATTGTGGGAGCTCGTAAAAAGCGTCTCTTGAAGAAAAACATACAAAAATTAGGGTTTCCTTTTGGCAAAGTAGAAGTAAAAAAAAGATCAGGAATCGATACAATTAACTTACTCCTCCCATCAAAGACACCAAAGGGAAAGAAACACAAACATGAAGCGACAAGACCATAATGGAAATCTAAACAAAGGAAGGCCATAAGGACAGTTACTTTCCCACAAAATGGCCAAATGGCCATCCAAAATAAAAAAGACACAAGTGATACATACAGTAAGTAAAAAACAACAACATAAATAAAACTCTTTTCGATGTAGGATGGTGTTCTAAAGAATATTCATTTTTTCGAACTTGTGAACTTGATGTAGTAAATGTACATGTAGGATGGTCTTCTAAAGAGTATTCATTTTTTCGAACTTGTAAACTTGATGTAGTAAATGTGCATTTTGAAACAAAGGACAAATTACGCAGTGGTAATACAAATTACGCAGTGGTAATGAATGATATTCACGCTTTAGTTTGAGAGACTGCATAGCCCATCCATCCTAAACATCGATAGGTGACTGCTCGAGTATTGAAGGTATTGTTTCGAACTGTATCCATGAGCTACGACAGTCTATGCTTAATGAAGACTGAGAAAACATAAGAAATACAAAGCTTAAGCTTGTAACACTTTGGCTTGTTTTCTGATTGAGAGCTTAGCAATTCGCTTTGTCGTCTGAATGAAAATATACGCATAGATAGCAAGATTTCAGTCCTTTCTGATGAACTGTCAAGTAATCTTACAGTGAGCAAAGCTACCTTACTTTTATATAAAAAGTGCCCTGTAAAAGGCGTGTTTATTAAAGTGATTGATATTGTCTGACATTTTCGATTAGATAGCTACATTACTGTTTATTATTCTGCAGACAAAAACCAATAGAAATGCAGTCTAATCTTAAGTAATTTGCTTTCTCTAAGCCCGATTGGCGGATGCGTTCTCACACTACGTTTTGCATACTGTGTATATTAGGGCCAGTAGTTCAAAACATCGTAAGCTTAGGGACTATGTAGGGGTCAAAATGGTGACTGTTCACGTGATTTAAATATATGATACACAGTAAAATGTTCTGGAGAAATCTAAACAGCTTTTGAAAACGCACAGCGTTTTAGGTTCCTCAGTAAAATACTAGCATGCTTGCCACATTAAATGGTTGGAAGTTTAACAATACGTTGACCCATTTAGTACCGGAAACCCCAAAACGGGTACCAAGGCAAACAGTGCAGGCCCAGATAAGACGCCGCAGAACGCGGCGTCTGATCAGGGCCTACACTGTTCGCGATAAGTTAAGCCATTTTCCAAATAACTTTTGAAGAAAACACAACCCGACACCCCTAAATTTTAAACTTGACTCCTGCTATATATAGGGAGGACGTTTCCCTTTGGTACAAAAAGGGTTAATTAACGACAGTTTTAACGGTTGATCCCTGTAATGCTTTTCTTTTGTAGATATTTATACTGGACGGACTGGGGCATGTCTTCCTATATTGGAAAGATCGGAATGGATGGATCCCATGCTACTCGGCTGATCACAGAAAAACTGGGATGGCCCAATGCCTTAACAATCGATTTTGAAACCAATAGGCTATGGTGGGCTGATGCCCATCTGGACTGGATACAGTAAGTTGTATGATAAAGTATCAATGGAATATAATCTAACAATATGATAGACGTCGCACATGGTGTCAAAGCGTCATTGCTTTCCATTTAAAATAGAAGTGAAGGCAATGATCAGGAATCGATCCCAAACACCTCATATCAGAGACACCAAATGGAACGAAACACGAACATGAAATAAACCTAATAAAAACATCACAAGCAGAAAACGAAACCGACAGTTACATTCCGACCAAATGGCCAAATGGCTATCCAAAATAAAAAAAGATATATGTAATACATACATGATATGACAATTTTATAACAAAAATAAAGATCGATAGAAGGATCTAGACAAATAATTTGTTCAGTCCACATGACGGCTTTCAATAAGGGTCTTGTTATTTCATGTTTGTGTTTCCTCCCCTTTGGCGTCGCTGATGGGAGTTGTGGGTTTTTTTGTATCTATTCCTGGTCATTGCCTTGCAATCATCAGTGCTACATTTCCGATAACATAAAAATCAAACGACTACGATGAGTACTCGACAGCATGATGTGTCTGAAATGCTGGAGCAAAAGAAAACCAACAGTTAGACTGCGATTGGTCCGATCAGAGACAGAGATTCAGGTACCCACAAACATTATCTAAAGATTTAAGTAAACTAGAAGGGGAGGGAATAATCAGGAATCGATACAATTAACCCATAACTCCAATCAGAGACACAAAAGGTTACTTTCCCACAAAATGGCCAATAGGCTATCCAAAATAAAATAATATAAGCGACACAAATACCCAAACACAAACCATAACAAAAATAAACCGCGACAGAAGAACCGCCCTGGAAATGTCAGCGGAAACGAATTCCACTGGGAGGGAGGAGGGGCTTTAATCGATTTTACGTGTTCAGTCGGCATGAATGCCTCCTAACTCAACAATCAAACAACCACAGAGATGATACAACGGTGAGGACTCGAATCCTTTAAGCTGGAGCCGCCATAGAATCTGAGGCCTGACCCACTAACATGAAATTAAAGGGAGACGCAGAGTTATCAACCTTTATTTGGTTAACCACCCTCCATGCAGTCTGTCATGTACCCATATTTTTTATATTGAAGAAGGATTTTTTCGAAATGGGGAACTGAAATGATTGCAAACACAGGAAATTTCGCATATCAACTATACGGGAAACTTTGGCCCATAAGTGAAAATGCAGTGCAAACATATTTTTGAAAAAAATATTCAAGAAAATAAGCATAAAGTCCTGCACACACATTTTGGAAATTCATGATGCGCTGTCTCTAGTTGGGCCCATCGGAGTCTAACTGTTGGTTTTCTTTTGCTCTAGCATTTTAGTGGTTTCTTGCTGTCGAGTCCTCACCGTTGTTTCATCTCTGTGGTTGTTTGATTTTTCGTGTTCACGGAGATGTTGCACTGCTGAGTTAGGAGGCTTTCATGCGGACTGAACAAATTATTTGTCTAAATCGCGACGGAAGTAAGGGCGTCGATTGTGGCCACGTAAAATCGATTTAAGCCCCCGAGTGGAATTCGTTAAACTGACGTTCCAAAATAGAAGTGGAGACAATGATCAGGAATCGATACAATTAACACACAGCTCCCATCAGAGACACCAAATGGAAAGAAACACAATCACGAAACAACAGACCCTAATGGAGACACCAACAGCGGTAAGCCAAATGGACAGTTACTTTCCCACAAAATGGCCAATAGGCTATCCAAAATAAAATAATATAAGCGACACAAACACCCAAAGACAAACCATCACAAAAGTTTGTCTTTGCGTGTTTGTATCTTTTATATTATTTTGTTTTGGATAACCAATTGGCCATTTTGTGGGAAGGTAACTGTCCTTTGGCTATCGCTATAGATGTTTCTATTAGGGTCTTTTGTTTCATGTTTGTGTTTCTGTCCCTTTGGTGTCTCTGGTGGGAGCTGTTATGGTTTGTCTTTGGGTGTTTGTGTCGCTTTAATGTATTATTTTATTTTGGATATCCTATTGGCCATTTTGTGGGAAAGTAACTGTCCTTTTCGCTTTCCGCTTTTGGTTTTTCCATTAGGGTCTGTTGTTTCATGTTTGTGTTTCTTTCCCTTTGGTGTCTCTGTTGGGAGCTGTGGGTTAATTGTATCGATTCCTGATATTTTGACCAGAAAAATATCCTATGAACGTAGCTGTTCGAAGCTTTTCTTGGACCAGAAGCCGTGTTCAACACATGAAATTTACGAGCTGTTTGAACATGGATTTTGACCTTTATTTCACAAGATTGGCGCTGCTTTGCTTACGATGAACGACGTTATCGCTCTGAACGTAGCAGTTTAGAATTTTATGATTACGTCAGGAGTCATTGCGTAAGGACGTCATTTCAAAGAACATTCAGAACTAGCCGCAATTGGCTTTGCTGGCTTTGATTGATTATTTTGGGTTTAACGACACGTCAACCATTTTGTGCCGTCTCCGAGCGTAAGGGAGAATATAGACAGAAACGATAGTAGAGAAGATGAAAGAACTGGACAGAGGAGAAAGAGGAAAATGAATGTACGTGTAGAAACAGAAGAAATAACATCAATCCTCTGCTGCAAGGACAGCAGGTCTTGTCCATCTGTAAGCCAATATCAGTTGGACGCCCCTGTGACGCAAGATACACGTCATATATGCCCTACCAACCACCTCCTGGGTTTGCTGGTGACATTTGAACAGTTTATATGGAGTTCATATGGAGCGTTTGGCTTTTACGTCAAAATTTGCCTCTGTAATCGTAAGTCATGCAAGAACAGCATTAATCAATGCTTATGGCATTGCAATAACATTTGCCAGGTCACCCGAAAGATACTTAAACACTCTGACTAGCAGCCTCATGTTCAAACAACTTCCTCGGGGTCAGGCACAAGTATGTTCATGTAAAACCATGGGTGAACCATATATTGTAGCCGTAGAATATTTTGAAGTGGAAAGACTATGCAAGGGGAATGTGTTGGCACACAGAACAAACGCACAAGACGTGTGTCAATACATAACCAATTAACATATTTGATACTACCAAATGAACGTAGGGTTTAGCCTAAACAGAAGTGAAGGCAAGGATCAGGAATTAATACAATTAACCAACAGCTCCCATCAGAGACACATTGGGGAAAGAAATTCAAACACGAAATAACTAGACCCTAATGGAAGCATCATTGGCTGAAAGCCAAAAGGACATGTACTTTCAACATAGCCAATTGGCTTTCCATATTAAAAAAGATGCATTCAAAGACGGCTTATAAAAATTACCGCAACAGGAGAACCGCCTTGAAACGGTCATTGAAAAGTATTTCCCCAGTGGTAGGGGGGTGGGGCTTAAATCGATTGTGAGCGACCGCAATTTCCGCCTTTACTTCCGACGCGATCCAGGCAGACAAACAGACGAAACAAGGCTACTTTGCACAGGGAAGACTATGCAATTGACTGCTGGAGTATGTCTAGTTATTTGAATTCTGGCTGGCTTTGTTTGGCTGTTGCTTGGTTGAATAGGATTCACTTGTTGGTTTTCTTTTGCTCCAGTGTTCCTGTGGCGTTGTGTTGAGCGTCAGATGTCTCAATGCGCTTCAATGTCGAGTGCTTGTCCTGGGCTCGGCTTGGCTTTGCCGAATTGATTCACTGATGAATTAGACAACCTGCGAGCAAATACATGTTTGAGCCACAGTGACAGTGAGAGTGAGGGTTGAGACCCCGTAAAGTATACTTAAGCCCACAAGTAATTTGTACTGACCGTTCCAAGTCGTCATTTTGTAGCGTTTTCCTTCTGTTTTACGTTTGTGGTTCTGATTCTTTCCCCCATTAGGTCTGTTGTTATGTTGGTGATTCTGATTCTTTCCCTTTTTAATTGCTCCTTTTCAGTCACGTTTGTCCCTTCTGTTTTATGTTTGGTATGTTGGTGTTTCGGATTCTTTACCCAATTATAAATGATGTTACATTTAGATAATCCAAGTCACTACCTGTCTGGGAAAGAGCTTCTGACTCAGTTTAACAATTGTCTGTTTTGTTCACTGTCGCAACTCCATGTTTTGGCTGCTTACCCTAGTGATATTATGGGGAGGATATGCGATCTGCTTATTTCCGTTCCTGATCGTTTCTCTTTTCAAATGCATTCCATGTTAGTTTTGCAGGTTGCTCTTCATGGTTTTCTTTTAAAATGCCGGTGGGTCAGGCCTCAGAATCTATGACGGTTCCAACGTAAAGGCTTAACTACCATGCATGCAATCTGTCATATAACATTTATGTTGTACCCAACCTGTGGGTTTACAGGGGTATGCCTTATTTTGTCTGCTTTAATATATACATTGTGGGTACTCGTTAGAACTGCTTCAACGAGGCGGTTCTAATGAGTACCCACAAGCTATATTTTGAGCAGAAATAAAAAATATCAAAAGTATTTATCTTAAAATTTTCATTTTACAAATTGAATTTGTATAGGCATCTTTTCGTAATGTTGCATCAAAATGCACGTGCTGATGACCATGTACTAGCACAATCACAGAAGAGCCCCACTAATGACAAAGGAATGAAAAGCTATTAAAGAAAATACGCTGCGGAAAGCAACGCAACCGGCTCTGCCTTGTTTCTCTTTCTCGACAATTGGTATAATGGCAATGGTTCACATCGAAACAACCACACCGCATCTCGAAAACATGCCTATATAATTTTGTCACCACTATACCCCACTTTTATAAAGTAAAACTATGGTTCACAGGTTATACACTATTTTTCTTATTTTTGCTCTGTTTTGAGCGGAAATATGAAAAACAATCTGAATTTTTATCTGAATACTTTCATTTTTGTGGTAAAATTCACTATATACAAGTATTTGAATAGGCGTTCTTCGAAATGTCTTAGAACAGTTTGCAGCGACAACTGTCGGGGGTTAAATAGAGAATCTTAGATGCGTGTTCATATATTATTCATTTAATTAAACGAGTTAATGAAAAGGAATAAAAAAATGCAGGCTTCGCCAAGCATTTTATCTTATTCCATCAAAGAGTCTACTACATTCAATAATACATGAGCATGCCTGCAAGATTCAGTTTATCAGATGACTTCTAAAACGCATTTTATTCTCGATTTTCTTAACATAAGTCTCAATATTCCATCATTTTGAATGGCGACGTTGTTAAATTCGTTATATACGTGTAAACGCAACGGGTCGTATCTAAATTATTTACATATTTAATCCACTAGTGTTTTACCGAATTTAATACATGGCGTTATTACATTCGTAGACGCAACATCATATACCGGCGACAACAGAGATAAAATTGAGATAATAGCTCGAGGCAAACTTACTCTCTCACTGCCAAAGCTGGCGAAAGCCAGTGATAGAACCGCAGAACCTAGAAACTCTAGCATAACAAGTATCTTTTTCTATTAGATACTTTGTTGTTTCAGATTTGTTAATGCAGACGGCACAAACCGTCATACTGTAAGACGAAGCGTACCCCATCCATTTGCAATGACCCTGTTCGAGGACTGGGTGTACTGGACAGATTGGAACCATCTGACAATTGAAAGAGCAAACAAGTACACTGGGAAACAGCATCAAGTGCTGTTGAACAGTACTCACAGGCCCATGGATCTACATGTTTATCACCCACTTAGACAGAAGAAAGGTATATTTTAACCACTCCTACATGTACTTTAGCTTGAAGCGTTTTTGAAAGAAACAGCTTTTGCAGCTCATCACTAAAACACGACTTTATAATTTTGACCCCCTTGAACCCCACTTTTATATAGTAAAACTGAGGTTTACAGGGGTAAACTTTATTTTTCTTAATTCTGTTCCAAAATATAGATTGTGAATACACGTTAGAACCGCCTCATCGAGGCGGTTCTAACGAGTACCCACAATCTATATTTCGAGCAGAAATAAGAAACATATCACAATTTTTCATCTTAAAATTTTCGATTTTTCGGAGATAAAGTTTACAATGTATTTGTATAGACGTGTTTCCGTAATGTATGCACGGCACGCGACCAATAAAAAACAAAGTTTTTCCAAAAGAACATAGAATGGACCAGTTACAGAAGCAATAAAAGTCGGCTTGATTATAGAGTAACCAAAATTGGTCTTATTGCCGAACATTGACGTGCCGTTTAATTGTTTTCCAGTATTATATATGGTGACACTCTTTTGAGAAGAACTTGGCTGCCTGATGTCTCCTGAGATTTTCATGCAACTGATATATTAAAATAGAAAATAACATGCATAATGAAGAAATACCACGACTTCTCAATGAATTAAACATGATAATTACCTCTGGCCTAGGAATAATTAAAAATTTTAAGGAAACTTTTACCTGTAGACGGGGCTACTTTTCTATTTAGACGCAGGAAATAAAAATCAAAAATGAGTTCCTTTAAGAGCAATGAAAACATTCATGTTGTTCTTGACGTCACGTGAACTGTGTCTCAGAAATTGTAAACAATGTTTATAATGGTTGGCGTTTGATTCGGTGTCAGCGTTGAAATAAGGATAACATGGACATAACCAAAGAATAAGGCGTTAGTTGGGTTACTGTGCTGTCGCATTGTAACTGTTCTGTCCCAATAATGATTTTAGTCCTTCTTTTTTCATTCAGTACAATATGAAGCGGTTTCAAGATGGCGTCTATAGAGCTTTTGTTTCAGTCAGCTTATGTGTCACTGCGCCCACTACCATTTGCATGGACTGTTTGTTTAGAGTCGATTGTACAAAGAATTATATGCAAAATCATCCCCCAGATCTATCAAAATGCATGTAATATACAGTTTAATGACTCAACCCATTTAAAGTATGGGATTTTTAAATCTTGGGAGGTTGAACATCCGATAAAGAAACTCGTGTGCAAGCACACTCGTTTCTTTATCGGATCTTCAACCTCACCCGGTTTACAAATCCCATATTTAAAATAGGCTGAGTAATAACTCTTTTTATGTATTACTCACCCTGGCTCATAACGATCTTTTTCACGGCTCGCAATCAAGAATTTCAGATTTAAAAAATGTTACGATTGTCTTATTTCTAAACCTCGATAGGGCGGCCTGTTTAGACTATGTTCTGATTGATAATGTTTTCACATGTGAGAATCTCACGTTCGGACTGCCTGTTTCAGGTGTGCATTAATGTGCACGGAGGTCAGTTGTAGCTGTTTTAGCGCTGAATGATTTTGCATCTGATGGTTTACAGTTGTGAAATATATACTCGAGAGAATAATGACGACTTTTTGAACTTCGGGCTGTCCCTTAAAATCTTGTGGTGTCTTTAGGTGGTAGGGCTTGAGATGTCATTTCACCTCAATATTTGGTACAAGTCCAACAATATCTGAACCAACGTATCTAAAATGACCCAAAAAGTGTTGGCGGGGATATAAAACAGACGTGAAGCAAAGATCAAGAAACCTCAACAAAAACAAACAAACAAGACCTCTGATTTCTGTTCTTGAATGCTTCAAGTGTAAACGAATGTGTGGTGACAAAGGCGACTGATACAACTCTGGCTTATTTCTAATCTTAAAGATTCCTGGTTTGTCTTAGTGCCCTTGGTTATGTCATATGAGCAATGGCGGATGTTTTCCACTCGGACTGATCTCATCATACATTTTTCAGGCGAGAATCCATGTGGTGACACAAACGGCGGCTGTTCACACCTCTGTCTGATTGCTCCAGGAGGAGACAACTTCACATGTGCTTGTCCTGACAGTTTCATACTGGACAGCAACAACCGTACCTGTACCGCCAATTGCAGCTTGTCAGAAATACGATGTGGAGCAATGGATGACAGGTAAGTAATGCCATTCATTTTATACATAGGTTCTAATGTACTAATGCAAAATGCCAATCATCGGATCCGTAATATAATGAACAGGTAATCCTTTGGAAATAAGGACTACCAAACGGAACCGAATACGCTGGGGTGTATAATCCTTTTAGCTCACCTGGGCCGAAGGCTCCAGCAGAGCTTAGAAGTTAGTGGGTTGTCCGTCGTCCATCCGTCGACCGTCAGTTCGTCCACACCTTTGACCACTTATATCTATACAACCAGTCTGATCTCCATCATTTCTTATCAGTAGCATGCCTGTGGTTGCGGATCGATGACTTATGTTTTTTATCGAAATAGGTTAAAAAATTCGGTTGCTATCATGGCTACCACAAGGTCCCATAAACTTACAGTGGGAAAATACTTGTCATCACCGTAGCGCCTTCAGTTTATGATCGGATCTTTCTGAAACGTATATGTAAGGTCGCTGTGGATTAAAACTCGGATGAGTTGGAAAACCGGACAAATCGGCCGATTAATCATAGATCTTCGTCCCCTTGATTGCTGAAAATGCCTATTTTTGACTTTGACATCACCGTAGCCTCTTCATATTTGATCGGATCTTCCTGAAACTTACACATAAGTAAGTCAGGTTTATGGTCGGGCCCATCGGAGTCTAACTGTTGGTTTTCTTTTGCGCCAGCATTTCAGTGGTTTCTTGCTGTCGAGTCCTCACCGTTGTCTCACCTCTGTGGTTCTTTGATTATTTGTGTTCACGGAGATGATGCACTGATGAGTTAGGAGGCCTTCATGCGGACTGAACAAATCATTTGTCTAAATCGCGACGGAAGTAAGGGCGAGGATTGTGGCCACGTAAAATCGATTTAAGCCCCCCCCCCCCCCCCCTGGAAATCTTTCCACTGACCGTTTCAAGGCGGTTCTTCTGTGGCGGTTTATTTATGTTGTTGTTTGTTACTTACTGTGTGTATCACTTGTGTCTTTTAATTTTGGATGGCCATATGGCCATTTTGTGGGAAAGTAACTGTCCTTATGGCCTTCCTTTGTTTAGGTTTCCATTATGGTCTGGTCGCTTCATGTTTGTCTTTCTTTCCCTTTGGTGCCTTTGATGGGTGGAGTAAGTTAATTGTATCGATTCCCGATCTTTGTTTTACTTCTACTTTGTCATGCGCTTGCTCAAATGATAGTTAATGTTATATGTGATGTCAACAGATAGGACAAGATCACTAGCTTTTTGAATTATGAGTGATGTACATTGGATTATTATAAGTTATTTTGACAAGTTGTGTGTATCCCGATTGGCGCTAATTGCGCACCCCGTGTGGCTGATTTGTTTTTGTTTTGTTATGAGAGAGACTTCATGATGTCCTTTTCTGCTGAAAACCAATATGAAATCATTGAAGCTTTTAGCTCGACTTCTAGATATTTGGATGATTTGTTAAATATTGACAATACCTATTTCGATGGTTTGATTTGTCAAATTTACCCCCCCCCCCCCCCCAAGAACTTCAGTTAAATAAAGCAAATTCTTCTGATACCGGGGCCCCGTTTTTGGATGTAAATCTATCTATTGTAGATTGATTTGTTTCTTGCAAAATTTATGATAAACGCGATGACTTTGATTTTGAGATTGTAAATTTTCCGTTTTTAGATGGTGATGTTCCTCTTGCGCCATCCTATGGCGTTTATATTTTGCAATTAATTCGATATGCCAGAGTATGTGGTCATGTAACTGACTTCAACGCTCGTAATAAATCGTTAACTGCTAAACTTCTTAATCAGGGTTATTGGCACCATAAACTACGCAAAGCTTTTTCAAAAGTATTATAGGCGTCATTCTGATTTAAGATCAAAATTCAATATTGGACTTAAATCTCGTCTGCAACAAGGTCTATCGGAACCCGAATTTTATGGGGACTTAGTATATACATTCAGAAATATATATATAACCACAATGACTTCCGCACCCAATTTCGTAAAATCATTCTTCGATATAAAAAGATTGGGTACAACATAAATGTTATATGACAGACTGCATGCATGGTAGTTAACCTAATCTCGGTTGATAACTTTGCTTCCTTCTTTAATTGCACGCCGGTGGGTCAGGCCTCAGATTCTATGACGGTTCCAGCATAAAGGCTTACTAAAAATTAGAGAGAATCTAATTCTACGTAATGTTGGTTGGTGCTTGATCCTCTGTCTCTGGTCGGGCCCATCGGAGTCTAACTGTTGGTTTTCTTTTGCTCCAGAATTTCAGTGGTTTCTTGCTGTCGAGTCCTCACTGTTATTTCATCTCTGTGGTTGTTTGATTTTTTGTATTCATGGAGATGTTGCTCTGATGAGTTAGGAGGCCTTCATGCAGACTGAACAAATTATTTGTCTAAATCGCGACGAACCTAAGGGGGAGGATTGTGGCCACGTAAAATCGATTTAAGCCCCCCAGTGGAATTCGTTTCACTGACCGTTCAAAAGCGGTTCTTCTGTCGCGGTTTATTTTTGTTATGGTTTGTCTGAGTGTTTGCATCGCTTATATTATTTTGTTTTGGATAGCCAATTGGCGATTTTGTCGGAAAGTAACTGTCCGTTTGGCTTTCCGCTATTTATGTTTCCATTAGGGTCTGTTGTTTAATGTTTGTGTTTCTTTATCTTTGGTGTCTCTGGTGGAATCTGTCGATTCCTGATCATTGCCTTCACTTCTATTTATTTATCTTTAATCGGATCCTTTTGAAACTAACACATACGTCGGTTTGGGATAACAGCCTGAATGAGTTTGAAAACTTTCGAGATGGGTCAGTCTCTCCTAGGGTTATTTTCCCTTTGTTTGCTCAAAATTCATATGTTTGAAATTGTCCAGCACCATGTGTGCTTAAATTTTCTACGGATCTTTCTGAAGCTTTCATATAAGTGAGTTAGGGAAGGCAGCTTGAATTAGTTCGTAAACTAATAATGTTTGCCTATTACTCGTAGAGTACTACTCGTAGAGTTATATCCATCCTTTGCTGCAAAAAGCTATTTTGGACGTTTTCATCACCATAAGTCCTTTAGTTTTGCTCGGATCTTCCTGAAACTAAAATATAAGTAGGTTGGGGATGAAAGTTCGGATACATTCGAAAACTGGTGATGTCAGCGTATCTCTCAGTTATGTCGCCTGGATTGTTGAAAATGACTATTTTTGACCTTGACATCGGTATAAGTCTCTCAGTAACGTATGGAACTTCCTGAAGCATTGAACCTGTTTGCTTATTTAAGCGATATAGGACCATCATTATCCTCTTGTTTCTTTTTTTGGACAGACTAGCTATTCTGTACAATGTTTCCTTTTGATTCCTTTACTTTATGAAATATATTCTGGTGAAACGTTATTGTGTGTAGAACATGAAACGCATTTTAGTATGGAAAAGAACTTTTACACTTGTGATCCTTGTACAAAAGTTATTTGTCACAGACAAAACTGAAAAATATAGTTATAACCGAACAAAATGTTTAAAAAAATCACATGCATCAAATAGTATTATTGCAGAATATCACTGTCATATAGGCGCCTGATTGTAACATACTGTGGCCAAGGAAACACTAAGGAATTTAACAGGTCAGTAATCTACAGCTGCAATATATGTAGAAAAAAAGATTTGCAGTCCATCATAGATGTGTTTGCTTAAAATATTTATCGTGCTGATTTTCAAATGGGTCCATGGGTCATTGTTTATGTAACGAATTAAGGTTTACTCTGCTATCCGCGATTGTGTTTCCCATCAATAATTTGTACATTCTTTCCTGCCACTGATCAAAGAAGAAGTGGATGCAATGATCAGGAATCGATACGATCAACCCACAGCTCCAATCAGAGACACCGAAAGGAACGAAACACAAACATAAAACAACAAGTCCCTAATGGAAACATCAATAGCAGAAAGCCAAAAGGACAGTTACTTTCCCACAAAATGGCCAATTGGCTATCCAAAGCAAAATAATATAAGCGACACCCACACTCAAAGACAAACCATAACAAACTAAAACCGTGACAGAAGACTGCTTTCGTGTATCTTATAGCGAGAAGGTGCAAGAGCGAACCCATTGTAATATCTCTCATAAATCTATTGAAGGTTTTGCTTCATTTAAAAATATATGTGTTTTCTTTAACTAGTATAAGACAAGTGTTCAATAAAAGGGATGCTTGCAAATAATGCAAATGGCTGCTCCGGGTCTTCGCTGTTTTATTGAATATCCATTTATGATTGATTGTTTTGGGTTTTATCGACATGTCAACCCGTGTTGGTCATTTTGTCTTGTCTCCCAAAACTGAAAGAGATTGTAGAGGAGATAAAATTGAGGGACAGGGGAGAAAGCGGAAAATGAATGGAAGTGTAGAGGCAGAAGAATTAACAACGCCGCCATCCTACAACTTCCTGCTGCAAGAATAGCAGGCCTTGCTCAACTGTTAAATCAGACAACCCACAAATTTGCAGTAAACCTATACAGTGTGACAGATCCTAATAATCGTTAAGATGCATGGACAGTGTAAACGTGCGATTATTTTTCAGATGTTTGTCTCGACAATTTGTATGCGATGGCTCATGGGATTGCAAAGACGGTAGTGATGAACCATTACATTGTCGTAAGTTGAGATCCTCATATGAAAATATATCTCATCAGCTGATAGAAAACCTCACACGAGTAGTTCTGTCATGCGAAATGTATGGAACAAGACTTTAACGAGTTTCATGTACATACAAAATGACACTTTTAGATTCAATAACTTCAGGCTTTTTTTCCAGAAAGGCGCATCATGAAGTCTGTTTCATAGAACAATTCGTCCACAAGTGGTGCATAATTCGTACCCTTCGGAATTTATGCAATATGTCTCAGTAACATAGCACCAAATCTAATAAAAGTATTGTCATACAGAAATGTAGAGCTTCATACACTTTCTAATTTGACCACATTGTGTGATATTTCGATGTTCTTCGAGGGTAATAAAGCATTTCTTTTGTTCCATTTGTGATTAAGGGAAAGTTCTCTTTGCAATGTCTATTCAATTAAATCATTTAGTTGGAAATTGTTCTAAGGACCTCCGTTCGTTGTTTTCTTTTGAACTAAACTTCTGTAAATATAAGATACTTTTCTTAAAGGAAATTAGTTGTTCTTAAATATTATATACAAAAGCAGATCTCTTATGACACTTGAGACATAATAATGTTCTTATTATACCCCCACAAATGAAATTTGGGGGGTATATAGGAGTGAGCTTGTCGGTCGGTCGGTCGGTCGGTCTGTCGGTCGGTCTGTTGACTTGGTTTCCAGACGATAATTCAAAAAGCGCTTCACCGATTTTATAATATTTGGTACACTGATGTAACATCATAAAATACAGGTCAAGTTCGATTTCCACTACAATTCGTCAATTTTCGACATAGTTATGGCCCCTTTCAAGTGAAAAAATTGCACAATGGCGCTGTTGTACTATCAAGGCAGTTTTTGTGGGGGGATTCATCACCTTTAGTGATAGCTCTAGTTTTCTTCCCCTGAAGGTGTATCTGTTCCATTTAAATAAGCTCGAGCATAATGAATAAAGGTTTTTTCTGACCTGTCAAATAGAAGTGAAGGCAATGATCAGGAATCGATTCGATTTCCTTACACCTGCAAAACTCAGATGAGCCTGCGCATCCATCCAGTATCCTATCTCTCTTTGAATAACCCGGGGGGGGGGCTGAAGAAGGTTCTTGTGATGAGCGAGAACTCTGATAAGATAAAGCGGAAGCGCAGTCTGATATAGGTCACCTGCTCACATATGCCTATTTATAGGTTTTGCCATACGCAGGATAACATATGTTTTATCAGGGCGTCGTTTTCAATATTTTGACGCCGTGAATATTCATTATTTTTCCATTTAGCCGGTTCCAAGTGTTCACCAGGCCAATTCAGGTGCAAGAACCATAACTGCACATACAGCTTCCACGTGTGTGACCTTGAAGATAATTGCGGAGATGCCAGCGATGAGTTATACTGCGAAAAGCACAGTTGTGAGGACTGGGAGTTTAAATGTGCCAATCATAAATGCATACCCGATGGTGAGTTTATTGACTAAGCTTTTACAACTCCAATCATAAACGCATACCCGATTATCAAGTTATTATGGTTTTGTTTTACGACCCTTTCACTTATATTGAGCCGAACGTGAAAACCGGCGTACGCGGAGAAAACGCACCTGACCTTCCGCTGCAGAACTAAGTGTCTCAACATGTGTGGGTCGATGATGCGTACATTGGCACATTTTTTTACTCCTGCGTGTGAGTACTTGATGTTTAAATTCGCCAATCATAAAATAATGCATGCCCGATGGTTAGTTCATTTACACAACTTTTACACTTTGATGTGTGGACTGGGAGTATCAATGTGCAAATCAGAAATGCATACCCGGTGGTGAGTTCATTGGCACAACATGACATCTTGATGTGAGGACTGGGAGTTTATATTTGCCAGTAATCAGTGCGTACCCGATGGTGAGGTGACTGACACATTTGTTTCACCTAGGTGTGAGGGCTTGAAGTTTACATGTGCAAATCATAAATGCAAACAAGGTGGCGAGTTCATTGATACGTCTTTAATTCCTGAGTCCAGTTTTTCCAAGCCGGGTCTGTCATTTTTTCTGACTTTGATCATAAAACGTTCTTTTATATTGCATAAACTCCCGTCTGAAGATTCAAGAAGAAAAATTGCAAGTTGCTCGTGCACCGTAGTTGTTCACTATAAAAGAAACTAAGTAGGCCTGCGCAGAAACAATACCGTGGTTAGATCGGCGTACCTATTCCGCTCAATATGTCGCCAGACGTGTTGACCAGGCCTTTATACTCTGAAGCTTACAAGGAAAACTAGAGTGTCGAAATCATTAGTTAAGAAAATATATTACTTTGAATCGCTGGACATTCAATACAATCCGAATCCGCTTGCAGGTTCATATGCCCAGTGCCCAGGGGAGCGATCGGGTACTCGTGATCATTTTCTTCAAATATGAGGGAAATGTAAAAAAAGAAGTGGAGGCAATGATCAAGAATCGATACAATCAACCCATAGCTCCCATCAGAGACACCAAAGGGAAAGACACACAAACATGTAACAACAGACCCTACTGGAAACACCAACAGCAGAAAGCCAAAAGGACAGTAACTTTCCCACAAAATGGCCAATAGGCTATCCAAAATAAAATAACATAAGCGACACAAACACCCAAAGACTTGGAACGGTCATCGGAAACGAATTCCACTTGGGGGGGGGGGGGGGGGCTTAAATCGATTTTACGTGGCCACAATCCTCGCCCTTACTTCCGTCGCGATTAAGACAAATAATTTGTTCAGTCCGCATGAAGGCCTCCTAACTCATCAGTGCAACATCTCCGTGAACACAAATAATCAAACAACCACAGAGATGAAACAACGGTGAGGACTCGACAGCAAGAAACCACTGAAATGCTGGAGCAAAAGGAAACCAACAGTTTAACTCCGATATGTAAGCCTAATGTGTCGCAGTGATTTAGTTTGGCGACTAGGAGGTTTTGGTTTCGATCAATTCCTCTCCAGGCAACATACGTAAGTAGAAATGAGCATGAAATGTTTTCTACGGGCATGTTGTCCTTCCCGCTGGATCAAAGAGGACAGTTGTTAAATACTGACGAAATACTTCTTACGTTGCTGTTTAAAAGCTACGAAGTTCTATACCAGCCCAAGAAAACTTGTGGGTGGTGTCTCGACATGAGTTACTTAGTGTTTACTGGCTCATTTATCGAAAGAAAACCTTATGATTGCATTATTTTAATGATAACATATCAGAAATATGAAGTTTGTTTTAGCTCTCCTGAGCCGAAGGCTCCGGGGAAATATTGTGATCGCTCACCGTCCGTCTCGTCCGTCCGTCCGTCCGTCAACAATTCCTTTAAACGACATCTCCTTATAAACCACTGAATATGTTTTAACCAAACCTGGCGGAAATGATCTTTTGGCGGTCCTCTCTCAAAGGTGTTCAAAGTTGTCCATGTAGAACTCTGGTTGCCATGGCAACAAAAAGGAGAAAATAAGGAAAAACAAACCTTTAAAAGTCTTCTTGTCTGAAACCAGAAGGTCCAGGTCTTTGATATTTGGTATGAACCTTCATCTAGTGGACCTCTATCACGATTGTTCAAATTATAGTCATGGGACCGAACCTGCCCCACTTGTCTTACATTAGCTTATAATAGCGAAAATTTTTAAAAAATCTATTTGTCTGAAACAAGATAGCCCAGGTCTTTGATATTTGGAATGAAGCTTTATCTAGTGGACCTCTACCAAGATTGTTCAAATTATAGCCCTGGGGGCAAAAAATGCCCCTCCACGGGGGCCCGCAGGTTTTACATAGGCTTATTAAGGGAAAACCCTTTAAAATTCTTCTTTTGTGGTACCAGAAGACCCAGGTCTTTGATATTTGGTACGAAGCTTCATCTAGTGGACCTCTACCAATATTGTTCTTATAGTCCTGGGTCCAGAATGCCACGCGCCAGGGCCCACTGGTTTTACATAGGCTAATTGATTCCACTGTTTAATTTTGAAAATATTTGAGTGTCACTGATGAGGCCTAAATGGCCAAAACTAGCCAGTCTGGCCCCGAAAACATGTACACTCCATATTTTCTAGTCCTATGATGTATTCCTGGCTTCCAAGGATAACCCTTTCTAGAGCATATTTAACGTCACTACAGTCTGGTAATGTGTGGCGGCCGTAAAAAGGCTCCCTGCCCTAATCATAGTGTAGTTTTTATTTTCTTACCCTTTTGTATCATTGATTCCATTGTTGAATTTTGAAAATATTTGAGGGTCACTGATAAGGTCTAAATGGCCGAAACTAGCTAGTCTGGCCCAGAGAACATGTACAATCTATATTTTCCAGTCCTATGGTGTATTCCTTGCTTCCAAAGGATAACCATTTCTAGAACATATTTATGATAGAGAAAACCTCTAAAAATCTTCTTGCCCCCGCCCATCGGGGCTTGAAGAAATAGATGGGCTGCATGATGCTTCCACGCAAAGCTGAAACCGACCCGCACACGAGAACTGGTAAACCCCTTAGAGGATCTAAGCCCGCCAAGGCAAAGCGGTGCGAGTCGGCCCGTACATGCTTGTAAACCCTATCGGTTTCATTGGGCGGCCGGGCTTGTGATGTCATTTCATCTCAATGTCGGGTAAAAGTCCCACAAAATTGGAAGCAACATCTCCAAAATGACCTTTATAAAGTAGAAGTAAAACAAAGATCAGGAATCGATACAATTAACTTACTCCACCCATCAAAGACACCAAAGGGAAAGAAACACAAACATTAAGCGACCAGAACATAATGGAAACCTAAACAAAGGAAGGCCATAAGGACAGTCACCCTCCTACAAAATGGCCATATGGCCATCCAAAATAAAAAGACACAAGTGATACACACAGTAAGTAACAAACAACACCATAAATAAACCGCCACAGTACAACCGCCTTGGAATGGTCAGTGGAATGATTTCCACTGGGGGGGGGGGGGGGGGGGCTTAAATCGATTTTACGTGGCCACAATCCTCGCCCTTACTTCCGTAGCGTTTTATACAAATAATTTGTTAAGTCTGCATGAAGGCCTCCTAACTCATCAGTGCAACATCTCCGTGAACACAAAAATCAAAGAACCACAGAGGTGAGACAACGGTGAGGACTCGACAGCAAGAAACCACTGAAATGCTGGAATCAAAACCACTGAAATCAAACAAACAAAATCTCTTCTGAAACCAGAAGGCCTAGGTCTTTGATATTTGGTACGAAGCTTTATCTAGTGAACCTCTACCACGATAGTTCAAATTATAGCCCTGGGGCCATAAATGCCCCCACATGGGGTCCCATAGATTCTACATACCCGGGAAAACCTTTAAAAATCGTCTTGTCTGAAACCAGAAGGCCCCTTTCCAGTTCTGTGGTGTATTCCTTGCTTCCAAAGGATATTCAGTTCTAGAACGTATTTGATATTTGATATGAAGCTTTGTCTAGCGGACCTTTATCGAGCTTGTTCAAAGTATTGCCTTGGGGCCAAAAATGACCCCACCCCGGGGCCCAATGGTTTTACGTAGGCTTATATAGGAAAAATCTTTAAAGATCTTCTTGTCTGAAACATAGAAGCCTTCGTGTAGTAGATAAGCTACTCGCCTTGTAAACCAGTGATCGATCCAGGGATCGCAGGATCGATCCCTGGCTTCTCCAGACTTTCGGATGAGTCTTTAAACCGAGGTCCCGTCTCCGTATGACCTTATCTGTTGGTGGGACGTATAACTCAAACACTAACTCACTCTTGTCTGAAACAAGAAGGCCCAGTTCTTTGATATTTGGTATGCATCTCCATGTAGGTGACCTCTACCAAGATTGTTCAACTTATAGCCCTGGGGCCAAAAATGATGCGATCCCGGGACATACATAGGCATATACAGGGAATACCTTTAAGAATAATCTTGTCTGAATCCAAAAGACCTAAATCTTGGATATTTGGTATGAAGTTTCATGTATTGGACTTCTTCCAAAAGTGTTCAAATTATAGTCTAGGCGCCAAAGATGGCCCCGCCACAGGGCCCATGTGTTTTACATAGGCTTATATTGGGAAATCTTTAAGAATCTTTTTATCTGGAACAAGAATGCCTATAATATTTGATATTTAGCTTCATTTAGTGGACCACTACCAAGATTGTTCACATTATAGCCCTGAGGCCACAAATTGCCCCTCTCAGGGACCCACATGTAAATCTCTTAGCTCAGGTGAGTGATATAGGACCATCATGGTCCTCTTGTTTGTTTTGTTTAGTTTTTGGTTTTAGGGCCCATTTGAGATTATTTCCCTTATGTTGTGCCGATTGTTAATCAGAAATGGACGAAAATCGGAGTACCAGGAAAAATCAGCTATCATTCCGTTGCAGAAATTGGCGTCTGACATTCGACCAGCGCCAGGCTCGAACCACACCATTTGAAGTTTGTTGTAACCATAATCATAGGAAGTCACCAATTTGACTTACTTTGACATGGTATAGCATGAGATTATTTATCGGGTTGGTCCAGTAAGGGAGCTAAGTCATCAAAAATTAAAAAGAAAAATCGTGGGAGATCCGATGGTACAAGACGTAACCCACCATTGGCATAACATTGAGCCCTCAGTCCTCCCTTCCACAAACGGATAAATTGGACCCTTAGAAAGCACCTGGCAACAAGGCGTAATGAGGTATAAAAAGTAGCAGAGAACGACATCAGTACCACCGCCTAGAACGATCAGCAGCAAAAGCTACTGGGAGCGGGAACTAAAGAGCTTTACCTGGCGGCAAATAGTTGCCTTTGGTTCAGGTGTAATTTCAAACCAAAACAAAAACATATTCGGTACGCATAATGGTTTCCTAACCCAATCAATGCATCATCAATGATACACAGTGAAGCAAAGGGGGCTGTCGGCCAATACCCCTAACATTGTAAGAAATAGCCAAACAAAACCACGTGTTAAATTACGAAAGATATAGCATCAGACTTTATTCAATAAAGTTATAAAAGCGTTTTTGTAAAATAGAAGTGAAGGCAATGACGGGAATAAATACAACCACCAGGCACCCCATTCAGCATTACGCAAACACGCCTATACAAGTACATTGCCACCTTTATCGCCGAAACCATGATAATTTTATGATGAAAAATTGTGATATTTTTCTTATTTCTGCTCCAAATATTGATTGTGGGCACTCGTTAAAACCGCCTCATCGAGGCGGTTCTAACGAGTACCCACAATCTATATTTTAGTGCAGAAATAAGAAAAATAAGGTATACCCCCGGAAACCCCAGTTTTACTATATAAAAGTGGGGTTCGAGGGGGTCAAAAGTATATAGGCGTGTTTTCATGATGGAGACATCAAAGCGAAAGAAATAGAAATATGATCTAACAAAACCCTAATGAAAACTTCACAAGTGGAAAGCCAGCAACCATCATTGAATCTTAAGCCTCAACAGCCGCCATGTCATTAATGCATTCAGTATAGCTGCCAACCGTGATTTTGTCAACATTCTGTATTTGCAGGCTGGAAGTGTGACGAAGCTGATGACTGTGGCGATAATTCTGATGAAGCTCCAAATTTATGTGGTAGGTCAATTGGAAATTTCAACAGACCACTTGATCAGGAAAATTCCTTCCCTGTAGAGCAAAATTTGTTTCGGGGGTGGGGGCTCAGAGTACATTACCAAGTAATTCAACGACGAACCCAGTAAATCTGGTTTTATAAAGAAAATGCAGAGGTTTAAAAGGCATATAATATAATTCTGATTTCTGCTTCAATATTTACTTTTTGGAGCAAATTAAAATAGCCTCTGTAAGATGAACAAGTAAAGTACCGCGAGTCAAGTGATAGGATAGAGTTAAATAAATCATTACGTGAACAAGTCCGTGAAATGAACAACCCTTAAACTCCCACATTATTCGGAGAAGTGAAGGCAATGATCAGGAATCGATACAAGTAACCCATAGCTCCCATCAGAGACACCAAAGGGAAAGAAACACAAACATGAAACAACATACCCTAATGGAAACATCAATAGCGGAAAGCCAAAAGGACAGTTTCTTTGCAACCAAATGGCCAATTGTCTATCCAAAACAAAATAATATAAGCGATACAAATACTCAAAGACAAACCATAACATACATAAACCGCGACAGAAAAACCGCCTTGGGACGGGGGGGGGGTTAAATCGATTTAACGTGCCCACAATCATCGCACTTACTTCCGTCGCGATTTAGACAAATAAGTTGTTCAGTCCGCATGAAGGCCTCTTTCCTCATCTGTGCAAAATCACCTCGAACACAAAAAGAAACAAACAACCACAGAGATGAAACAACGGTGAGGACTCGACAGCGAGTAAACACTGAAATGCTGGAGCAAAAGAAAACCAACAGTTAAACTCCGATGGGCCCGACCAGAGACAGAGCATCAGGCCCCAACCAACATTACATAGAATTAGATTCTCTCTCTGTACTGGGGTTTACGGGAATATACATTAGTTTTCATATATCTGCTGCAGGACATAGGTCGTGGGTACTTTAAACGAGCTACGGCAGCCTATGTTTGCAGAATAAATAAGGAAGATATCACGGATTTTCATCGGAAAAGTAGCCATTTTGAAGGCGTGAAAAATTGCACTATGTCTCACGGTTGTGTTATCCTAATGCATCCTTGTTAGGCATTTACAGGTGCTTTGAACTGCATTTAACTTAAATGTTTCCTTTCATTCATGTTTACATTTATTCATATGTTTTATTTATTTATTTATTTTTTTTTTTTTTCGTTTTTTTTTTTTTGTATTCAAACAATATGTCCGAATATAGTTGAGAACTACCTAAAATAGAAATATTTCATTTGAGGCATCTGATAATTGCTTATCAGAACGTTTGTTAGACTTTGTACATACATTCATTAAACAACCATTCAATGCATCTGTTGACCAACGCTAATGATATTTACAAATGTAGGAAAACGAAAATGCGATGCTGACAAGTTCATGTGTGATAAAGGCAGATGTATACCAAATGAATGGAAATGTGATTTTGATGATGACTGCGGGGATGGAAGTGACGAGAAGGAGGAATGGGGTTGCCGTAAGTTTTGTTTAAACAAATCTGCGTTTATCGAACCCGTGTCTTGGCTTACAGTTAATGACTGTCATAAATTGACTTAACTTTGAATAATAGAAGAGAAAGTAATGACCAGCAATGGGTACAGTTCACCCACACCTCCCATCAGAGACACCAAAGGGAAAGAAGCGTCAAGTGCTTTATTAACGGGGAAATATACGCCAACGGAACACTCAAAGTAGAAGAAAAACAAAGATCAGGAATTGATACAATTAACTTACTCCACCCATAAAAGACACCAAAGTGAAAGAAATACAAACATTAAGCGACCAGACCATAATGCAGGTGTCTGCATACCCACACTGTCGGAACATTGTCTTTCCTGGCTGCACGAAGATTCTTTCGAAACATCAAGCATCCGATCAGGCTTTCTGATGCCCAGGCTGATCTGCGTATACGCTCGAAGCAATTGTTGTCACAGAGTGACATAACTGATTAGGGTATGCTTACATGCAGTTCCAAATTCGGACCACCTGTTCAGGAAAGAGTTTTTGTATCTTGAAGAATGCTTACGTTTATTCCAACTTGATAACACACAAATAATTATACCAATTTATTTAAAATAGAAATGGAGGCAATGATAAGCCTTTCGAAGGTCGGATATTGATGTTATTCTGTAATGCTATCGCTCAAGTAGAAAAAAACTAAACATAGAAGTGGAGGCAAAGTTTGCCTTTGGAAAGAAAGAACACATAAAAGAACGAAAATTGGAGACTCGGTTTTATTGAGTCTTTTCATAAACAGCAATATAGATTGCAAGGGTGCATACGCCTCCTAGCACAAGCTTAAGCGATATTCGATTTTCAAAGCAACATTGACTCAATGATCCCAAAGGTAAAGAAAATATAATCTTCACTATAATCAAGCACGGGGAGACTTTTTACGGCCGCCACACGGCACTTAACACCAGCTGCTTGCTAAACGGTTCCATCGAATCCAGCTCGAAAAACATCGAGCTCGAATCCAGGCCGCAGCATTGACCAGCGAGTGGCAAACACTTGTACTGTCCACTTTTTTATGCCCCGCCTGGAATTATGTTAAACCCTCCGAAGTTTTGCGTGTCCGTCCTTCCGTCAGCGCCTCACAGTTTCGGGACGCTCCATAACTCTGATACCGTTTGAGATATTTGCACTTAACTTCACCGATAATTAGAGAACTATGAGACGACGTGCAGAACATATGAACTGTAACTCTGATTTTCCAACTTTTGGAGTTGTTGCCCTTTGAACATTAAACATAGCCATTTCTATCATAGTTTCGTTCTACTCCATAACTTCGATACCGTTTGAGATATTTCCACGTAACTTCACAGATACATGTATGTAGAGCATCATGAGACGACGTCCAGAACATATGAACCGTTACTCTGATTTTCGTACTTTTGGAGTTATTGCCCTTTGAACTTTGAATATAGCTGCTGCTATCAGTTTGTCCATGTCTGTTCTTGTCCGCTCCATAACTCTGATACCATTTGAGATATTTTCATGAATCTTCACAGATATGTAGAGCACTATAAGACGAGGTGCAGAACATATGAACCGTAACTCGGATTTTCCTACGTTTGGAGTTGTTGTCATTTGAACATTGAACATAGCGATTTCTCTTATAGTTTCGTGTCCGCTTCATACCTTCGATACCATTCAAGATATTTCCATGAAACTTCACAAATATGTAGAGCACCATGAGATGATGTGCCGAACACAGGAACCGTTACTCTGATTTTCCTACTTTTGGAGTTATTTCCATTTGAACTTTGAATGTAGCTGCTGCTATCAGTTTCGTGTCCGCTCCATAACTCTGATACCATTTGAGATATTTTCACAAAACTTCACAGATATGGATAGCACTAAGAGACGACGTGCCGAACATATGTTTCGCACTAAGAGACGACGTGCCGAACATATGCATCGTAACTCTGATTTTCTTACTTTTGGAGTTGTTGCCCTTTTAACATTAGGCATAGCCATTTCTGTTATAGATTCGTGTCCGCGCCATAACTTCGATACCGTTTGAGATATTTCCAAGAAACTTCACAGATATGAAGAGCACCATGAGATGCGCCCTGAACATATGAACCATAACTCTGATTCTCCTGCTTTTAGAGTTATCGCCCCTTGAACATTGAACATTGCCATTTCTATCATGTAGTCTGTTCGAACCTCTATACGGTAGAACACCGATGGCTCGTTTACCACAGCTGAGTCGAACCCGTTCTTGGGTCCCTAGGGAATTTCTGTAAATAGGGAGGGTTAAAATTAGGATATTTTTGTCTTTTATCTTGCAAATGCATGCTGTGTGTACTCATTAGAATGGCATCGATGAGGTGATGCTAATGAATAAACACGGCAAACATTTTTCATTATAGAACACAGAAAAAGATGTCCTAAAGTATGTCGTTATGTCTCCTGGCATTAGCCCTCAGCTGCTCCAACTACCTCTCTCTCGAACAGATTTTCATGGTCCCAAAGGTGTTCGAGCCATTGAAGTTCGACAGTATCTCCAGAACCTAATGATTGATTTTGACCAAACTTACATGGCTACATCACTAAGATGGGGGAAAACAGCCATTACGTTTTATTGACCCTGACCTTATTATCAGGGATACAGGCCCCAAAACTCAATATTGGGCCAAAGATGGCTTGTGTGCACGAAATCCCATGAACACATCAATGAAATGTGATATAACTTGGTACAAAATATCATTGCAATTGACCAAAGATTTGATTAGATTTTGAAGACCTTGAGTTTTTTTTAAAGGGCACTGGCCCCCAAACAACTGAAAAGGGGAATTTTAATTCTGGTGTACTTTCGTTTGGAGCCATGGGTCTTTGAATATTAAAATAGTCATCTCTGTCATGTATTCCTGTTAATTTTATTAAGGGAAAGAGTAATGCATCCATACTTTGGATTCCTTTTTCACTGTGATATAGTACTTGCTTGATGTAATTGTAGTGGTGGGGCATCATGCAGTGCTTGCAGTTTTATTTTACCTTTCTAGGATAGACTCTATTTTAGAGAATCTAAATATAAACAATAGGAAATCGACCTAAATAAGACTTCACTGTAAACTCATGTTATCATTTCAAATATTTTAGTGTACAATTGCAGCTGTTTCAAAATATTTATCGTAGTATTAGTGTTAAAAAACTGACAGTTCTTGTATCTATTTCCTTATGTTATGACCCACTCGAATACCCAAATTAAATGTCATTCAGTCGAATATGACAAACTTGATGACATTTGAATTACCTGATCCAACTCCACACAGATATATGACATATGCTTAAAAGCACTTTACATACATATCGTGAAAGCCAAATTTTAATATGCTTGGGGCTTTACTTTATAGCACGCAACCCCTAAATATAAATTTAACAGTCATGGACGTTGTTCTGCAATAAAGAACGTTTTTCGTTGAGCAATTTTGAAAATATTTTTCTGAATATAAAAAGAAGCATCCGTGATTTATTGGTTACGCTACTCGCCTTCTAAACAAGGGGTCGCAGGACCGATCCCGGGCTTCCACAGACTTTCGGATGAGTCTTTAAACCGAGGTCCCGTCTCCGTATGACCTCAGCTGTTGGTGGGACGTAAAACTCGATCACTCACTCACTCCTGAAAACAAAAATATAAGTTAAAAATTTACCGATTCCCGACCATTGCCTTCACTTCTATTCAACACTCGGTTAAACATTAACTTAATTCAGGAAAAATAAAAGCCACTGCAGTGGGTGCAAAATAGAAGTGAAGGCAATGATCAGGAATCGATGCAAATAACCCACAGCTCCCATCAGAGGCACTAAAAGTAAAAAAGCACAAACACGAAACATCAAGACCAATAGCGGAAAGCCAGAAGGACAGCTACTTTCCCACAAAATGGCCTATTGGCTATCCAAAACAAAACAATATAAGCGATACACACACTTAAAGCCAATCATAACAAAATAATCCGCGACAGAAGAACCGCCTTGGAATGGTCAGTGAAACGAATTCCACTGAGTGGTGGGGTGGGGGGGCTTAAATCGATTTTACCTGGCCACAATCCTCGCCCTTATTTCCGTCGCGATTTAGAAAAATAATGTGTTCAGTCCGCATGAAGGCCTCCCTACTCATTAGTGCAACATCTCCGTGAACACAAACAACCAAAGAGACGGTGAGGATTCGATAGCAAGAAACCAATGAAATGCTGGCGCAAAAGAAGACCCACAGTTAAGACTCCGATGGACCCGACCAGAGACAGAGCATCAGGCACCAACCGGCATTACATAAAATTAGATACTCTCTAATTAGATACTCTCTAATTCTCAGTAAGCCTTTACGCTGGAACCGTCATAGAATCTGATCGCTGACCCACCGGCGTGCAATTAAAGAGGGGAGCAATGTTGTCAACCGTGTTTGGGTTAACTATCATGCCCGCAGTCTGTCGTAAAACCTATTTTGTATATCGAAGAATGATTTTACGAAAGTGGGTGCTGAAGTCATTGCATTTAAATATTTTTTCTGAATTTATATTCTAAGTCACCATGACATTCGGATCCCGACAGACCTTGTTGCAGAAGAGATTTAAGTCCAACATTGAATTTAGAAATTAGATCAGAATGACGTCTATAAAATTTTGAAGAGGCTTTGCGTAGTTTATGACACCGATAACCCTGATAAAGAAGTTTAGCAGCTCACAATCAAACCTCTTTAGGGTCACATCTGAGACCCCAAGTTTTGCAGCGAAATGCCGGGTGGTTAATATCAGGTACTCCGGATTTCGCACAGCACTAATTTAAAATAAAAAAAATACTCTTAAAAGGGTCATTAACACCAAATCCAAAAAAGGAAAAGCCAAGTCTTATCACTGTTAATGGTTATTATGGGCGTGTTTATTACAATTCCATGCAGTGGTTATCTTAAATTAATTGACACTATAACGCCTGTGAGACCAAATCTTTATTATTTTTTTTTCTTTCATGGTCGAATGAATATTTTTATGATTTCTGATTAGTTAAGATTTACTTATTCCCTCTTCAAATATAGATTGTGAGTGCTTGCTAGATCCGCCGCTATTTGGTAACTAGAACCCTCAGTCTTGTGATTTTATAAAAATATGATTGTTATAAAAACTTTTTAATCCATGGAAGTATTCACTTAACGAATTTCAGGAAACAAAACCTGCAAACAGGGTTGGTGGAAATGCCGTTCCAACTATCGATGTATCCCCGATTATCTACGCTGCAACGGCAAAGACGATTGTCGAGATAACTCCGATGAGAAAGAAGAGAATTGTCCGACATGTCATCCAACAGGAGATTATCAGTGTGGCAATAAAAGATGTATTCCTAAGCGGTGGTTGTGTGATTTTGAAAATGACTGTGGGGATATGAGCGATGAGAACCAGAATATGTGCGGTAAATTTACCCTTTACATTCGGATTATACACCTGTATGACATGTTCCAAAAACTTCATTTTTTGGACGAAAAATTGTGTTATTTTTCTTTTTGCTGCTTTTTCTTTCTGCATAGTTAGCGAGTGCTTGTTGGAACAGCCCTGATGTCCAGGAATACCTACATTCTTTGTTGGCAGCAAAAACAAGGAAACGCGTGTAAACCCCACTTTTCGCTTTATCAGGTCCGGGGTCTGCTGTACTGGCCCGAGGCCGAAGGCCGAGGCCAATACAGCTGACCGAGTGCCTGTAAATGGGCCAATACGGAATTACTTGATTAATGACAATTTTATTAATTGACACCACTAAAAACATGATTATTGTTTTTTGACCTCAGAGTTAATATGGATGATCTCCGAACAATACAGGATAGTCAATTAATAAATTGCGATTTTACACGGCCGTGTTTGTGTAATGATCCTTCACAACTAGATAAATATCGATTGCGAGGGATCGATGACTGAGGATAGGTGAATAACAGTAGCTTTTGCATTGCTCACGAACACCTTGTGTTCCACAAACAGTAGAACGTCGATATACTACAGTTTACGGCCCCGCCCATCGGGGCTAGAAGAAATCAATGGGCTGCATGATGCTGCCACGCAGAGCTGAAACGGACCCGCACAAGAGTACAGGTAAACCACTTAGAGAATCTAAGCCTAGTCGGCCCGTCCATGGTTATAAACCCTATTGATTTCATTGGGCGGCAGGGCTTGAGATATCATTTCATTTCAATGTCGGGTAAAAGTCCCACAAAATTTGAAGTCACGTCTCCAAAATGACCTTTACAGTGTTGACGTGTATGTTAAACCTCAAATCATACAAAAACAAATAAATATACTACAGTTTTGTCAGATTTACTTTCCAATACAAATAACGTAAAAGTTCTCCGCATCCAGTGGTAAAGGAAGTATAAGAAAGCCCAAGGAAATGTCCTTTATAAAATGTATATTATAGGGTAATGTCAATATTCGTCGGCCCCGCCCATCGGGGCTTCAAGAAATAGATGAGTTGCATGATGCTTCCGCACAGAGCTGAAACCGACCGCACACGGGTACTGTTAAACCGCATAGAGGATCTAAGTCTGCCCTGGCAAAGCAAGGCGAGTCGGTACGTCCATACTAATAAATCTCATTGGTTTCATTGGCCGACAAGGCTTGAGATGTCATTTCATCTCCATATCGGGTAAAAGTCACACAAAATTGGAAGCAACGTCTCCAAAATGACCTATACTGTGTTGACGGGGACCTTAAACCTAAAATCAAACAAACAAGCAATAGTTCACAAATATTATACGTCACTTAGTTTGAATTTTAAAACATTATGAAGCCAATTTTAATTTATTTATAGAAGATAATATCATTTTTCTAAGCGAATATACAAACACGCGACATATAATAAGCATATTCTCTCACTAAGGACGATTTCAGAGAAATGTTAACTATGTATAAAAAAATAACAAAAGCTTGTTTACTCAGTCAGTTAACAGACAATACCGAATCCGAGTCTTGAAGTCCATAAAGCAATATAAGGCAACATACTAGACTGTGGAATTTTTAAAATATCTAAGCGTCACTGATGAAGCCTTATTGGCCTCGTCCAGGACAAAACTTTGCACAGTTTTCAGTTCTGTGTTTTCGTCTCTGCTTCTCCACAGAATATATATGAAAAAAAGTAATGAAATAATGCCAACGTTAGAAAAATGCTTTCGGAATAGAGTATATTGAATAACAAACACATTTAGTGCATGGTACGCTGTTAAAGATAAAATAATTTCTTCAATATACTTGCATCATTAGCTTAGAAGTGAGTTTTTGTCCTCTCGCCATGCAGTCCTGAGGCTTATGCTCTTGGGTATCACATTAGTTGTGGAACTTCATTACGAAAACACACCTATACTAATATATTGTAAATTTTACCACCAAAAAAATGTATTTTTTCCAATAAAAATTGTAATATTTTTTTTATTTCTGCTCAAAATATAAATTGAGGGTACACGTTAGAACCGCCTCATCGAGGCGGTTCTAACGAGTACCCACAATCTATATTTAAGAGCATTTCTTATTTCTGCTCAAAATACAAATTGAGGGTCGAGTCGGTTCTAACGAGTACCCACAATCTATATTTTAGAGCAGAAATAAGAAAATTAAGGTTCACCTCTGTAAACCCCAGTTTAACTGTATAAAAGTGGGGTTGTAGGGGGTCAGAATTATATAGAAGTGTTTTTGTGATGTTGGCCATATGCTGGCGTGAGTGGAAGGTAAGTAGACAGGAAAGGGAAATTGAAACCATCTCGCTTAATATATCCTTGCTTGCAGTTTTTCTGCACTGTCAAATTAAACATGCAGCTAACTATGAAGCAGATTTGTCTTATTCACTTTCATATTTCATATAAAATGATTACTTGCGTTCAGAGGTTCTATATTTTTGCTGTTTTGCAGCTCCTCTGTATCGCAACTGCTCAGAGACAGAATGGCGGTGTAAGAACCAGAAATGCATCAGATCAAATTGGATATGTGACTACGAGAATGACTGTCTTGATAACTCGGATGAGGATCAAACACTCTGTAAAGGTATGGATCACTCTCACCATATGGGTCTATTTTGTTTGTCGTGCCCACCAGGCAATACAACCAGTACAGTCTTTGAACCTAATAATGGTATGGAATGCGCCTAAAAAAATAATGAATGGGCGTATTATATTTGTTTGTTTATAGGATTAATTACTTTTCGAAATTTGCATTTTCTTGTGGAACGCTTCTGCCATAGCTAATAAATTAATCACAAAATCACGTTTCAAACGGTTCCAAAGAAATTATTGATAACCTTTATATAAAGATTCTTGAGTACACAATATTAAATTATCATGTATATGTCTAAACAAAGTCTACCAATTAAGTCAAGAATTTGGTTGTCTTGGTCGGACCCCGCCCATAGGGGCTTGAAGAAATATATAAGCTGCATGATGCTTCCACGCAGAGCTGAATCCGGTCCGCACACTAGTACTGGAAAACCGCTTAGAGGATCTAAGCCTGTCAAGAAACCGCAGTGCGAGTCCATGCTAATAAACCCTATTGGTTTCATTGGGCGACAAGGCTTGAGATGTCATTTCATCTCAATGTCGGGTAAAAGTCCCACAAAATTGGAAGCAACGTCTCCAAAATGACCTTTACAGTGTTGATGGGGACGTTAAACCTCAAATCAAACAAATCAAACAATTGGTTGTCATGGCAACAGTATTGCCCATGCGCAGTTATATGTAAATGCTGATAAAGCTTCAAGTATGTCTGTCTCATTTACTGTAAAATAGATTTGAAGATGATGATTAGGCCCTGAGGTTATAAAACTTTTTGCCAAGAATTGTTGGCATTTTAAAATTTGTGAGCAGGACACATAACATTTTCTGCTATCTGAGGAAGAAAAATCGCTCAACTTATTATTATTTTAATTTCTATGAGCACGACACGTTTCATGCTCAGCTGAGTTGAGCATGAAAAAAGTTTTTTAAAATAGGGGCAAGGAATCGAAAAAATATCTCACACCTCCAATCAACGGCATTAGAGGGAAACAAACACGAACATATTAAAATCACTAAAATGACAGCGTCACAGGCGGAAAGCCAAAAAGGACAGTTACTTTCTAACAAAGTGACCAAACAGATATCCAAAATAATAAGATATTAGCAGTACACACATGAATAGACTAACAATAATAAACCACGACAGAAGAACCACCCTGGTGCGGTAAATAAATGATTTTACTTGGGGGGTCCTTAAATGGTCACAATCATCGCCATTGGTTCTGTCGTAGTTTGGACAATTGTTTGTTTGTTTGTATTGGAGTTTAACGGCCCAGGCAACACTATTTTAGGTCATTTTTGAACCGGTCAGTATACCTATCAACACTTTCCTGGTCAGGCTTATACTTAAGCGGTTAACCAGTACAGCGAACATTCCTTCTCCAGAAACTGACAACTGCCCTTCTTGAATCAAAGAAAGGGAGAGAATGATCTAGAAAAGATTTCATGATCAATCTCCACGAAAGAATGTTGCCAACCCCAGCAGGTATCAAACCCGCGTCCTCCTGATCACCAGTCAGACGCTCATCCGAGTAGAAGTTTGGACAAATAATTTGTTCAGTCTGCACTAAGGATTTCTAGCTCATCATGGAAACACCTCTGAAAACATAAAAATCAAACCACTACAGATATAAAATAAAGATGAGGACTGGACAGCAAAAAATAACTGAACTACTGGAGAAAAACTGGTTGAACTCCGGTGGGCCCGACCCGAGACAGAGCACCAGGCACCATCCGATATTACTAGAATGCAAAACTGTTTAAGTATTTAGGATGGAGCCGTCATAGCGTTATTGGTATAACTACCATACATGCATCAGTCGTATTTATAGCATTGATGTTGTACCAAATCTTTTTATATCGAAGAACGATTTCACGAAACCGGGAACCGAAGCCAGGGCAATCACACATCCCTCAAAATTCAGATTCCGACAGGCCCTGCTGCAGACGAGACCCAAGTCGCACGTTGAATTTTGGAATCAAATCGAAACGACGTCCAACAAGCCAGAAAGGCCCTTCGAAGTGTACGACACCGATAACCCTGACCAAGAAGTTTAACAGCTAATAATCTATCACGAGCGTTGAAGTCAGCCACACGACAAGACCATCACACAAACAGAATTAATTGGGACACGTGCACACCACAGCATGTCCAACGATGACCATCAACATCCGAGAAAGGAAAATTTACAATTTCAAAATCAAAACCATCGCGTTTATCATAAACCGAATCCGAAACAAATCCATCCAAAATAGAGTCAAAGGCCCGCACCAGTGGTGTGCAATTAAAGAAGGAAGCAAAGTTTCCAACCATGATTGGATTAACCGTCAAACAGTGACCAGCTTTAAATCGCTGTGTAGATACACATTATAACTATGGATCAAAGTAAAAGCCTTATAAAGTTATGCTTTGTAACAGAAGCCCCCAGTGGAATTCGTTTCCGCTGACGTTTCCAAGGCGGTTCTTCCGTCGCGATTTATTTTTGTTATGGTTTGTCTTTGGGTGTTTGTGATGCTTATAGTATCTTATTTTGGATAGCCTATTGGCCATTTTGTGGGAAAGTTACTGTTCTTTTGGCTCCCCGCTATTGGCGTTTCCATTGGGGTCTGTTGTTTTGTGTTTGTGTTTCTTTCCCTTTGGTGTCTCTGATGGTAGCTCTGGGTTAATTGTATCGATTCCTGATCATTGCCTCCACTTCTATTTTGCTGGGTCGGCAACGTTCTTTCATGAATGTTTTCAATTGTCAGTCTCTCACATCCAGTGATTCAAGAACAGCAGGTGACCGATTCTGGCGAAAATAAAGATGTGCAATGTATTGAATAACCGCATATGTATAACAATAGAAGTGCCGACATTGATCAGGAATCGATACAGTTACCTCACGCCGCCCAACAGAGATATCGGCAAGAAACACAAACCTGAAATAACTAAACCCTAAGGGAAACACCACTAGCGGAAAGCCAAGAGGACATTATAAACCTGCTTGTGCTGTGACGTGAACTGGCCAGCTCGACATGACCAAAATAGTGTTGATTTTGACGTTAAAAGACATAAAAACAAATGTCATAGTAGACAGATCGTTGACTTCTTCCGACCTTGTAAAATACTATTGCAAATTAGCTCGAGTGCCAAATATATGTTCCGATCGATTCCTCGGGTATTTGACGATAGCCAACTGCATTTCCTGAAGTTGACAAGCTAAACTTTGATGAATAATTCGTCTTTATTCTGTCAGTATGTTGATTTACATCGAAACTTGCCGTCGGAAAGGCGATATGTAAATCATATAGTCGTCTTTTTGAAGTACACGGGCAAACCTCTGAGGCAGTATTAATATAAATAATTGTTGTTGATAATAAAAATTTGCAGGGCATTTTTTTACACTGAATTGAATAGTTTAAATATTACTCTTTAAGGGATTCGCTTGATTTGGTTTTTGATAATGGGACTATTGGCCAGAGAAATGTATTGTATTTTGGTTAATTTCAGTAAAATATTTAAACATGTTATTGTATTTCTACTTTTATAACTTCGGCGTATTGCAGTTTATCGCTAATCTTATTAACACCATCTCTAGAGAAATAATTCTGCTAGTTTTGTCATAACCCATAACCCTTCCATCCTTGATTTCAGTAAATAAAATATTTATCTTGAGGAGATAGCTTATTACTGGCCATTTTTCTTGATTCACACATTGTGTAGTTGCATTTTCTCTTTTTTGTAAGGCGAATATAGTTTAGAAAAAAGTATCCTTTTCTTCAAAGAAAAATAAAAAACAGTTGTGCACATTAGAGCATGCACCAATTCTAAACTCTCACAAAATATTAAACATGCGTTTATATAGTGTAAATTTGAGAAAACTTTATTACTGTTGAATACAATTATGTGAGAACGTCGGCCAAATATTCAGATGAAGAATACACAGAGTAAAGAATTTATATTTTCAGCTAATGCCACTAAATGCAGCGATGATGAGTTCACCTGTGGCAGTGGTCACTGTATAAAGAAGAAGTATAGATGTAACGGGATGCGGGACTGTTACGATTTGTCTGATGAATTAGAGTGTCAAACCGAGTATACCTGTCCTCGGGATATGTTTCAGTGTAACAATAAGGTACAACTTGTCACATTAATCCATCAGATTACTGTAAACATGTTTGTCTTCACGACTAGAAAAGTTCCCATTGAGGTGCTTCGAATTTTAATTAATTGACATGTCTGTATATTTATTTGTTTGTTTCAGGTCGGCTATTTTAGCTGACTTATCGTTGCTATTTTACTTATTGCTGCAGTAAAATGTCTCACTGACCTTAATCATAGTATTGGTTTTAATTTCAAGTCCTTTGGGATCATTGATTCTACTGAGGAATATTGAAAATATGTGCGATAAGGCCTACTTGGCCGAGGCTTGCTAGTCTGACACAGGAAAAACTTGTCCAGTTGACAGTTTTCCGTTCTCTGTTGACCGCGTGTTTGCTTCCAAGGATTACCTATCCATAAGAATACGTTTGGTAAATCATCCTGCTTTCAGTATATTGGTTCAAGTTGTTGTTATTTAGGTTTCAGTGTAAGTTTCATCGTATAATGAAGTGCTTGTGAGCTCAATTTATAAATCCCAATTTGGATAATATAAAGTAGTGTTTACAGAGGTATTTTGTCTGTTGCAGTACGTTGGTGAATATTTTTTCAATATTTTCCAGATCTGTATCAAATTTGACTGGGTTTGTGATGGGCAAGACGACTGCGGTGACCAATCTGATGAGACTTCGGAGGTTTGCCAAACAGCTGAATGTAATGAAAAACGATATTTTAGATGTGAAAACAATAAGTGCATTCCAAAATGGCGGACTTGTGATGAAATAGATAATTGTGGGGATGGATCAGATGAATCCAATGTTACATGTAAGACTTTGAAAAGGGCCGTGTTAACATAATCATTATTGTCGAATTCAACAATGTGATAAATTACAACGTTAGTATATTAAGAACATGCTAGATAGCACTTGTGTGTCATTTCGATATTTTAGAATAGTTTGGACATATACCACTGTGTCAAATCCAGCATGTCCATCTATTCATCGGAATCACACATCCCCGTGTTCTAATACTAACAGCTTTCTGAAACGTTTCTTATTGCGTCTGCAAACGTAAAATGAGGCGGTTCTAACGAGCAACAACAGACTATGCTTAAGAGCGTAAATAAGCCAGATCATGTATAACCTTCTATGCCCCTTTTCCCGCTATATGAAGTGGGGTTTATTTAAAAAATAAATTTTATTTTTCTGTTATTCATGAAAGTATGAACGCAGTGGGTCTCCTGCAAAGTTAATGAACACCGAAGGGGTTCATGTAAACCTTGCTAGCGACCCTCAAACTTTCATGAACAACAGAAAAAGTATATTTTATACTTACATTCTTTGCTTCTCATCACTGAGCGAAAAAAGCTTATAGGCCAAACTTTAAAAGCTAAGTATCATTTACACGCTGTTTTTCTACACAAAGCGGTATAGCGTTGACGTCGCCAACGCCTAGTCAGATCGTTTAGATCCATTGTTTAGACTGACGTCACTTGACGACACTGAAAATCATGTGACTCGAAGCGTTCATGGAAATATGAACTACATTATTTTCTATAGGTTTACATTAGACTTTATTAGCTGGTGTCTGGGAATGTGTGGCGGCCGTAAAAAGTCTCCCTGCCCTACACCATAGTGTAGTTTATATTTTCTTTTCCTTTGTGATCATTGGTTCTATTGTCGAATTTTGAAAATATTTGAGGGTCACTGATGATGCCTAATTGGCCGTAACTAGCAAGTCTGACCCAGAAAACATGTACGATTCATATTTTCTTGTTCTGTGGTGTATTCCTTGCTTCGAAAGGATAACCCTTTTATAGAACATATTTTACATTGGAAATGAAAATAAAAACAAATGTATAAATTAACGCCGCCGAAAAACCGCGATTTGCCCGGTTCAGGTGTTGAAAAACACAAAACAATTACTATGTTATCGGAAAAGACGGTTTATTTTGTTATGGTTTGTCTTTGGGAGTTTGTGTCGCTTATATTATTTTATTTTGGATAGCCTATTGGCCATTTTGTGGGAAAGTATCTGTCCTTTTGGCTTTCAGCTATTGATGTTTCCATTAGGGTCTGTTGTTTCACGTTTGTGTTTTTTTCCCCTTTGGTGTCTCTGACGGGAGCTGTGGGTTAATTGTTACGATTCCTGATCATTGCCTCCACTTCTACTTTTAATAGTCATCATAACTATTCGGCGAGCATGTCAGAAAGAGAATATGAACATATTTTAAATTATCAATCTCTTACCATGTCTGAAAATAAATGTTTGGTGGATGTTTACTTTAGTACATTTGGCGTTATTGATGAGATAAACACCACGATAACAAGGTTGTGTAATGAATACCCTTGTAAATTCAACTTTGTGTAGTGAAAAGTGCAGTTTATAAAATATACATTAATTTTCATATGTTTGCTGGAATGCATAGTCAGAGGGTACTCGTTATATCAAACTCAGCCTTAACGAACGACGGAATATATGTTTGCAACACAAACAAGGAAAACATTAAATATTTCCATTGAAAAAAAATCGCTCTACAAATATGGAAGACGCCGTACCACACAGGTATGTTAGTGTTATGCGTTCTACAGGTCATATACATGTATTCGGATGCCAAATCTCATGTTATAATCATTTTACATGTCCTTTTTGTTTGTGATTATAGGCCCTCCAATGCCACCTGATAAGCGATGTTTTCGATGCAAGAATGGTCACTGTATATCTCCTTACTTAATCTGTAATAACTTGGATGACTGTGGCGATGCCTCAGATGAAATTGACTGCTGTAAGTGTTATTGCCTTATCCTAGAATCTTTAGCCTTTATCAGTATTTCTGAATTATCATTCTTTCCTCAACTTTGTTTCCTTTGACCCATTTGGTACCGGAAACCACAAACGGGGTAATTGGCAAAAAGTGAAGGCCCAGATCAGACGCCGCGTTCTCTGATCAGGGACTACACTGTTTGCGAAAAAGTAAGCCATTTTCCCAAAAATGTTTGAAGAAAACACTACCTGGCACCCCTAATGTTTTAAATGGACCTTTGCTATATATAAGGAGGAAGATTCATTTGATACAAAAAGGGTTAAGAGTAGACGGTTTTTGATAAGGGATACAAAATGCTGTAAAGAAGTTTCTTCCCTACCATAAGCAATTAATTAATCTTTCCATAAGTAATTAAGTACTGTTTGAATATGTCACATTTTCTGCGTATTATGCTTCAGTTCAGCCACATTATACCTTACATTTTACCCAATTTTAATGCATTTGGTCGTTGTTTCTTTGTATTTTCATTTCACGTTTTTTTGGTTCCTTAATTTCAGTCAAGCAGCATGGCTACACTAACTGCTCTGTAAAAAATGGTGGTTGTGAGCAGATGTGTACTGACTTGTCAGAAGGTAGCTACTACTGTTCATGCCGACCTGGTTTTAAAACTTCATTATCAGACCATAAAGTGTGCGATGGTAAGAACTGACATGCTTCACGTTTAATTCACGAATTTGTATAACAAATGGTAACGTTTGAAAATATTTTAATGAGTAGAGAAATTCTGTTATTGCTGCTGCATTTGAATGCTCCGTATGTATGCTTCGTATTAACATATTGACTAAGGTCAATTAAAATATATTCAGTCTTTAATAAAATTGGTTCTTAATACATAGCGCTTTTTAATTGCATTATTCTTGAAATAGGATTCGACATTTTATTGTTCTTGAAAACAGAACTTGTTTTTGTATTATTTTAAGTTAATACAAACAGAAGAAGAAAATACATTTTGATGCTTTATCAGTTGCTATAAATATTGCGTTTGGATCGGACAAGTTTAGTTTTGGAGCTTTCGTGTGCATAGATGCTTTTTTAGGGGAGGGAGTTTTCTACGAAAAATTGTTTCGTTATTGGTAGGTGTCTGCTGTACTGAGAATGCCACCGATTCGTTCTACCTTAGGCCCAGAACTTTATTTTCAACATTAATCATTAATAATTTACCGATATGCTCTTTCCATGCTCTAGAAAGGCAGTATCAGCGCGAAATAATATGCACACTGCTGTTAAACTATCAGAACGATTAAGCCTTGCTATGAAAGATATAACTAGAGTTATTGACAGATTCAATTAGACATTATGCCCGTAGACACTACAATCAAGCAAAAATGCATTACCTTTTCAATCAATTTAATTTAAAATATGATACAAGCAAGAAAAGGAGTAGACAGTGCAAACTATTCGAAAAAAGGCCACACCAAGGTACCGTTTGGTTTTATTAACAATCCGTTTGGCATAATATATAAGTGCAGGCTACACATATGATCTAGAGTTTGCAAAAATTTGGATATAGGATGGTGAATAAATTTATGTTTCTAATGCTGAATGATATAAAACAGTTCTGTCATTATTGTAAGAAACAGTCTTCATGATTTCCTAATAAGATTTTGTGACCTGAGTCCTACAGAAAATGGTGTTGTCAGCCAGAGAACAAAATTGCTGCTACTATGGAGCAAATTTATCACAGAAGCAAATTTTTTCCTTCGAACAGAATAATAGAGCGGCATGTCCTCCGGTCGTATCCGGCCTAACAAAGGGTTAGGTAAACCAGCATGTTGAAAACTAGTGAAGTTTGAACCGCTGCGAGGAAAAATTAAGAAATTTGCTCTGCAGACTCCTGCTGCAGAATGGTACGATGAGAAAGCTACATTTTATGCAAGTTTTACAACGTGTTTCAAACTTCTTTTATTAGACATAGATGAGTGCAAGAAGTGGGGTAATTTCTGCCCACAGCTGTGTAACAATGTCAAGGGTTCTTTTAAATGTCAGTGTGCAGATGGATTCAAAGACGAAAAAGGGCAGGATACAGAGTGTAAATCGGAAGGTAGGTGAATCGGTTTTCATAACAAAAAGGTAATAATTATCGGTTACTGATTTTATATTGTGATCTCGTTATCCATATGGCAAATGCAAGTGTGTTTTCGCCATATACACGAGTACTGAATATTTCACAGTATAAAGTCGAATAACCAAAAATTATCTATCTAAAATCAGTCACGTCTGGCAACAAAACGTAACGTAAAGTCAGATTTTATGTCTTCAAGTGATTTTAAATAGAAAGGAATAAGGGTCATTAAGTGTTTTCCTACACTTTTAAAAACCACGCCCGATGACACTTAAGTAAAAACAACGATGGCGTTTTCGGATCTGACGTTGGTAAACAACGTGGACATCTAGCAAAGAAGCATCCGTGGTGTAGTGGTTATGCTACTCGCCTTGTAAACCAGGGTCGAAGGATCGATCCCGGGCTTCACTAGACTTGCGGATGAGCCTTTAAACCGATGTCCCGTCTCGTAATGACCTTAGCTGTTGGTGAGACGTAACACTCAAACGCTCACTCACTTGAGGTCTAGCACAGTGTGCCATTTTTATGACTTCAGATTTTATTTTCAAATAAATTATTTGAAACCCCTACTGATTTCAAGAATGTCAGATTTGATAGCGTTGCCTGTCCTTTTTGTGCTTAGTCACAGTCTGTATAGTCACAGTCTGTATTCGTAATGTTAAACGTCCTTTCAGTCGATACGCCGGTCACAGGGCTTCCTTAAGGACAAGAATCTGTCCTTGTCTACGGGCAATATGCACTCTACTAAGGAAAATAAAGCAAATATTAACCGGTAACATCTATTTAAATTAAGCAGGGCATTTTCTGGCGATATGCTAACAAAAGGGTTGGCATTGTAAACATAGAAAATAGAAGTGAAGGCGATGATCGGGAATCGGTACAATTGTAGTAGGCCAGACTGGGGCAGAGACTAGGGAGCGTCCAGTCACTATCCCACTCTGGTCTTACCTCGCGTTGTGTTTTACATTAGTAAACATTGACAGACAGACTGCATTGAAACAACCAAGTTTCGTATCACTGGACTTGAGGCCTGATGGACATAAGGGGTGGAAAATACCACTGAGTGTATTTAAAAGCTCTACAGTTTTATTTACAAAATACAATGTTTCTTACAAATACTACATTTTTACAAACTTTTGTACAATAACACTACAAGATGTTTAAATGGGCCTATTTACAAGACTACATAAAATATTCATTTGCATTGTTTAACCTACAGGGATTGGAACACTGTCGGTTCCAGTGGGAAGGGACTATTTATCAGCAGAGTAGACCTTCATCATTTCTGATCAAGGTGTACCCTGCTGGGGTACTGGTTTTCACCGCACCGTCAGCCACTGGTTTAAAATGACACATTGTATTTCATTAATTTAAAACCAAAATGGTAAGTTATTTCAGATAACTAAATACTAAATTTAACATTTCTTTACAATTAATTTATCAATCAACTTTGTTTTCATAGATTAGAAATGTACAATTAACAAAGTTTGACACATGAAACCATTTTATGCGAGTCGTTTTGACTACTTTTGCATATTACTACTTTCAAGGGAAATAACTCTTACATACCAGTAATTTACAAGTTAAAGCTTTCTTATTACAATACACGTTTCTATCACACAATTAACACACTGCTCCCAAAGGGAAAGAAATATAAACATGTAACAACTATACCCTAATGGAAACATCAATAGCAGAAACAGAAAAAGGACAGTAACTTTCCCACAAAATGGCCAATTGGCTACCCAAAAGAAAAAATACAAGCGATACACACACTTAATTACAAACAATAACAAAATAACTACCACAGAAGAACCGCCTTGATATACTCTTTAGGTTAGTATGGGATATTGGTTATTATAAATAGACTGTTCAAATATGTTCTATAAAAGGGTTATCCTTACAAAGCAAGGAATACACCACAAAACTTGAAAATATGGAGTGTACTTGTTTTCTGGACCAGACTAGCTAGTTTCGGCTAATTAGGCCTAATCAGTGACCCTCAAACTATTTTCAATATTCCACAATGAAATCAATGATCCCAAAGGACAAGAAGATATAAACTACACTATGATGTAGGGCAGGGAGACTTTTTACGGCCGCAACACATTCCCACACATCAGCAAAGCCGTTACAAATATTGTCAATACCTGTTCTTTTTACATCACAGAACGATGGATCGCGAGTATTTCATACCCAAAATAAAGATTTTTTTCTTTAAAAAAAGCTGTGAAAAAAGAAGGCGAATTTCGGATTTTTTTTCTTATTTCACGATAACATTACATTATATGATAAAGTAATTGATTGGCCTAAATTACATTTTGCCACTGAATATTGGCCAATAATTCATTGCTTTTGCTGCTGTGCAAGTATATATTTACATGTATAATGTAAAAGTGTATTCTAATATTAAGACGGCCTTCTTTAGCCTCTAGGAGATGAGTGTTGACTCTAAATCATTAGGTCTCTAACCGCTGTGGTTTGAACCTGGCTTGGGTTACATGTGAGAACGGAATGTCGGGTGGTTATTCTCTGGGTATTCCGGTTTTTTCCACCTCTGGTTAATGGCCGGTTCAAAAAAGTGCTATAATCTTGAAAGGTTTTTTAAACCAACAGAAGTAATCCAATACATATGCATAGATATTACTTTCGTGTTCCATAATTTTCAGATGTAGATAAAGTACTCTTCTTTTCAACAATACATGAGATACGTCGGTTTGTGCCACGGAAGAAACAATATATGGGCGTTGTCAGTCAGGGAACTCGTATCACTGCACTGGATTTAAACATAAGAAGAAAGCTTCTATACTGGACGGATGAGACAGAAAGGTATGGTTGAGTTCCGCAATGAGCCACATGAGTCAAAAAGTCGCATCAAGTGAAAATATGTAATGGGTCAGGTACATTCATCCACTACTTGAAACACGCTGCCTACACAGTCAGTAAAGTTACAGTTTTTTGTTGTTTTATTAATTGACAATCCTGTATTGATCGGAGGTCATCTGTATTAACACCAGGTCAACCAATATTAACTGAGGTCAAGTAAGGCCAAAAAATCAGTAGTCATGTTTTTTAATTATGTCAATTAATAAAATTGTCATTAATGCAGCTGACCGAGGACCTGTACATGGGCCAATGCGAAATTACTTGATTAATAACATTAAAATATTTCGTTTTTGTATGTGTGTATTGCCTATATATTTGTTCTGGATAGTCAATTGGCCATTTTGTAGGAAAGTAATGGTCCTTTTGGTGTTCTGCTAAATAGAGAATACCAGGTGAGTGTCATTTGATATCAAGTTTATCAGGCAAGGTTTCGAGAACACTTGTAGAATCGCAAGGCTTGCCGAGCGATTCTATATGCGTTCTCGAAGACGAGCCCAATAAACTTGATATCAAATGACACGAATCTGTTATTCTTTTTATCAGTTTATCCCCTTGTACACTCTTAAATTAGCATTTACGATTAGTTATTGATGGTCCTCAGTGCATCTAAGTATTCTGGCGGTCGATATATTTAGTATCAGCTGACCATATTTTATTTTCTATGATATTTTCATGTTTATGTAATTTTTCCATTTTTCTCAGTAGCAATAACATTTTTGTCATTTATTCAGTGGTTCCGTTCATTCATAAAAGTGCAATGTCATGTTGACGTGATAACGCTCACTTGACCTGAGATAGCATATCAGGGCAATGCGTTGCAATGCAATATATATAGGGGGTAACTGATAATGATATTTCCATTAGGGTCTAGTTATTTAATATTTATGTTTCTTTCCCTTTGGTGTCTCTGATGGGGGTATGGGTTAATTGTATCTATTCTTGGTCATTGCCTTCCCCAGCGGGCACATGACGTCTAAACAAAGTCACATCAACGTCGTTGCAACGTCATAACCTGCACTTCTATATACTATGTCTTCACCAGCACGTCGAGGGACATCGATATACATGTACAGAACAGTGGTGAACCTGATCAGAATGCACAGATGTACACACGGATCACATTCTTAACTTTCCACACATGTCCTTAAACAAGTTCGCATAACGCAACCCATATACTCTAAAAACGTACTGTGTACTTTCTACAAAGGTTGTCTTGCCGATATTCCTGCAGATTAACCAAAATAAAGTGCTTATTGCACATAATTAACTACATGATGCATTAAGATCTACATGTCATTACATAAACACGCCTATACAAATACATTGTAAATTTTATCGCTGAAAAACTGAAAATTTTAAGATGAAAAATTGCGATATTTTTCTTATTTCTGCTCATAACATAGATTGTGGATACAGTGAGGCGGTTCTAACCATTACCCACAATATATGTTTTTGAGCAGAAATAAGAAAAATAATGTATACCCCTGCAAACCCCAGGTTTGCTATATAAACATGGGGTTTAAGGGGGTCATAATTTTACATAGACGTGTTATCGTGATGATTTAAATATCTGTTCATTTAAACAAGACGATTTGACAGTCATCTTGCCCTCCATACTGAAAAATTGAATGTCATTTAACTGTTAAAGACTGAGAATCAATACAAAACAGATAGAACAGTGGTACGAAATATTGTTCAAATACTTCGAGGGTCAAAACCCAGAGTATCATATCACAAATACTGAGTAACAGCTTCTACGTCTGTTTTTTACCCACAATATATGTTTTTGAGCAGAAATAAGAAAAATAATGTATACCCCTGCAAACCCCAGGTTTGCTATATAAACATGGGGTTTAAGGGGGTCAAAATTATATAGGCGTGTTATCGTGATGATTTAAATATCTGTTCATTTAAACAAGACGATTTGACGGTCATCTTGCCCTCCATACTGAAAAATTGAATGTCATTTAACTGTTAAAGACTGAGAATCAATACAAAACAGATAGAACAGTGGTACGAAATATTGTTCAAATACTTCGAGGGTCAAAACCCAGAGTATCATATCACAAATACTGAGTAACAGCTTCTACTTCTGTTTTTATCTTGACAACATTTACTGGTTTTATAGGAACACATGTGATATAGCTTTGTAATGCAAACACAGACTGCAAGCTCTAGTCACTTACATAAACATATTCATCACGAAAAGACGCCTTTATAATTTATCCCCCTTAAACCCAAAGTTTATAAAGTAAAATTAGGATTAACAGGAGTATACATTATTCTTTTTTATTTCCGCTGAAAATCATATATTTTGGGTGTTCGTTAGAATGGCCTCGCTGAAGCGGTGTTTACGAGTTACCCACAATATATCCTTAGAGTTTTGAGCAGAAATAAGACAACTAGCTGATTTGTTATCAGAAAATGTTCATTTTATTGGTAAAATTTTCTATATATTTGAATAGACATGTTGTCGTAATGAATATTGCAGGGATATCTACAGGTCCTCTATTCCAATCGATCAAGGAAGAAATGGTATTCCTGAAAAACTTGGACTAGAAACCTCAGGGCCGTGTGGAATAGCAGTAGACTGGGTGGAAGGGTAAGACACTGTATTTGCCATTATGTTAACACACCTGTGGGACATAGTACATTTTTACATCTCCAAAATGGCCATCTTTCTGATGACAATCAGTGATATTTTTCTTATTTATACTGCAAACATAGGTTGTGGGTGCTCGTTAGAACCGCCTTAATGAGACGGTTCTAATGAGTACCCAAAATCTATATCTTGGAGAAGAAATAAGAAAAATAATGTATAGCTACCGTAAACCCCAGTTTTCTCTATATAAAGCGGGTAATGGGTGGGGTGTTATTCCACGGACTTGTTCACATGATGATTTGCCTTTTGTTGTGACAATGATAGCAACATGTGGACTGAACAACTTATTTGTCAAAACCACGGCGGAACCAAGGGCGAGTATTTTGGCCACGTTAATTCGATTAAATAAGTTCTGAATGGTTAGATCCTTTAGAAGCATTGAATACACCAAATAATCGAAAATAGCAGACTCGATTTTATTGAGTCTTTTCCTGACCAGTACTGAAATGTGCAACACCGGCCACGCCCTCTAGCGCCGACTTAAGCAGAACTCTATTTTAAAAATGATTCAAAATCAACTCAATGATCCCAAAGGACCAGAAAAAATAAGCCCAAATAGCGAAAAAGTTATTACTGACCGTTCCTAGGCGTTTCTTCCTTTTGTTATAGTTTGCCTTTTGTTGTTTTGTTTGATTTTCGAGTTTAACGGTCAAGTCAGTACTGTTTTAGGTCATTTTCGAGCCTGTCAATTTACCTATCCACACTTTTCCTGGTCAGGCATTATTGGCCAAAACTAGCTAGTCTGACCCAGAAAACTGGACACTTCCTACGTTTAAGTTCGGTGTTGCAGCTCACAAAGGATAACCCCTTTGTAGAACACATTATACGAAAGCGGTTAACCATTACAGTATACATTCTTTCGCCAGAAACGAACATCTGCCCTTCCGGAATCAGCGGAAAGGAGAGAATGACCGTAGAAATGATTCCATGATAATCGTCACGGAAGAATGTTGCCGACCCCAGCAGGTATCAAACCCGCGTCCTCCAGATCACCAGTTAGATGCGCATTAGACTGAGTTACAGAGGCCGGCATAGTTCGTATTTGAATATGTGTATGGCTTATATGTTTTTATTTTGGCTAGCAATTAGGCCATTTTGTGGGAATGAACTATCCATTAGGCTTTCCGCTAGTGATGTTTCCATTCGAGTTGAGTGATTTCATGTTTGTGTATATTTTCCCTTTGGTATCTTTGATGGGAGGCGTGGAGTAATTATATCGATTCCTGATCGTTGCCTTCACTTTCAAGAGATGATTACTGGACAAGTTGTTTGCTAACCATAGATTACTGATTCTAATAGCATTGTTTGTATACCTGAACAAGTCTAACTGTTGGTTTTCTTTTGCTCCAGCATTTCAGTGGTTTCTTGCTGTCGAGTCCTCACCGTTGTCTCACCTCTGTGGTTCTTTGATTTTTTTGTGTTGACGGAGATGTTGCACTGATGAGTTAGGAGGCCTTCATGCGGACTGAACAAATTATTTGTCTAAATCACGACGGAAGTAAGGGCGAGGATTGTGGCCACGTAAAAACGATTTAAGCCCCCAGTGGAAATCTTTTCACTGACCGTTCCAAGGCGGTTCTTCTGTGGCGATTTATTTATGTTGTTGTTTGTTACTAACTGTGTGTATCACTTGTGTCTTTTAATTTTGGATGGCCATATGGCCATTTTGTGGGAAAGTAACTGTCCTTATGGCCTTCCTTTGTTTAGGTTTCCATTATGGTCTGGTCGCTTAATGTTTGTTTTTCTTTACCTTTGGTGTCTTTGTTGGGTGGAGTAAGTTAATTGTATCGATTCCTGATCTTTGTTTTACTTCTACTTTATAACACCGGTCGCTATAATACAGTTTTTATATAACATGGTTTTAAACGAATCCCAGAATACATAGATAAGATAGGAAACATTTAACAGTAATATATATTTTTTTGGATATAACACGGTTGTTTATATATTTAACACGGTTTCCGCCCAGAATACAAACAGTTTTATCTGGAGCTTGGAATGTACTTCAAACGTACTCAGTTGAAATAAACAGTTAAAACCGATGTTATGCGTAGTACTGTGTTTCTCTCTGTTCATAACATACTTTATCCGCTAGGCTAATTTTACGACATATACAGTTGAACATTGTGTTGTCCTATTGAATGCCACCACCCATGGCTTTCTTTGACCATTTTTATACTACTTTTGGTGATGACATTTTGATAGAAATACAGTACTGTTCACACCAGTCTTTACACCAAGTTGACTTTAAGTCGACTAGGAAAAGACTATGTCTAGACGTCAACTATGTCTAGACGTAAACCAGGCGTTAACTATACTTAGCTGTTTTAATAAACAATAGTTACCTCCTTAGATAGCTAGATTGTAGTTCACTCCTAGTTATCAAGGATGACAAGAATGGTTTGAATACTACTGTAGTTGTGTTCTTTGTTCATGGATTATACGGATGAAGTTTTCTTTCTATTTATTCTATTGAGTCGTGTTGACTTTGAGTTAAGTTCTGTTTCGTACATACTAAAATAAAAAGCTAAAAGGTTGCCATTGGAAACAAAGAACACAAAAAAGAACACAAATCTGAGACTCAGTTTAATTGAGTCTCTTCATACACGGCAAAGCCATTTTTGTAAGGCTGGCCGTAGTCGACAAACGTTTCGATGCACTTTGAACAGAGGATCTGTTTGTAAGTTATCGTTTTCGCTTAGAATATGTATGCGACTAAATTTGAAATAAATATGTTTTAACCAAGCCATACTGAAATCGTCTTCCCCATGTCACGGACTAGTTTAGGAGATATTACACTTGTGAACGTCAGGATAAAGTGTAGGCTCTGGTCAGACTATTACAGTAACTTGGTATTACGGAAGTATAAAGTACTTCCACTCCTGTTTTACTTCTTGGCAATAACATGTTTGTATGCTTTTACTTACGTGTTCTTAGATTTTGATAGTTTTCAGTTGAACTCGTCCCATTTTGTTTGTTTTTTCTTTCACTGGAGTAATCATAGCGTAAATGTGCATGAAAATTGTTTCCTTTACAACTGTGAATCCCAATAGATAGTTTGATTACTACTGATTGTTTTAGTACATGTACATATGCAAATATGTAGTCAAAGAGGAATAGAAGAACGTCTTATGAGTGAGTATGTGAACGTGTTTAGAATTACATTGTTAAATGAAGACACAGAACTAGATATTGACCCGCGCAAGCGCGGGATAGCTGTTAATAAAATTCTAGGTTTGGTGGAAAATGCTTAGTTCTTCTTTAACGATGGCAGAACCATGGCAGAAACTTATGTAATAAGTGTTTAGTCTGCATCACTGAAAAACTGAACCATACGATCTTAACTTGTGAGAGTGATGTTTTCGGAACAGATTTGGCAATATCCTGTTATCTAAGTAGAAGTAAAACAAAGATCAGGAATTGATACAATTAACTTACTCCACCCATAAAAGACACCAAAGGGAAAGAAATACAAACATTAAGCGACCAGACCATAATGGAAACCTAAACAAAGGAAGGCCATAAGGACAGTTACTTTCCCACAAAATGGCCATATGGCCATCCAAAACCAAAAGACACAAGTGATACACACAGTAAGTAACAAACAACAACATAAATAAATCGCCACAGAAGAGCCGCCTTGGAACAGTCAGTGGAAGATTTCCACTGGGGGGCCTAAATCGATTTTACGTGGCCACAATCCTCGCCCTTACTTCCGTCGCGATTTAGACAAATAATCTGTTCAATCCCCATGAAGGCCTCCTAACTCATCAGCGCAACATCTCCGTGAACACAAAAATCAAAGAACCACAGAGGTGAGACAACGGCGAGGACTCGACAGCAAGAAACCACTGAAATGCTGGAGCAAAAGAAAACCAACAGTAAGGCTCCGATGAGCCCGACCAGAGACAGAGCATCAGGCACCAACCAACATTATCTCTCTAATTTTCAATAAGCCTTTACGTTGCAGCCGTCATAGAATCTGAGGCCTGACACACCGGCGTGCAATTAAAGAGGGAAGCAAAGTTGCCAACCGTGATTGGGTTAACTACCATGCATGCAGTCTGTCGTATAATATCCATGTTGTACCCAATCTTTTTATAACTAAGAATGATTTTACGAAATTGGGTGCTGAAGTCATTGCGGTTATATATTTTTCTGAATTTATATACTAAGTCACCATAAAATTCTGGTTCCGATAGACCTTGTTGCAGAAGAGATTTAAGTCCAATATTGAATTTTGAAATTAAATCAGAATGGCGTCTATAAAATTTTGAAAAGGCTTTGCGTAGTTTATGGTACCGATAACCCTGATTAAGGAGTTTAGCCGTTAATAATTTATTACGAGTGTTGAAGTCAGTTACATGACTACACACTCTAGCAAATCGAATTAATTGCGAAATATAAACGCCATAGGATGGCGCACCAGGAACATCACCATCCAAAAAAAGGAAAATTTACAATCTCAAAATCAAAGTCATCGCGTTTATCATAAATTTTGCACGAAACAAATCCATCTACAATAGATAGATGTAAATCCAAAAACGGGGCCTCGGTATCAGAAGAATTTGCTTTATTTAACTGAATTTCTAGGGGGTAAATCTGACTGATCAAACCATCAAAATAGGTATTATCAATATTTAATAAATCATCTAAATATCTAGAAGTAGAGCTAAAAGCTTCAATAATTTCAGATTGGTTTTCAATGGAAAGCGACAAAATGAAGTCTCTTTCATAACAATACAAGAACAGATCAGCCACAAGAGGTGCGCAATTAGTACCCATCGGAATACCCACAATTTGTCTAAATAACCTAGTACCGAATCTAATATAAATATTGTCAAGTAGAAAGGTGAGGGCATCACACACTTTCTGACATGACCAAAGTGTATAATTCTTATGCTCTTTAGAAGTGAAAAATGCATTTCTGACATTAAATGCAAGATAGAGAGAATCTTCTCTGTGAAAAGCCCATTCAATTAAATCATTAAGCTTTTCTTTTATAAGATTATGAGGAAGTGTAGTGTAAAGAGTGGAAAAATCGTAGGTAGACAGACTAGAAGCACGAAAATGTCTAGATTTCAATTTATTAGCTCACCTGAGCCGAAGGCTCATGTGAGGTATTAGTATACCACGAGCCGGCGTCCGTCGTCCGTCGTCCGTCGTCGTCCGTCGTCCACACTTTCGAAGAAGTATATCTCCGGAACCAGTGGGCCAATCTTGATCAAATTTCATGTGAAGCATTATCAGGTAGGGGGAAAGGCTGCATACTGTTTTCGGGCAGATCGGATTGGAACTCTGGTTGCCATGGCAACAAATAGCTCCCATAGACTTAACATAGGAAAAAGTTTGTCATCACTCTAGCTCCGTCAATTTTTTTCTGATTGTCTTCATTCTTGCAGATAACGAGGACAGGCATGAAATCTCGATCAAGTTTGATTTTGGGCTGAATCGGATTATTCACTCAGGAATTACGTGCCCTTGAGCGTTCTTAACATAGGAAAAAGCTTGTCATCACTCTAGCTCCGTCAATTTTTTTCTGATCGACTTCATTCTTGCAGATAACGAGGACAGGCATGAAATCTCGATCAAGTTCGATTTTGGGCTGAATCGGATTATTCACTCAGGAGTTACGTGCCCTTGAGCGTTGAAAAAATTGCCTATTGACTTAACATGGGGAGAATGTTGTCATCACCGTAGCTGCTTCAATTATTTTCAGATTGGCTTTATTCTTGCAGATAACCAGCACAGCCATGAAATCTCGGTCAAGTTCAATAACTGGCAGAATCGGATCATTCACTTAGGAGTTACCTGCCCTTGTGTGTTTTTGCATTAGGGTTAATGGGAATTTCAAAAATGTATATCTTAAAGACTACTTGGCCAACTTTGATCAAATTTCATGTGTCGCATTATTGGGCAAGTGGAAAGGCTTCATTAGGTTTTCAGGCAGATCTGAGTGGAACTCTGGTTGCCATGGCAACATCTAGCTCCCATAGACTTCACATAGGAAAAAGCTTGTCATCACTCTAGCTCCGTCAATTTTTTTCTGATCGACTTCATTCTTGCAGATAACCAGTACAGGCATAAAATCTCGGTCAAGTTCGATTTTGGGCCGAATCAGATAATTCACTCAAGAGTTACGTCCCCTTGAGCGCCCGAAAAATTGCCTATCGACTTAACATGGGGAAAATGTTGTCATCACTGTAGCTGCTTCAATTTTGTTCGGATTGGCTTCATTCTTACAGATAACCAGCAGCCATGAAATCTCGGTCAAGTTCGATAATTGGCAGAATCGGATCATACACTTAGGAGTTACCTGCCCTTGTGCATTTTTGCATAAGGGTTAATGTGAATTTCAAAAATGTATATCTTGAAGACTACTTGGCCGACTTTGATCAAATTTCATGTGTAATATTATTGGGCAAGTGGAAAGACTGCATAAGGTTTTCATGCAGATCTGAGTAGAAGTCTGGTTACCATGGCAACATATAGCTCCCATAGACTTAACATAGGAAAAAGCTTGTCATCACTCTAGCTCTGTCATTTTTTTTCTGATCGACTTCATTCTAGCAGATAATAAGGACAGGCATAAAATCTCGGTTAAGTTCGATTTTGGGCAGAATCGGAATATTGACCTCGGAGTTACGTGACCTTGAGCGACAAAAAATTTGCCCATAGACTTAACATAGGGAAAATGTTGTGACTACGATAGCGACTTGAATTTTTTTCAGATCAGCTTCAAACTTGCAGGTAACGAGGACAGACATAAAATCACGGTTAAGTTCGATTTTGGGCAGAATCGGATTATTTGCCTTGGAGTTACCTGCCATTGAGCATGAAAAAATACGTTGTGACCACGATAGCAACTTTATTTTTATTCAGATCAGCTTCAAACTTGCAGGTAACGAGGACAGGCATAAAATCCCGGTTAAGTTCGATTTTGGGCAGAATCGGAATATTGACCTCGGAGTTACGTGACCTTGAGCGACAAAAAATTTGCCCGTAGACTTAACATAGGGAAAATGTTGTGACTACGATAGCGACTTAAATTTTTTTCAGATCAGCTTCAAACTTGCAGGTAACGAGGACAGACATAAAATCTCGGTTAAGTTAGATTTTGGGCCGAATCGGATTATTTGCCTTGGAGTTACCTGCCCTTGAGCATAAAAAAATACGTTGTGACCACGATAGCAACTTTATTTTTATTCAGATCAGCTTCAAACTTGCCGGTAACGTGGACAGGCATAAAATCTCAGTTAAGTTCGAATCGGAATATTGACCTCGGAGTTACATGACCTTGAGCGACAAAAAATTTGCCCATAGACTTTACATAGGGAAAATGTTGTGACTACGATAGCGACTTGAATTTTTTTCAGATCAGCTTCAAACTTGCAGGTAACGAGGACAGGCATAAAATCTCGGTTAAGTTCAATTTTGGGCCGAATCAGAATATTGACCTCGGAGTTACGTGACCTTGAGCGACAAAAATTTGCCCATAGACTTAATTAGGAAAATGTTGCGACTACGATAGCGACTTGAATTTTTTTAAGATCAGCTTCAAACTTGCAGGTAACGAGGACAGACATAAAATCTCGGTTAAGTTCGATTTTGGGCCGAATCGGAATATTTGCCTTGGAGTTACCTGCCCTTGAGCATAAAAAAATACGTTGTGACCACGATAGCAACTTTATTTTTATTCATATCAGCTTCAAACTTGCAGGTAACGAGGACAGGCATAAAATCTCGGTTAAGTTCGATTTTGGGCCGAATCGGAATATTGACCTCGGAGTTACGTGACCTTGAGAGACCAAAAGATTTGCCCATATACTTAACGTAGGGAAAATGTTGAGACAGAAATAGCGACTTGAATTTTTAGCTCACCTGAGCCAAAGGCTCCAGTGAGCTGATAGTATACCAAGGCTCCGGAGTCCGTCGTCTGTCGTCCGTCCATCCGTCGTCCACACTGTCAATGAAGCATATCTCAGAAGGCAGTAGACCAATCTTGTTTAAATTTTATGTGTAGCACCATTGGGCAAGGGGAAAGGCTGCATTAGGTTTTGGAGCTAGTCTGGTTCATTTGTTCCTTAATTCTTCTTTCTCTCCATATAGAGATAATAGACCAATGTTAAATTTTTAATCAAAGATTTCTCAGGAACTATAAAAGCTAGAAGCATCAAATTTGGTATTCAATAGAATAATGATGACTTATTTTGTGTAAGAGACATTGGGATTTCTCAGCTTATTTGTTCATCTGTTCTTTCATTCTTCTTTCTCTCCATTTTGACCAATGTTAAATTTTCGTCAAAGATTTCTCAGGAACTATAGAAGCTAGAAGTCTCAAACTTGGAATGCAATGCAATAATGATGACTTATATCCTGTAAGGGTCAATGGGCTGGATTCTATTAGCAGATTTAGTAGTCAAGTCTGTGAATTGTTAAAACTTAAGTTCCTCAGGTGAGCGGTTTAGGCTCATTGAGCCTCTTGTTTAAAGCCTCATTCGATTTTTTTATAGACCAAAACAGATTTCTTCCTGATCGTTCAAAGACTTTATCACAATATTTAATTACATGCGTTTTAATAGCAGTAAGACAGGAAGTTAATAATTTAGAAAGTTCAGTGGTAGTGCAAGAGCTAGAATTTGCAATAAACCGTGCTTTGTAAGGTTTTTTATGAAGTTTTTGTAACCAGTATAGCGTAGGAAGCTTGTCTTGGCCTTCGTTAATACACACAGCAAACTTGGTGGCTGAAAGACAAACATGTTTATCTACTATAGCTCTCTCTTCAGCTAAAGGCTGAAGTTCATAGGCCTTAGTACCACCAAGCTCCTGCTTAAGCGTGTTAACATAGTGGAGCCGTCACACAACGACGACGTTGTTAGTGGCCTTGTCTGCAGGGGCCAAAACAAACTTCTTATGAAATTCTTAAATACCGAGTTTAAGATGACGTAAAGACGTCTTGGGCTTAGGAGGTAATAAGTTAGTATTTTGAGAATAGAAAGAAATGCGTTTATTCACTAGTTTTGAAATGCTAAGTTTCCAGTCCTTAAGGGCTTTATGCTCAACATACTCTCGCTTACACCATCGATTACCGAATTCATTCAAGGAAGCAGCGAATTCATCTCTACATTTACTGAAATCAATTTTAGAAGGAAACCGATATTTCGGTCCTTTAGAAATAATATTCCTTATCCTAGAATCAGGAATAATTTTCAAATTGCCAGTAATTACATGACCAGCAGCAGGATAGCAATACTTTGACTTTTTACAATCACATGAATCAGGAGTATTAGTATCAATATCAAGATCTGAAACAAGTTTATTGAAATTAAAAATGATAGATCTAACAGGTTTGTTATATTTATAGCAAATTATAGGTGTTTCAGTATTTTGAAAATAAGCAGGAATGGAAGAAAGCACCGATCTCTCACGGAAGATACTGGGCAAATCTATAAAATCCATACCCTTATTAATGAAGGATGTTTTGAAGAAATGGCGTTTATGATTAATTTCAGAATCAATGTAAGGACGGAGAGTATGCTGAGTATAGCCTCTAGTTAAGAGAGCCGCATCATATAACTGATTAGAACTATCGTAGAATTTATTCGCCTCGGTGTCCAGAAGACGTAAAACAGAAACGGGTAATGAACTTAAAAATGAAAGCATAGAGTGGCGTCCATGATTTAATAATATAATTGATAGTCACTTCAGTCTAGTATTGTTTCGTTTAAACGCACGTGATTTACGTTTAAAGTTACCATTTTTTCTGGTGCCGTGAGATCTAGTTCTGCGTTTTCGACATTCCAGGAGTGAGAAAATATCAAAGTCCGGCATTCTGGAAATATTACCCTCATGATAAATGTTGTCATTAAATCCCAGTGGAAAAGGGGTCTGTAAAAATTTAATCCATTTCAGTTCAGCTTCATGTCTTTTGATTATTTTGAATCTAGATGTAGAATTTGCCGCGGCACAGATAATTTTCGGATATTTTGTTCGAACTGTTTTTGAGTATAAATAAAAGGGGCCCTGGAAATGCCTAATTAAAATAATGATTTATAAATAAATGTCTAGTTACAGCGAAAATCTTCTTTATTCCGTGTTATTATTGTTATTTTAATAACGACTTTGTTTTAATATGCTGTTTTGCTCTATTTTATAAACAGTTCTATTTATTCCGTTGGCATCCATAGATATGATGAAAAGGCTTTCTTTATCTCAATGAAGTAGGTGTGTATTGTCTGCTATTGACTCACCTTCATACCTGTTGCTTCTCTCGTGAAGCAGAAAGTAATACCAGACAGGTGAGGCATTTAACAGATGCAGAATTAGTGCTCACATTGAACATCATTAATGACCACAGTATGTGATAGCAGAAAGCTTTGCCTAGACAGTTTTACATTAATTGGCAATTTGTTATCGCTTCTGAGCTGGCCAAGCATTTATAATCTAAAGAACTTTACGAGAGAAAAGATATACGTCGGTATTATACTCCTGTTATTTGTGCCAGGTATGAAAAAGTGACGCAAATTTAGTAAATCTTTTCCCCCAAAATATTCCAAGCCCCGTTTTCTGAATAAGAATCCCCAAAAGAATACCTAGAAGGGGAAGTTTTTCCCCGGGAAAAGGGTTTCTTTGGGGGATATTATTTCAGAAAATTGGGCTTGGTATATTTTTGGGGGAACAATATTCAATTCTGAAGTAGATTGTCGTTCCGGCACAAATAACAGGAGTATATATATAGCGAGAGCAAGCCATCCTGGCCGTTGATAATACTACAAATTTAAATTCCTACAAGGGGGAGTTTTCTCCGGGAAAAGGGTTTCTTTGGGGGATATTATTTCAGAAAATGGGGCTTGGTATATTTTGGGGGATCAATCTTTGAGTTACGAAAATAGAAAATAGGTACTTTACTTCATTGTCATGTTTTCTGGCACTAATAGCAGGACTATTATACCGACGAAAAGTTCTGTTAAAAAGGCATTGTAAGGCGATTCAGGTAAAATGTGCATATAAAGAGGTTTTTACGGAATAAATCGAAGTTCAGAAGTGATGTAAATGAAACTTTCTAGTAGCTTTGTTATTTAAAGAAGTGTTTGGAAAAAAATCGTTCCTATAATAGTACACTTTATTTGTACCGGCACAATTTACAGGTGTATATATAGCGAGGGCGGGCCAACATAGTTACTAAAAATTTAAATCTCTGGGAAAAGGGTTTCTTTGGGAGATACTATTCCAGAAAACGGGGCTTGGTATATTTTGGAGGATCAGTCTTTAATTTAGAAAAATAGAAAAAAATCTATGTTTCTATTCTCCATTTTTATGTTTTCTGGCACAAGTAACAGGACTATAATACCGATGATTATTTCTTTTATCAAAGTAGACATTCTAAGGTAAATCAGGTATAAAATGCATTTAAAGTAGTTCAGAAGAGTAATATCATTTCCCGCCAAATGCCATCCAGTCGACATATTGATGTTTTGAATATGCTGTTTCAGGGCTTCGGAGGTGAAGGTCAGACACTGTATATTTTCTTAAAACCTCGTCCGTGTTAAATCCTAAGAATTTGTTTGTGCCGCGGCTTAGATAACAGGATATTGCCACAGTTTTAAGATAGTCAAAATCCCTTCATACTTATCAGTTAAGCAATAATTCTAAACAATGAAAGAAGCCTGCGTGGTGTAGCGGTTACGCTACTCGCCTTGTAAACCAGGGGTCGCAGGATCGATCCCGGGCTTCTCCAGACTTTCGGCTGAGTCTTTAAACCGAGGTCCCATCTCCGTTTGACCTTAGTTGTTTGTGGGATGTAAAACTCAACACTCACTCACTCACTCTAAACAATGAAGGTATAATGTAGCTGACTGAAACGGGAAAGAAGAATATAGCAGTGTAATGAGTCATCACGACGTATGACATTTTTATATATTTTCTAATTCCTTAGGGCTAAAGAGACCGATGAAGTGTATAAGAACAGTAATAGAATTTCAAATATTAAAACTTAAACTTCAATATTTCCTGTGCTATTTCATGTAACACTTAAGATCAGCTTAAGATGCAGCTTTATTTGATAGCAACAAAACCCAAGTGATATCTAAGAATATTATGCAGTAGTCACTTTCTTTGGTGAACCTGAAATCCACTGGCCCTGCTCCGCGTTATAATGGTACTGACCACAAATTTCGATCTTGATCTGACGAAAACAGTATGAATAAGTAAGTTATTTCTAATAATATTTTCCGATTAATAATTCTGTTAAATTTTGGTGAAATGTAAACTTGAAAGGATATGCACAGTCTTACTGTTCACCAAGTGTCACGGTGGCAAGGTGGAAGCTGTAGGAGCTAGCAAAAATGAAGTATCACTCAAAAAATCTTTAAAGAGTATTATAACTCGGTTCAAAGTTTTTTTGAACTGAAAACACGAAAGAATGCGCACTGCTAAACAGCACATTATTTTCAAGGAGGAGTTAGACATAAAGGAAGTGCCGATGAAGAGTCTGTTTGTTTTTAGTTTTTTGTTTGTTTTTTTTTGGGGGGGGGGGGTGATTCCTTGATTCCGTCTCCCCGTGATTCCGTCATTCCGTGACTGCAAAATTAAAATTCATTTTGCTTAATAGCTTCCTTGTTTGTGGTCCTACTTCAATAAAACTCATAATACACTGGGTAATTTTTTAATTGTTGGTTTGATTGATTGGAGGTTTAGCGTCCCCGTCAACACTGTAAATTTCATTTTGGAGACGTTGCTTCCAATTTTGTGGGACTGTTACCAGGCATTGAGATGAAACGCTATCTCAAGCCCTGTCGTCTCATGAAACCAAAAGGGTTTATAAGCATAGGTGGTCCGACTCGCACCGCTTTAGCTTGGCAGGCTTTGATCCTCTAAGCGGTTTACCAGTACCCGAGTGCGATCGGATTTCAGCTTTGCGTGGAAGCATCATGCAGCCCATCTATTTCTTCAAACCCCGATGGGCGGGGCCTAATATACTTGGCAAGGAAGGTGCACTAGCAGAATAGTGACCAATAGCCATTAACTCTTGGAGACATGCCCTTGGTTGGTTTTCAAATTTTGCCATTTTTGAAAACTTTCATAACAGATTTCTAAGGAAATGAGAAAGCTAGAAAGCTGAAACTTTGTAGAAACAAGGACAAAAACTCGATGTATCGTATATACCGGACCATCGTTCAAGGGTCCATAATTCTTTGAGTTATATCCCTTGATAGGTTTTCATTTTTCAAAGTATTTTTCTTAATATTTTAATGTCTGTGTTCCTACCTCAATGTATCTTATACCAAAATAGGGGTCAAGGGTCTAAAACTCTTTGCGTTATTTCCCTTGATATGTGTTAAAATTTCAAAATGCATTTTGCTTAATAACTTTTTTATGTATGTGGTCCTACTCATATACTGCACTTATGCTCAAAGGTAAGGAAGATGTGGCAGCAGAATAGTGACCAAGGACCCATAACCCTGGAGTTATGTCGCCTGGTAGGTTTTCACATTTTTTTGTTTTCATTTCTGAAACTTTTAATACGGATTTCTCAGGAATTCTGAGAACTAGTAAGCCGAAACTTTGTATAAACATGGAAAATTCTGATAAATGTTTGTGAAATGTAAATTTGAAAGGATATGCACAGTCTTTCTGTCCACCAAGTGTCACGGTGGCAAGGTGAAAGCTGTACAACAAGCAGAAATGGGGTATCACTCAAAGAATCTTTAAAGAGTAATATAACTCGGTTCAAAGTTTTTTAACTGAAAACACGAAAGAATGCGCACTGCTAAACAGCACATTATTTTCAAGGAGGAGTTAGACATAAAGGAAGTGCCGATAAAGATTCTGGTTTTTGTGTGTGTGTGTGTGTGTGTGTGTGTGTGTGTGTGTGTGTGTGTGTGTGTGTGTGTGTGTGTGTGATTGCTTGATTCCGTCTCCCCGTGATTCCGTCAACCCGTGACTGCAAAATTAAAATTCATTTTGCTTAATAGCTTGTATGTTTGTGGTCCTACTTCAATAAAACTTATAATACACTGGGTAATTTTTTTAATTGTTTGTTTGATTGATTGGAGGTTTAACGTTCCCATCAACACTGTAAAGGTCATTTTGGAGACGTTGCTTCCAATCTTGTGGGACTGTTACCCGGCATTGAGATGAAACGACATCTCAAGCCCTGTAGCCCAATGAAACCAAAAGGGTTTATAAGCACGGGTGGTCCGACTTGCACCGGTTTACCTGGGCAGGCTTAGATCCTCTAAGCGGTTTACCAGTACCCGAGTGTGGTCGGATTTCAGCTGTGCGTGTAAGCATCATGCAGCCCATCTATTTCTTCAAACCCCGATGGGCGGGGCCAGATATACTGGGCAAGGAAGGTGTAGTAGCAGAATAGTGACAAATAGCCAATAACTCTTGGAGACATGCCCCTTGGTTGTTTTTCAAATTTTGCCATTTTTGAAAACTTTAATAACAGATTTCTAATGAAATGTGAAAGCTAGAAAGCTGAAACCTGAGATATATTCCTTTGATAGGTTTTCATTTAAATGTATTTTTCTTAATATTTTAATGTCTGTGGTCCTACCTCAATGTATCTTATACCAGAATAGGGGTCAAGGTCTAAAACTCTTTGCGTTATGTCCCTTGATATGTGTTTAAATTTCTAAATGCTTTTTGCTTAATAACTTTTTATGTATGAGGTCCTACTCATATACTGCACTTAGTCTCAAAGGTAAGGAAGATGTGGCAGCAGAATAGTGACCAAGGATCCATAACCCTGGAGTTATGTCGCCTGGTAGGTTTTCATTATTTATTTTTTTTCATTTCTGAAACTTTTCATTCTCAGGAATTCTAAGAACTAGTAGGCCGAAACTTTGTATAAACATGGACAATGACTTGATGTATTGTGCATACAAATAAACGGGTCAATGTTCCATAACTCTATGAAATTTTCAAAATTTTTACAATGCGCTTTGATTAATAACTTTTAAGTTTGTGGTTCTACTTCAATAAAACTTATACAACACTCGGTCTCTATGGTTTGTAAGGTGTAATACCAGAAAATTGGCAAATAGGGCCATATCTCTTGGAGTTATGTCCCGTGGTAGGTTTTCAAATAGTGTCATTCTTGAAAATTTCGATACAGATTTCTCAGGAACTATAAGAGCTAAAAAGCTGAAGCTTTGTATAGACATGCTCCAGTATTGGATATATCGTGTATATCAGCATAGGGGTCAAGGGTCCTTAATTCTTTTTGTTATGTCCCTTTATAGGTTTTCAAAATTTAAAATGCATTTTCCTTAATAACATTTTCATGGACTTACTTCAATGAAACTTATACTACAATTGGTCTCAAAGGTAATGAACATGTAGTAGCAGAATAGTGACCAACACTTAGAGTTATGTCCTTGGTATGTTTTCAAATGTTGCCATTCGTGAAAATTTTCATAACAGATTTCTCAGGAACTATGAAAGCTAGAAGGCTGAAACTTCGCATAAATATTGTAAACGAATTAATGTATAGGGTAAGCAAAATAGGAGTCAGAATATCTCAGTGAGTTCTCATTAGGATAACACTCTCATGCGGCGTAATACTTTTTTTCCCATCTCCAAAATGACTACTTTTCTGATGAAATCTATGTTATTATTTATACTGCAAACATAGGTTTTGAGTGCTCGTTAGAAACGCTAGTACTAAAACCTTAGTCTTGGAGCAGTAATAATAAATTATATAGAATTGTTTATCCAGCAATATAAAAAAGCACCTTCTACTAAATCATTTCATAACAGGTGTTAGAGTGGATGAAAAATGGCTGATAGCCATAGTTTTAGCTTTGTATGACACAATTTGCGTCTGTGAGCAGGTGTATGGGAGTGTGTGAATGAAAAATTGTAAATTTTTGTAAAGTAGAAGTAAAACAAAGATCAGGAATCGATACAATTAACTTCCTCCACCCATCAAAGACACCAAAGGGAAAGAAACACAAACATTCAGCGACCAGACCATAATGGAAACCTAAACAAAGGAAGGCCATAAGGACAGTTACTTTCCCACAAAATGGCCATATGGCCATCCAAAATAAAAAGACGCAAGTGATACACAGAGTAAGTAACAAACAACACCATAAATAAACCGCCACAGAAGAACCGCCTTGGAACGGTCAGTGGAATGATTTCCACTGGGTGGGGGGGGGGGCTTAAATCGATTTTACGTGGCCACAATCCTCGCCCTTACTTCCGTCGCGATTTAGACAAATAATTTTTCAGTCCGCATGAAGGCCTCCTAACTCATCAGTGCAACATCTCCGTGAACACAAAAAATCAAAGAACCACAGAGGTGAGACAACGGTGAGGACTCGACAGCAAGAAACCACTGAAATGCTGGAGCAAAAGAAAACCAACAGTTAGACTCCAATGTAAATTTTATTTTCATTCAATCGTTCATCCATTGATTCGTTCATTTTTATTCGCCTAGAATTCCTTATTTGTATAAATGTGTATTTCATTCATTCATTCATATTATATATGTGTAACACCTTTGTGTCAGTGTGTATTTGTTTGGTGTTTCTTATGATCAATCAGCTTAATTATTCACTGGGTATAAATTGTAATCATTGAGGGTCGCAAGGGAGATTAGTTTTGTACTAACTGTGTTACTCTCGTGAAATAAAATAAAAATAAAAAATGAGTTCCTTTAAGAGCAATGAAAACATTCATAAGAAAGACGATGGGTCATACAACGTAGTTTCGGCTAATAAAGCCTCATCAGTGACCCTGTAATGATCCGGCAAAGAAAGCCAGGGGAAACACACTACAATTTTGCGAATTTCGAATAGGCAGTCGATTCAAAGACTGATATAAATCAAAATGGGGTCCAAATAATTATAAACCTGTCTAGAATATGAGTCTAAACCAATAATTTATTTCTGATTTCTCAGAATATTCACGCTGATCTAAACGGACAAAAGTAAAATATAAACTGCACTATGGTTGATGTACGGGGAGACGTTTTACGGCCGCCACACGGCACAACACCAGCTGCAGTGAAGGCAAATAAAAATCGAAAGTGAGTTCCTTTAAGAGCAATGAAAGTCTTTAGTAGTAGTAGCAGTATATACGAGGGTAGGCTGAAAAGTTCTGAGCCCGACCAAGAAGCAGGCATCGAACAGCCATGAAATTTTGTATTCATTAAATCCAAACCTTTATTACCTGATTTGACTCAAATGAGTTCAAGTTTACCTGCAATAACGTAGAAATTCTAGACTTTGAAAATTGATACTCGCACGTTTCTGAGAAAATGGACAAAATCTGGCATCGTGGTGTCATCAAGTACCTCCATAAAAAGGGGTTAGCTCCTAAGGACATTCTTGCCGATATGGTTGCTACATAAGGGGATGATGTTCCTTCGTATACAACCGTAAAAAGGTGGGCAGCAAATTTTAAGATGGGCAAGGACAGCCTTGAAGATGATGACCGGTGTGGACGACCAACAACGGCAACAACTGAGGAAACCATCAGCCAAGTGCACAGGGTCGTGATGGATTACAGGTGTTTTAACTGTAAATCAGTTATCTAACACTGTTGGCATCTCCCGTGAACGAGTAGAGAACGTTCTACACAGTGAATTAGGAATGTCGAAGGTTTCATAGAGAGCTTCGAGCTGAACGCGAAGCAGGGTATTTAGTAATTGTTGACGGGAGAATAGCGTTCGCCATTGCTGTGAGATAGTAGCGCCTGTTGTATGCCAACTTTACAATGTTTGAGTATTATTAGGACGTAAAGAGTTTGACTGTCGTCTGATGGTTCAAGCAATGCCAGTTCATCTGTACTTCCTAGCCAAGGCACCGAAATCAATGATGGCCCCTTTTTGTACAAAGCTTTCCTTTGGAGAATGTGTGAGAATCCTTTACAGAAGAGAACAATTTGTCTAGAATGGCAATGCAGAGGACTGGTTTTAGGCTAGGACTGAGAGAAGAAGACTTTTCAACAGTGAAGTGCCTCTGATTGGGAAGAAACACTAACGAAAAGAGCAGGCAGCCCTTTCAATGAACTGATTAAGCAAAACATTTACTGTTGCAAACAGGCAAATTCTTCTGCTACCGAGGCCCCATATCTGGATTGATATCTATCAATTGTATATTGGTTTGTTTCCTGCAAGGTTTGTGATAAACGCGATGATTTTGATTTTTAATGGTAAATTTTCCTTTCTTGAGTGATGATGTTCCTCGTGCGACAACCTATGGCCTTTCTATTTCGCAATTAATTCGATTTAACAGAGTGTCTTATCGTGTAACTGACATCAACACTCGTAACAAATTGATAACCGCTAAACTTCTTAATCAGGGTTATCGGTATCATAAACTACGCAAAGTGTTTAAGACGTCAGTCCGATTTAATTTCAAAATACAATGTTGGACTTAAATCTCTTCTCCAACAAGGTATATGAGAGCCCGAATTTTTTGGTGACTTAGTATATACATTTAGAAAAATATATAACTGCAATGACTTCATCACCCAATTTCGTAAAATCATTCTTCGATATAAAACGATTGGGTACAACATAAATGTTTTATGACAGACTGCATGCGTGGTGGTTGGCCCGGTCGCGGTTGGCGGCTTTGCTTCCCTGTTTGGATGCACGCTGGTGGGTCGGGCCTCAGATTCCATGACGATTCCAGCATAAAGGTTTACTGAGAATTAGAGAAAATTTAATTTTATCTAATATTGGTTGGTGCCTGTTGTTCGGTCGCTGGTCGGGCCAATCGGAGTCTAACTGTTGGTTTTCTTTTTGCTCCAGCATTTCAGTGGTTTCTTGCTGTCGAGTCCTCACCGTTGTTTCATCTCTGTGGTTGTTTGATTTTTGTGTTCTCAGAGATGTTACACTGATGAGTCAGGAGGCCTTATATGTGGAATGAACAATTTTTTCCGTAAGGGCGAGGATTGCAGCTGCGTAAAAATTGATTTAAGTCACTTTCACTGACCATTCCATGCGGTTCTTCTGTCGCGGTTTATTTTTGTTATGGTTTGTCTTTGAAAGTGTGTTTCACTTATTATGCCCCCAACTTTGAAAAAGTTGGAGGGGCATATTGCTTCTGGTTCGTTCGTCCGTTCGTCCGTTCCTCTGTTCGTCCGTTCGTCCGTCCGTTACGCTTTTGATGCATAGCATAACTAAAGAACCGTGTATGCTAGGGTTTTGAAATTTCATATATGGATTCCTCATGGAAAATTAGCTGACGCGTATTTTTTTTCTCGTCCGGATTATGCCCCTTTCAAGAGTTATTGCCCTTTGAATTTTTTAATAAAATCTTGTCAGCAAGATATCTTAAAAACATATTGGAGCTAGAGCCTTGAAAGTTGGTGATTATATTGGTGGTGATGAGTAGATGAACTGATTAACTTTTGACAAAATTCCGAAAAATACTTTGTGAGTTATGGCCCTTTGTCATTTTGGTAATTTGTGCCCATTGTAATGTATGCTAAAAGTGATGCATAGCACAACTTTAGAACCGTGTATTCTAGGGTTTTGAAATTTCATATATGGATTCCTCATGGAAAATTAGCTGACGCGTATTTTTTTTCTTGTCCAGATTATGCCCCTTTTAAGAGTTATTGCCCTTTGAAATTTTTTAAATAAAATTTTGTCAGAAGATATCTCAAAAACTATTGGAGCTAGAGCCTTGAAAGTTGGTGAATATATTGGTTGTGATGAGTAGATGAACTGATTAACTTTTGACAAAATTCCGAAAAATACTTTGTGAGTTATGGCCCTTTGTCATTTTGATAATTTGTGCCCATTGTAATGTATGCTAAAAGTGATGCATAGCACAACTTTAGAACCGTGTATTCTAGGGTTTTGAAATTTCATATATGGATTCCTCATGGAAAATTAGCTGACGCGTATTTTTTTTCTTGTCCAGATTATGCCCCTTTTAAGAGTTATTGCCCTTTGAAATTTTTAAATAAAATTTTGTCAGCAAGATATCTCAAAAACTATTGGAGCTAGAGCCTTGAAAGTTGGTGAATATATTGGTTGTGATGAGTAGATGAACTGATTAACTTTTGACAAAATTCCGAAAAATACTTTATGAGTTATGGCCCTTTGTCATTTTGGTAATTTGTGCCCATTGTAATGTATGCTAAAAGTGATGCATAGCATATCTTTAGAACCGTGTATGCTAGGGTTTTGAAATTTCATATATGGATTCCTCATGGAAAATTAGCTGACGCGTATTTTTTTTTCTTGTCCAGATTATGCCCCTTTTAAGAGTTATTGCCCTTTGAATTTTTTTTTAATAAAATCTCGTCAGCAAGATATCTCAAAAACTATTGGAGCTAGAGCCTTGAAAGTTGGTGATTAGATTGGTGGTGATATGTAGATGAACTGATTAACTTATGACAAAATTCCGCAAAACGCTTTGTTAGTTATGGCCCTTCGTCATTTTGGTAATTTGTGAAAAACTTTGTCATCGTTCTAGCGCCTACATTTCTTCACCAATTTCAATATAACTTCACACAAATGTTCCTTATAAAAAAATCTCGAGCGAGTTCGACTTTCAAGGTCATGACCTCAAGGTCAAGGTCACTGTGGCTATTTTTAGAAAATCTTTGTCATCCCTCTAGCGCCTACATTTCTTCACCAATTTCAATATAACTTCACACAAATGTTCCTTATAAAAAATCTCGAGCGGGTTCGACTTCAAGGTCATGACCTCAAGGTCAAGGTCACTGTGGCTATTTTTAGAAAAACTTTGTCATCGCTCTAGCGCCTACATTTCTTCACCAATTTCAATATAACTTCACACAAATGTTTCTTATGACAATATCTCAGCGAGTTCGACTTTCAAGGTCATGACCTCAAGGTCAAGGTCACTGTGGCTATTTTAAGAAAAACTTTGTCATCACTCTAGCGCCTACATTTCTTCACTGATTTCAATATAACTTCACACAAATGTGCCTTATGACAATATTTTGAGCGAGGTCGACTTTCAAGGTCATGACATCAAGGTCAAGGTCACTGTGGCTATTTTTAGAAAAACTTCGACATTGCTCTAGCGCCTACATTTCTTCACTGATTTCAATATAACTTCACACAAATGTTTCTTATGACAATATCTCGAGTGTGTTCGACTTTCAGGGTCATGACCTCAAGGTCAAGGTCACTGTAGCTATTTTTAGAAAAATTTTTGTCATCGCTCTAGCGCCTACATTTCTTCACCGATTTCAATATAACTTCACACAAATGTTCCTTATGACAATATCTTCAGCGAGTTCCACTTTCAAGGTCAAGGTCACTGTGGCTATTTTTAGAAAAAACTTTGTCAATGCTCTAGCGCTTACATTTCTTCACCGATTTCAATATAACTTCACACAAATGTTCCTTATGACAATATCTCAAGCCATTTCAACTTTCAAGGTCAAGGTCACAATGGCTTTTTTTAGAAAAACTTTGTCATCGCTCCAGCGCCTACATTTCTTCACTGATTTTAATATAACTTCACACAAATGATCCTTATGACAATATCTCGAAAGAGTTCGACTTTCAAGGTCAAGGTCACTGTGGCTGTTTTTAGAAAAACATTTTCATTACTCTAGCGCTTACATTTTTTCACCAATTTCAAAATCGATTCACACCAATGTTCCTTATGACAATATCTGTAGCGATTTCGACTTTCAAGGTCAAGGTCACTGTGGCTATTTTTAGAAAAACTTTGTCATCGCCCTAGCGACTACATATCTTCACTGATTTTAATATAACTTCACACAAATGTTCCTTATGACAATACCTCGAGTGAGTCACTGTGGCTATTTTTAGAAAAACTTTGACATGGCTCTAGCGCTTACATTTCTTCACCGATTTCAGTATAACTTCACACAAATGTTCCTTATGACAATATCTCGAACTATTTCGACTTTCAAGGTCAAGGTCACCACTCTAGAATCTACATTTATGGATGGATTTTTAAACAAACTTTACACAAATGTTGCATATGATAATATCTCAAGCAAGTTGGACTTTTGCCATTTCAGTGTTTTCCACACACGAAGTTGTCTTGTGCGAGGGGATTTGTATCGCATGCGATGCCTTGTTTTTTTTAATAAAATCTTGTCAGCAAGTCCATATCTTGAGAACTATTAGAGCTTCATTAATCATTCTTGGTACAAACTTGCATCCTGGCATTGCAACTTCAACGCAAGCATTCATATCTGACCTTGACCTATATTTCATGGTTCACTGACTTCGTGAATTATTGCGACCACCCTGACTTTCACCATTTCTCGAAAACTTTTAAAGCTTTTTAAATTATAATTGGTACAAACTTGCATCTAGGAATTGCAACTGCAACGCAAGCATCCATATTTGACTTTTACCCATATTTCATGGTTCACTGACTTTGTGAATTATTGCGACCACCCTGACTTTCTATCTAATGTAAGAGCCCATTTCTCAAGATCTATTAGAGCTTCATTATACCCCCACAAATGAAATTTGGGGGGGTATATAGGAGTGAGCTTGTCGGTCGGTCGGTCGGTCTGTCTGTCGGTCGGTCTGTCGGTCGGTCGGTCTGTTGACTTGGTTTCCAGACGATAACTCAAAAATCGCTTCACCGATTTTTATAATTTTTGGTACACTGATGTAACATCATAAAATACAGGTCAAGTTCGATTTCCACAACAATTCGTCAATTTTCTACATAGTTATGGCCCCTTTCAAGTGAAAAAATTGCAAAATGCCGCTGATGTACTATCAAGGCAGTTTTTGTGGGGGTATTCATCACCTTTAGTGATAGCTCTAGTTAATTGTATTTGGTACAAGCTTGCATTTAGGAATTGAAACTTCAATGCAAGTATCCATTTCTGACCTTGACCAACATTTTATGGTTCACTGACTTTGTAAAATAGTGTGACAACCCTAACTTTCACCCTGATGTAAGAGTCTGTTTTTAAGAGTTTCATTGATGATACTTGGTACATGCTTGCAACTAGGAGTGAAATTTTTATGCAGGCATCCATGTTTGACTTTGACCTAGATTTCATGGTTTGGTGACTTTGCGCCCCCATAGGCGCGACATAGCCTTCGGGGGGAATACTTGTTGTATGTTTTTGAGTCTTTAACAATATTTGTTGAATATTTTGCCATCTAAGGACAAGCAAAGGTTGGGGGCATTGTGTTTTACAAACACCATTTCTAGTTTTATTTTGTTTTGCATGACCAATTGGTCATTCTGTGGGAAAGTAATTGTCCTTTCGGCTTCCCGCTTTTGGTGTTCTCATTAGGGTCCAGTTATTTCATGTTTGTGTGCCTTTCTCTTTGGTGTCACTTCTAGGAGCTCTTTGTTAATTCTAACGACTCCTGGCCATTGCCTTCACTTCTGTTTTTCAGTCAAACTCGTAAAGCTGACGGTTAACAGTGTAGATCACGGTTATACAGTTCGGGTCTATTTCGACGTGAGGGCATAGTTTGACATATTATTATTATGTCAGATTAGTGTCAATGAACCGGATGTGTGTATTTGTCTCATATGGGATAACACTCGGAAATCCCAGAGACGTGACAGAGTTTATGCCTTCATATCTACAAAAGGGTCATTATTAATTTACTTTTTAAATAGTTACTAATTATTGCTGCAAACATTGAATGTTGCTGGGCGTTAGAGCCGCCTGATTAATGCGGCTTAAATGAAACGCCATAATCTATGTTTTAAAAAAATAATGTTTAAACTTTGTATGGGGTAGAAGTAATACAAAGATCAGGAATCGATAAAATTTACTTCCTCCACCCATCAAAGACACCAAAGGGAAAGAAACACAAACATGAAGCGACCAGACCATAATGGAAACCTAAACAAAGGAAGGCCATAAGGACAGTTACTTTCCCACAAAATGGCAAAATAGCCATCCAAAATAAAAAGGCACAAGTGATACACACAGTAAGTAACGAACAACAACATAATAAACCGCCACAGAAGAACCGCATGTGAACGGTCAGAGGAAAGAATTCCGCTGGGGGGCTTAAATCGATGGCCATAATCCCCGCCCTTACCTCTGTCGTGGTATACACTAATTTTGTTTAGTCCGCATGAAGGCTTCCTAACTCATCAGTGTAACATCCCCGAGAACATACAAATCAAAAAACTACAGAGATGAAAAAAGGTTGAGGACTCGACAGCATACAACAACAGAATTGTTGGAGCAAAACAAAACCAACAGCTAGACTCCGAGGGGCCCGACCAAAGACGGAGTTCTATAAAAAAAAAAGCTATCGCTTGGAAACAAGGAATACAACATGGAACTAAAAACAAACCTGTAGGGTTACGTTTTCTCTGGAGCGGACCAGATAGTTTGTAAACCCTTATGTACTTATCGACAAACTATATACAGTAGAACTCAGATGGCTCGAACACCGATGGCTCGTTTACCATGGATGTGTCGAACCCATTTTTGAGCCCCTAGCGAAATCCTCTACATAAGAAATAGTGGGGCATAATTTAGGAGATTTTAGTCTTTTATCTTGCAAATGTATGCTGTGTGTACTCATTAGAATCGCCTCGATGAGGCGATTCTAATGAGTACACACAGCATACATTTTCATTATAGAACACCGAAAAGATGTCTTAAAGTATCTCGGTATGCCTTCTGACAGTAACCTCAGTGGCTCGAACTACCCCAGTCTCGAACAGATTTTCGAGGTCCCAAAGGTGTTCGAGCCATTGAAGTTCGACTGTACTGGGGTTTACACGGGTATTCATGCCACTGATGAACGTATATTTCTGTGTGTTTTCTTCTCTCCGTCTAATGATCAACTTTGTTTCAGAAATATATACTGGACAGACATTAGATCAAAGTCAATATCAGTTGCAAGAAGTGACGGTCGATATCAGAAGGCTTTGATATGGCAAGATACAGAAGAACCTCTGGCTATAGCAGTCAATCCGAGACGAGGGTAAGCTTAAGCTTCAGCATTATTTTAGCACATACCGACTTTTTTTTTTGTAAGCTTTATGCCTTGACCGGAACCGTTTTCACGTTGTGTACATATACTTAACCCAAACTCCTTGCGCAACAAGAAAATTGTTCAAATTTTAGGGAAGATGTTAAGTTATAGAAATGTGGGCGATAAATGATGATCAACTGCCGCTTGCGAATTGGTTAGGCATATTTACTCTAGATTTTCTGTAACGGTTCTTTAACCGAATTCTGATTAGTCACAAGAATGTTGCCCGGAACCATATATCATTTTAGAGCCACATTTTCAGTTCACCTTTCTTAGACATACGCCCAATCGGATGAGCATTTTCAAAGTGCTTGTTTCCGTAGTCTAAGACTATAAAAAAGTTATAAATTGTTGGATCCTTTTGACGCAAAGAAACACCAAATAGCATAAATTGCAGACTCGGTCTTATTGAGTCTGTTCATGACGACTGACGAGTACTGAAATGTGTAACACCGGCCATTGGTTTAAGCAAAACTCTATTTCCATTATGATTCTAAATTAATTGAATGATCCATAAGGGCCCGACAATACAGACAATCTAGTCTGCACTATAATGATGTACGGGGAGACTTTTTACGGCCGTCACACGGCACAACACCAACTGCAGTGAAGATAGATATGTTCTAAATAGTTTGATCCTTTTGAAGCAAAGAATACACCAAATTACCGAAAATAGCAGACTCCGTTTTATTGAGTCTATTCATGGCCAGTACTGAACTGTGCAACACTGGCCAAGCCCTCTAGCACCGCTTTAAGCAGAACTTTATTATCAAAATGATTCTAAATGAAGTCAACGATCCCAAAGGATCCGAAAATATAGTCTGCATTATGATTGTATACGGGGAGACTTTTACGGCCGCCAAACGACACAACACAAGCTACAGTGAAGGTAAAGCAATTCTAAATACAGTAAAAGTCCTATATTAAGACGACCATTGGAACTTTTCAGAAATGGTCTTAAAAACTACGTAGTATGACCCATCTTCTTTCTTATGAATGTTTTCATTGCTCTTAAAGGAACTCATTTTCGATTTTTATTTGCCTTCACTGCAGCTGGTGTTGTGCCGTGTGGCGGCCGTAAAACGTCTCCCCGTACATCAACCATAGTGCAGTTTATATTTTACTTTTGGTCCTTTGAGATCAGCGTGAATATTCTGAGAAATCAGAAATAAATTATTGATTTAGACTCGTATTCTAGACAGGTTTTTAATTATTTGGACCCCTTTGATTTATATCAGTCTTTGAATCGACTGCCTATTCGAACTTCGCAAAATTGCAGTATGCTTCCTCTGGCTTTCTTTGCCGGATCCTTACAGGGTCACTGATGAGGCTTTATTAGCCGAAACTACGTAGTATGACCCATCTTCTTTCTTATGAATGTTTTCATTGCTCTTAAAGGAACTCATTTTCGATTTTTATCTACAACAGTCCCAAAGGTGGTCTCTAACCAGAGGACACTGTATGCATAGAACACAAACAAAGAATAACTGCAGCCTTCTAAATAAGCTTTATAAACAAGAATTAGTCTTAACTTCCGGTGGTCTTAATATCGGAATTTCATTGTAGTTGGATCCTTTGGAATACACCAAATAAATGAAAATAGCTTACTCGGTTTTACTGAGTCTGTCCATGACCAGTACTGAAAAGTGCAACCCCGGTCATGACCTCAGTATGTAACATCCCAATTTTGCGTCACGTATAGGTATTCCATATACTGTTATGCAAAACGTCTAAGAAAAAGGAATGCTTTCAGACTACCTTCATTGACTCCATATTTTATACCGGCGAAGTTACGCTTTTAATCGTTCCAAGGCGTTTTTTTTTTTTTTTTTGTCGCGGTTTATTTTTGTTGTGGTTTGTCTTTGGGGTCTTTGTGTCGCTATTATTATTTTATTTTGGATAACCTATTAGCCATTTTATGGGCAAGTACCTGTCCTTTTGGCTTTCTGCTATTAATGTTTTCATTAGGGTCTGTTGTTTCATGTTTGTGTTTCTTTCCCTTTGGTGTCTCTGTTTGGAGCTGTGGGTTAATTGTATCGATGCCTGATCATTGCCTCCTCTTCAATTTTAGATAACATATACAAAAGAGCCCCGCCCATCGAGGGTTCAATGAATAGATCGGGCTGCCTGGTGCTTCAACGCAGAGCTGAAACTGACTGCACATGAATACTGGTAAACCACTTAGAGGAGCCTGCAGAGGCTACGTCGGGCGAGTTGAACCGCCCCTAAATATTAATCATTTCTATTTATTTTTGCGACAGCGCTTGAGATGTCATTTCATCTCAGTGTCTGTTTACAGTCCAACCAAATTTGGTGTAACGTCTCCAAAATGACCTAAAGGGTGTTGTAGAGGACGTAAAACATCAATTCAAACTAACAAGTTTACCCTCAGTCCGTATGAGCAGATATTACCCTTCAAGACCAGCGTCTCAGTGCATTAGTTTTGTTTCCTGTTAAAGTTGGACAAAACTCGAGCGTGCCCTACATATCGATAAAGTTGGACAAAACTCGAGCGTGTGCTACATATCTACATATTGTTTTCTATCGTTTGATTGTAGATTCAAGTTTTAAAAGTTAGAACACTGAAATATTCGGTGTTACCTTCATTTAACATAGTGCATACATTGCAGGCTAATGTACTGGACGGATGCAAATGTTAATGGTCCGAAGATTGAGATGGCGTGGATGAATGGAGAACAGCGAAAGATACTGGTTACTACCTCACTAAGACGACCATCGGCAATTACCGTTGACAATCTTATGTATGATAGAATTTACTACGCAGATTCAAAAGAAAATCTCATAGAGTCCATTAAATGGGATGGGACCGATTGGCGCCATGTGAAACGTAGGTATTGACAACCATTAAGATAACTCGTCCGTACGACAAAGTGCATTTTTCACATCTCCGAAATTGCTACTTTTCTCATGAAAATCCTTCATATTTTTTCTTATAAATTCTCAAAACATAGGTCGTGGGTGCTCGTTAGAACCGCCTCATTTAGGCGGTTCTAAAGAGTGACCACAACCTACGTCTTGGAGCAGAAATAAGAAAAATAATGAATACCCCCATAAACTCCATTTTTTTCTATACAAAGTGGGGTTTAGGGGGGTCTTCATTTCACGGACTTGTTCACGTGATGGTTATTTTGGGCTCTCTTCTTTGATCAAGAGTTACTTATTGTGTTAATTTTTTAAAATTTGACCTCTTAAATAAAGACATTACGTTACAACCCATGTTTTCTAAGAATCTCCACTTTTGATAACATGTAAAATCAGTATTCAGTTTACGGAAATCCGTTAGTGGCTGTCAAGGCAGGATATATGAAATAGAGGATCTTACATGTGTGCTCAGGTATTATTGAATTTATTAAACTAGTTGAGGAATTCATGCGCACCAATGCAAAATTTTTTTTATCATGTGACATTTAAAACGCACGATTGTTTCACAAAAAAGTATCAATATTCCACCAGAAGTAAACGCGACGCCGTTAAGGACGTCATACATGTAACGTTACGGGACGTATCTAACTAATTTACATATTTAATCCACTAGTGGATTATCGAATTTATTACATGGTTACTACACTCTCAGACGCGACGTCATATAATAAAAGGACATCTTGTAGTCTGTAGACTGGACTCGTCTGAGTTCTAAGGTTTTCATCTGATTACAGCTGTTCAAGGGCACCCTGTAGAGCCCTTAACATATGTCGTCAGATATTTACAATGGTTCTTATGTTCATAACTGACAGAACAAAGCATAAAACATCACGAAAACACGCTTATATAATTTTAACCCATTTGACATCCAAGTTTTATATAGTGGATTAGGGGTTTACTGGGGTAAACGTTATTTTTCTTATGTCTGCACTCAAATATAAATGGTGGGTACTCTTTAGAACCGCCTCATCGAGGAGTGTCTGACGAGTATCTACCATCTATATTTTGAGCAGAAATAAGAAAAATATCAAAACTTTTCATCTAAATTTTTTTCATAATGATCTGCTTCTTTGATTTAAGATATATCGAGTAGGTCCCTGGCATACTTTTGCTTCCAAACCGGAAACATCTCCCAACGTTTAATCATTAACAGCCACCAGTTTTTTTTTGCCTCACCAGAAATTAGGCAAACTCACCTAGTCTTTCTAACACTTTTAGGTGGCTTTCAATGCATTTAGGTAATAGCTTAGATCTATGCAAATTATTTCTATATGATTTGGTGAAGATATACATAACGGTTTCTTGGCAAACCGGGGTGAAAGGGTGAAAATCCCGCGGGATTTTTGAAAATCCCGCGGGATAAAAATAATCCCACGGGATTTTTTCTCCACTCCCGCGGGATTAAAATCCCATAAAAATATCAGGGATTTTTCTCCCACGGGAGAATTTCAAAATTTTAAATCTTGCTTTTAACTATCAAAATGGACCTACTTAACATTAAAATACATGCACAAAAAAAATATGGCTGCTCCTGCTCTAATTTCAATTTCTCCCGTGGGATTTTTCTCCCATGGGATTTTTTACAGAGAAAAATCCCGCGGGATTTTTTTATTTTTTAAAATGCTCTGGAATGAAGGTGTAATATCTCTTTTCTATTAATAAGGTCAATTAGAGAAGCTTACAATGAGTAAAGCATGAATATAACTATTTTAAAAAAATCCCGCGGGATTTTAATCCCATGGGATTTTTATCCCATAATCGAAAATAGGATTTTTCTCCCTTGGGATTTCACTAATTTCCAATTTCCAATAAATCTGCTTTGTTCGGACAAAGCTATAATAATTTTGTCCATTTATGTATAAAACATGCATAATTTATTGGTTTAAAGTAACTAATATTGACTCCATTAAAATTAACTCCCGCGGGATTTTTATCCCATTTCAGAGCACAGGATTTAAATCCTGTGGGGTAATTTTATTTATTTCGTTATCTTTTTTGGCTGTTAACCCATTTTGTAGCAGAAACCCCAAAACGGGTACCCTGGCAAACAGTGCAGGCCTAGATCAGACGCCGCAAAATGTGGCGTCTGATCAGGGCCTACATGGTTTGTGAAAAGTTAAGATATTTTCAAAGTAAGTTTTAAAGAAACCACAGCCTGACGCCCCTTAACTTTGGAATGGACTCCTGGTATATATAGGGAGGAAGATTCCATTTGGTACAAAAAGGGTTAAAATTTAAGAACAATGTAAGAAAATCAGACTTCAGGTCCTTCTTTCCAGTTAGTGGATTGGCCTTTTTCAGCTTTTAGGGTAAATTCTAACTTTCTTTGTCCACATCAGGTCAACACCCCATCTAAACACTTCTTTAATAATAGAAACCTTTAAGATACAGAAACTTCTGTAGCGATCGAAAGCTTTGAACAGACTGAGTGAGCTAAAATGGCTGATTAGAGTTTTTTTTTTTTTTTGCCATTACTGTAAAAATCCTAAAAATTCAAACACAGCCAGGCATTGCTGTAATATTCTCCTAATATTTTAACAAATTTGTTTCATGATCCAGCAGGGGGGGGGGGGGGTCCAAAAGGAACAGATAGAATGGCAAATAGTGTTGACACTGATCAGACTGCTTCAGGAGCAGTCTGATCTGGTTCTGCACCTATCTGTACCAATACTTAGGATTATTATGGTACCAGGTTTTCTTTCAGAGTTGCTAAATAATGAAATAGATTTTATTGCATATTGCTATATGATCAGCCTTAGCAATGTGCTTTATGGACAGCCTTGATACAAAGTAGCTTCATCACATTACAATAATATATATCCATGTCCTAAAACTTCATTTTATATCACACTCCAATGAATTTCATTTTGTATTTTTCTGGTCTCTATAGTAAAAACATGTTGTGGGTGCTCTGTAGTACTGCCTCATCAATTTAGTTCTAATGAGTACCCACAATCTCTGTTTTTGAGCAAAAAGAAGAATAAATTAAACCCTAATGTACAGAACCCTGGTTTTCTTTACGAGGTAGGGTTTAGAGGGGTGTCCATTACACAGGCTTGTTGACCTGATGCAGACAAAAAAGTCTGAGTTTACCATAAAAATTCTAAGAATTAGGACACCTTGAGGACTTGCTATAGTTCTCCTAAAATTAAAAAAAAAACAAGATGTGTTTGTGAAACACGAACATGTCCCCGGGCATGGTCATTTTTTATTCAAAGTTGCTCACAGTTCAAGGTTTCTGTTTGTGGGTGAAGCCCTTGACACAAGAAACTTACATGCCAAATATGAAAGCTCTATTTTAAACGGTTCAAAAGTTATGAACAATAATATTTTTTCTTTAAAACAGGTCAAGGTCAATAAAATCTGCATGAATGTAAAGCTCTTGTCACAAGGAACCTACATGGCAAATATTAAGGCTCTATCTTAAAGGGTTCAAAAGTTATGAACAATTTTATTTTTTCTTTTAAGTAGGTCAAAGGTCAAGGTCCAAACATTTTGCATGAATGAAAAGCTCTAATCACAGAGAACCTACATGCCAAATATGAAAGCTCTATCCCAAACGGGTCGAAAGTTATGACCAAAAATGTTTATTTTTTTAAGTACGTCAAAGGTCAAGGTAACAGGTCAATATTTTTGCTTGAATGTAACGCATTTGTCACAAGGAACATACATGCTAAATATGAAGGCTGTATCTCAAACGGTTCAAAAGTTAAGACAAATGTTAACTATTTCTTTTATGTAGGTCAAAGGTCAAGGTCACAGGTCAAATTTTTTTGTGTGAATGTAAAGCTCTTGTCACAAGGAACCTACATGCAAAATATGAAGGCTCTATTTCAAACCGTTCCAAAGATATGACCAAAATGTTATTTTTATTTTAAGTAGGTCAAAGGTCAAGGTCACAGATCAATTTTTTGCATGAATGTAAAGCTTTTGTCACAAGGAACATACATCCTAAATATGAAGGCTGTATCTCAAACGGTTCAAAAGTTAAGACAAATGTTAACTTTTTCTTTTATGTAGGTCAAAGGGTCAAGGTCACAGATCAAAATTTTTTGTGTGAATGTAAAGCTCTTGTCACAAGGAACCTACATGCAAAATATGAAGGCTCTATCTCAAACCTTTCAAAAGTTATGACCAAAATGTTATTTTTTTTATTTTAAGTAGGTCAAAGGTCAAGGTCACAGGTCAAAATTTTTTGAATGAATGTAAAGCTTTTGTCACAAGGAACATACATGCTAAATATGAAGGGTGTATCTCAAGTGGTTTAGAAGTTATGACCAATGTTATTTTTTTCTTTTAAGTAGGTCAAAGGTCAAGGTCAAGGTCACACATCAAATTTTTTGCATGAATGTGAAGGTATTGTTACAAGAAACCTTCAGGCCAAATATGAAAGCTCTATCTCAAACGGTTCAAAAGTTATGGCCAACGTTATAGTTGTCCACGTACAAACCAACAAACAAACAGACAGGGCAAAAACAATATGTCCCCGCTATCGCTACCGGGGACATAAAAATGTTTAACAATCCAGCAAGGAGTCAAAGAAGTGCCGCTCGAATAGCAAACAGTTTGAATTCAGCAAGGAGTCAAAGAAGTGCAGCTCAAATGGCAAACAGTGTAGACCATGATCAAACTGAAGGAGCAGTCTGATCTGGGTCCACACTGTTTGCCGAGCCTGACTGTCCCAATACTAACAAGAGCGCGCAGTCGATGGCAAGCCATTGCAAATCCCCACGTTTTCTCCACAGTAGGTCAAAATTTGACCTTTTGACCCCTCCCCAGGGCCCCTGGGGGCGGGGACAAAAACAAATGTGCTCTTGCGCAAGCCGTTCATGTAAGCAACTCGCATACCAAATTTGGTTGAATTCCGGCTAACGGTTTAGGAGGAGATAGCCGGACAGACAGACGGACAGACAGACAGACGGACGGACGGACGGAGGCGATAACAATATCCCCACTTTTCGTTGAAAAACGTGGGGATAATGATCAGTACAGTATCCATGCTTGTTATAGACACCTCTGAAGACACATTCTCACTAGATGTGATATTTTTGTTTGTTTGTATATGATGTTGTGAAAATAAATAAATGTGCATTAACTGCCAAATCTTTGTTGTTTTTCACAGTTGAGATATCAAATCAAATTATGATAGACCTGGCGCTCAACCCTTTTTAAGTCATGTCTATCAGGTCTGTAAATCTTTGTTCTGTATAGGCATATACAGTTGATAATTTCAGAACACTTTCTTACACCCTTATCTGCAGTGGCTGAGCCTGAACAGTTTTGAGTTTAGATTTTGCATCCCAGTCAATTCTATCAAGGTCACTTTGGAAACAATGCTTCTGATTTTGTGCGACTTTCCCTGTCACTGAGATGAAATGGCATGTTAATCATTGTTTTAGAATTCCAACACATTTATTTACTATGTTGAGGGTACATTTTGGAATTGCCTAATCGAGTTGATCCAGAGAGTATCAACAACCTATTTTAGTGGAGAAATATAAACAAATAATCCCAAAATCATACACATGCCCTTAAAACTGCATACAGCACAATTTAGCCTGGTAAATAAAGCATGATACAAAAATACAATGTACTTTGCATTTTCATTCCAAAAGAAGTTGCAAATATTCATGTGTTTAAAGTTTACCCTTATCCCATTGTTGATGACTACCCCTGCCTTTGCAAACAGTGTAGATCCAGATCAGATGACTTCTCATCAGGATTCAAACTGTTTGACCTTCGGTTTCTGAATTTACAGGAATACATTACATCAAGTAATCTGATTGGAACAGAGTCAGAAAGGGGTGTGGCTCAACTGAATATTCATCAGGATAAGGGTTAACACTATGCTCAGTATGTACTGTACTGAAGAATAGCAGATGATCCCGTCTACCACAGGAACTAGAGCCATTACAGTCATGATCAGAGCCCCATGGTAGCAAACATTTTGCAGGGCCGTAATAAAAATTGTTCCCTTTAGGAGGTTGCGGTTTCAACACCTGCCGGGTCAGCAACATCCTTTGTTACAATTTTAAAAACTTTCCTGTAGTTATTTGCTCGCTTTCTCTGATTCGAAAAGGGCATGCAGTTGTCAGTTCCTGGCGAAAGAATGTGCAGGCTTAAGTATCAGCATTGAAGAAAGTGTGGTTAGATATGCTGACCAGCTCATTATGACCTAAATAGTGTTAACTGGGACATGAAACTCCAAACAAGCCCTTTAGTGGGTAAATGATTTTGTAGCTTGTTTATAATGATTCTTTGGTCTGCATATATTTTCTCATTATGACAACACTACTGTGCAACCTTGCGTCCTTTGACACCACAGATCTGGACAATTTTTATATCCCCCAATATCAGGACAATAACTCCATAACTGGTTATGCCCCTCAAACATGACACATAAACATAAGAGAACAGAATTCACAAGCTCAATTTTACTGAGTTTCTTCAAACATTCAATACCGTAATGATCCTAAGTATTTGGACAGACAGGCCTAAGCAAATAGTGCAGACATAGATCAGACTGCTACTGCAGTCTGGTTCAGGGTCCACACTGTTTGCCATTCTGCCTACACTTTTTTAACATCTTGCTGGATAGTGAAATTTAAGTTGTTATAAGTTTAGGAGAATTAACCCATTTCAGACTGGAAACCCCATAAAGGGGTACCCAGGCAAACAGCGCAGGCCCAGATCAGACACCGCAGAACCCGGCGTCTGATCAGGGCCTCCACTGTTTGCAAAAATTTCAGCCATTTTCCAAATAAATTTTGAAGAAAACACAACCTGACACCCCTAAATTTTAAAATAGACTCCTGCTATATATAAGGAGGAAGATTCAATTTGGTACAAAAAGTGTTAAAGCCAGTCCTCAAGGTATCCGAATATTTAGGATTTTAATGGAATATTCTTCAAGGCTGCATATTCCATCCAGTGCTGGCTTTCAGTTGTTTTCCATTTTCAAAAAAAAACAGAATCGATTCAATATACGGATCATAATCTTTACACAGCACAAAAACTTATGAGGCGTTACTGAAGCTTGTAGAGTCACTATCTTCCTGGAGATTCTGTACAACTGAATAGATGAGGCATGTGACATACACCAAGATTTAATTCTAAAGCAATAACCTCCACATGCAGCAGCAATAATCTGAAATGGAAAGCAAGGCAGTTTTACTCTTACATGCTTTACACCTGTAGAAATACAGAGATTTCTCAGTGAAATAAAAATCGATATTGTCACTCTTTCAAGCAGTGAAATTACGATTTTAAATTTTCACACTTTGTGAATTTGATGTATCATTGAAAAATAACATACATTTTCATAGCTCGTGAGACAGGTCAACTGGAGGCATCAGGCAAGAGACGCCTACCTTAGGACTTATAGGCGTCCCCCACCGAGCCAACATCAGCAAACATGGCCCACACTCCACAGAAATCCCCGGCATCAGGAAGGAGATGTCCAAAGTAGCGAGACTTGCAAAATTTAAAATATATCAAAAAGTGGCAACCAATATTATACCAAGTTAACACACTGAACACATCTAAATCGATGCGAAATCACCATGAAAATTTTTTTTCCCCATGCTGACGGCTGACTCTTTAAAATTACTTTAATAATTACAGTTTAAAGCATATAAGAAACAGAACATTTTATTTTTTCAGTGTAAGATCAATTTTTATTTCACTAATGAACACCAAAACAAATATTTCACTCATGGCTTCGCCACTCTTGCAAATACTTATTTTTGGTGTTCATTCAGCTGACTCTTTAAAATTACTTTAAATTAATAATCACAGTTTATTTAAAGCATATAAGAAACAGAACATTTGATTTTTTCATTGTAAGATCAATTTTTATTCCACTCATGAACACCAAAAGAAATATTTTCACTCGTTGCTTCCCAATCTTGAAAATACTTCTATTTGTGTTCATTTGGTGAAATATAAATCGATCTTACACTGAAACAATCAAATATCCCCTATATCGGCCCCAGGTACAGGAATGGAGGATTGCTATATTTTTTTTCAGATCTACTTCAATCTTTTTTGTAGGGTTCTCATTAGAACTCCCTCATAAATATAAAATGGGTTGTCATGTGACCCAAAGCTATAAGAACAAAAGCTCTTCAGTGCTGATGTTCACACGTGACTATCACTGATTTGTAGGAAGTCAACATAACAGTTATCTCTAGAAAACAGTTGTGCTATTCTTGTTGTTGTGACATCAGAGTGCTGTGTGAAAGAAAGATTGTCATACACTGACTTGTAATAACCGCTCGACTTTGGCAAACAATTTAGGCCCAGATAAGATGCCACAGATCATGGTGTCTGATCAGGGTCTATTTTTTACCTGGCCGCTGCCCATCTGGGCTTGAAGAAATGGATGGGCTGCATGATGCTTCCACGCAGAGCTGAAACCTATTCGCACACGAGTACTGGTTAACCACTCAGTACTTATAAACCCTATTGGTATGGGCCTCCGTGGCCTAATGGATAAGAGCGCTAACTCTTAGTCATTAGGTCTCTCACCGCCGTGGGTTCGAGCCTCGCTCGGGTCACGTGTGAGACGCCAAGTTCTGCAACGGAAGGTCAGGTGGTTTTTCACCGGATACTACGGTTTTCGCCCACCTATGATTAACGATCGGCTCGATATGAGTGAAATAATCTTGAAAGGGCCGTAAAACCCAAACCAAAAAAAAAAAAAAAAACCCTATTGGTTTCATTGGGCAGCAGGGCTTGAGATATCATTTCATCTCAATGTCGGGTAAAAGTCTTACAAAATTGGAAGCAACATCTCCATAGTGACCTTTACAGCGTTGATGGGGATGCTTGACCTCAAATCAAACAAACATCAGGGTCTAAACTCGTAGAAATTACAGGAATTTATGGGTAAATGCAAATCAGTCTGATTTTTCATTAAGGGCCACTTTCCCAGCTTAGAAACAATAGATCCAACAAAGCTTTTTTTTTTTTTGTTTGTTTTTTTTTTTGTTTTGGTTTTATGGCCATTAAAATTAATTCACTTATTCTGAACCCTTTTTTAATTAGAAGTCAGTGGTCAAGAGCTTCACAAGTGGGGCATTATTCGCCCATGGCAAGTAATTGTCTGTACATATGACCTTGACCATGGGGGTACTGACCGGAGTCTTGCACGTGACACATTGTTTCATAATGCTTAACATTTGTGAAAAGTAATTTTAAAATCCATTGATGAATAAATGAAGGTGCTAGCGGGTTAAAAATAGCCACAGTGACCTTGACCTTGAGCCAAGTACCCTGAAAGTCAAACTCGCTTGAGATATTATCAAACCCAACCCTTGTATGAAGTTATATTAAAATCCATCAGGAAATAAATGCGCTAGAGCGATGACAGAGTTTTTCTAAAATAGCCATAGCGACCTTGACCTGGACCTCGTAAGTCTAACTCACTCGAGCTATCATCACACCCAACATTTGTGTGAAGCTATATTAAAATCCATCAATAAATGTAGGTGCTAGAACGATAAAGTTTTTCTAAAAATAGCCAAAGTTTTTCTAAAAATAGCCACAGTGACCTTGAGCTTGAGGCCATGACCTTGAAAGTCAAATTTGCTCGAAATATTATCAAAAGCAACATTTGTTTGATGTTATAGTGAAATCCATTAATAAATACATGCGCTAGAGTGATGACAAAGTCGAACTCACTCAAGATATTATCATAGGCAATATATATTAACCCATTTAGTACCAAATGGAATCTCCCTCCTTATATATAGCATGAGTCCGTTTCAAAATTTAGGGGTGTCAGGTTTTGTTTTCTTCAAAATTTATTAGGAAAATAGCTGAATTTTTTGCAAACAGTGCAGGCCCTGATCAGACGCCGAGTTTTGCAGCGTCTGATCTGGGCCTGCACTGTTTGCCAGGGTACCCCTTTATGGGTTTCCAGTCTGAAATGGGTTAATTCTCCTAAAACTATAACATAGCTGAACGTTTTGCAAACAGTGTAGGCCCTGATCAGATGCGGCATTCTGTGATGTATGATCTGGGCCTGCACTGTTTGCCATGGTACCCGTTTTGGGGTTTCCGGTACTAAGTGGGTTAAGAGCGATGAAAAAGTTTTTTCTAAAAATAGCCACAGTGACCTTGGCCTTAAGGGCATGACCTTGGAAGTTAAACTGGCTCGAGATATTATCATAAGCAACATTTGTGTAAAGTTATTTCAAAATACGTCAATAAATGTAGGCGCTAGAGTGACGACAAAAGTACATACGTACAGGACAAATTCTATTTTATTCCCCCTCACAAGTTTGTTGTGCGAGGGGATAAAACGGATCATACCTCTCAGTCATAATAATTGGCAGATTTTACCCGAAATAGAACTTGATCAGCATTTTATGATAATACATGTATACCTGTGTATAAAATTTGATTCCAATCCACAAAGGTTTTTAAAAGATATATTCCATGGAAACCATTTCTCGAGTAAAAATAAAGTTGAAAAAGGCCATAACTCTCATAATAATTGGCTGATTTTAACCGAAATCGAACTTGGCCTGTATTTTATGATTATATACCTGTGTATAAAATACTAGACAAAAGTGCCCAGTGGGGCACGTATACCCCCGGCCAGTGCCATCACCTCAGCTGAAAATAGCAATGTCCAAAGCTTCTTTGCATAAAATATACACTATTAAACAGCAAGAACTACAAAGGGAAATAACTCTAAAAGGCCTGACCCCTTGGCCCTTATTTTCTTTCCCACAATACAAGTAGTCATACTGATAATGTGTGCAAAATTTCAAGTTTCTATGTGAAGCAGTTCCTGAGATATCTTTGACACAAAATAATTGTTTACGGACACACAGACAGACAGACGGAAAAGACAAAAACTATATACCCCCATTGCATACTTCGTATGCCGGGGGTATAATGAATCCAACCCATCAACATGATCAAGGTTTTCAGAGACCATTTCATTCATAATAATTAACTGATTTTACCTGAAATCAAATTTGACCTATATTTTTTTATTATACACCTGTGTATGAAATTTGAATCCAATCAACCCACCTTTTCTAAAGATATCGTGTGTGTGAATTCAGGTTTAACGTCACTTTCAACAATTTTTCAGTCATATCACGACGGTGTCTGGTTGCGACAGGGAGCTCAATGCTCACTTTTATAGTGCTGCCTCACTGAAGTATCATGTCCCAGACACATTACATGATACCACACCCAGTCATATTATCCTGACACTGGGTCGACCAGTCCTAGCTCTACCCCGTAAATCTGAGTGCCAAGCAAGGAGCAGCTAGTACCATTCTTAACGACTTTGGTATGTCGCAGCCCGGGATCGAACCCGTGACCTCCCGTTCCCCGGAGCGGACACTCTACCAACTGAGCTATCCGGGCCGGTATCTAAAGATATCGTACCAATCTTTTCTAAAGATATCACAAGGAAACCATTCCGTCAGGGACTTACGGACTGACAGAGGTTATACAATATCCCCATCCCCCATTTGAAAATGTTAGGGGCATAAAAATAATCAAAAGGGAATAACTCGGGAACTAAGGACGGATATAGAATCACACCATGATAGACCTATTTTTCAAAATGGGCATATAAAAATGCAGATGGAATATCAAAAAGAGAAGACCCTGATCAGGAGCATTCTGATTTTGGTCTACACTGTTTGCATTAGCCTATATGACCCAATACTTAGGATCATTATGGTATATGCATTATTTCATAACTTACCTGATAAGACTAATTTCATAATGTTGCTCAAGTGTCCATTCTAGTAAATATCTGTTGACATATTGGCCATGCAGGAAGCCTAAAAGAGAAAAAGTATGCAACAACTAAAAATGTGTCAATACAACACAGATGCCCCCCGCACAGTGGCCCACCTCACCCCCCCCCCTCCCCCCCCCCCCAAAAAAAAAAACAAACTCATATAACAATAACACTTTTTCATTGGACAGCATAACTCACCTGGAAAAGTGTCCTTGAGGTCACTGGCATAGGTTGGTGTTGGTGAATTGCTAATTAAACCTTTGAAAAATAACCAAATATGAACTCAAACGTTTGGAAAATATGCGCTCTTAAAAATGTTAATATTAAAAAATGTTAATATTAAAAACTTCTAAGTCTGCAACCTTGACCTTGAGGTTATGGCTAAATGAAACTTTTGACCTGTACCTATCATCATTTCAAATATGAAGCAAATCCATCAAATGGTTCAGGAAATATGAGCTCTCAAAAGACATAACATAAAAAAATCTGTGTCTGTGACCTTGACCTTGAGGTCAGGGGTGTGGGGTATGGATGAATAAAACTTTGGACCTGTAAAGACATGTATCTTCATGCGAAATATGAAGCAAATCCATTACGTAGTTTGGAAAATATAAGCTATTAACATACTTAAATGTGAAAATTTCTATGTCTGTGACCTTTACCTTGAGGTCATGTTCATTGGTAACCATAATATTTTGGAAAATATGAACTCTCGAAAAATCAACATTAAAAATTTCTATGTGTGTGACCTTGGCCTTGAGGTCTTAGGCATGAATGTTTTGGAAAAAAACTAACTCTTTGAAAACTTTAACATTAAACATTTCTAAGTCTGTGACCTTTACCTGGACTGGATGGGTGGGGGTATTGCTGAATGAATATTATGACCTACATCTATCCATCATACCAAATTACCAAATATGAACCAAAATCAATTGTAAAAGTTCAGGTTCTATCTGGTACAAATATCTTAACCCGTGTCTTTAACATTAATTTCTAAGTCTGTGACCTTGACCTTGAGGTCATAGGCATGAGTGGGGGTATTGCGGAATAAAACTTTGCACCTATATATATCATCATACCAAATATGATTCCAACCCAACATATGCTTTGGAAGATATAAGCTCTTAAAGAACTAGAAATTGTGTTTGTGAAACACTATATGCTCCCAACCATATGTTTGTCTCTAAATGGGACAGTAAACAGTACCTCATGATCTTGCCCCCGCCCATATGGGCTTGAAGAAATATATGGGCTGCATGATGCTTCCACGCAGAGCTGAATCCGGCCCGCACACTAGTTATGGTAAACCGCTTAGAGGATCAGAGCCTGTCCAGGAACCGCGGTGCGAGGTGGACCGTCCATGCTAATAAACCCTTTTGGTTTCATTGTCGACAGGGCTTGAGATGTCATTTCATCTCAATGTCGGGTAAAAGTCCCACAAAATTGGAAGCAACGTCTCCAAAATGACCTTTACAGTGTTGACGGGGACGTTAAACCTCAAATCAAACAAGAGGGCCATGATGGCCCTGGATCGCTCACCTGATCCATAGAGTAACATTTTCCCTATATATATCTATGTAAAACCAAAGGGTCTCGGGCCGGTGGCATTTTTGGTCCAAGGGCTATAATTTGAACAATCTTGATAGAGGTCCACTAGATGAAATTTCACACCAAATATCAAAGACCTAGGCCTTGTGGTTTCATAGAAGAAGATTTTTAAAGATTTTCCCTATATAGGTCTATGTAAAACCAAAAGGCGGGGGCATTTTTGGTCCCAGGGCTAAAATTTGAACAATCTTGGTAGAGGACCACTAGCTGAAGCTTCATACCAAATATCAAAGACCTAGGCCTTGTGGTTTCAGAGAAGAAGATTTTTAAAGATTATCCCTAAATAAGCTTATGTAAAATCAAAGGGCCCTGCGGGGAGGGCATTTTTGGCCCCAGCACTATAATTTGAACAATCTTGGTAGGGGTCCACTAGATGAAGCTTCATACCAAATATCAAAGACCTGGGCCTTGAAGTTTCAGAGAAGAAGATTTTTAAAGATTTTCCCTATATAAGCCCATTTAAAACCAAAGGGCCCCGGGGTGGGGGCATTTTTGGCCCCAGCACTATAATTTGAACAATCTTGGTAGGGGTCCACTAGATGAAGCTTCATACCAAATATCAAAGACCTGGGCCTTGCGGTTTCAGAGAAGAAGATTTTGTAAGTTTTCGGTGAAAAAAATCTATTTTTGGCTCCTGTAACCTATATGTGCAATGGACCGGAACCATTTGAACAACTTTGTAAGGGGACCACCTAAGGATCATTACTGTGAAGTTTGGTCAAAATCCGATCAATGGTTTAGGAGGAGATGTCGTTTGAAGAAATTGTTTACGCACGGATGACAGACAAAAAGTGATCCTAATATAAAACACAAGAGGGCCATGATGGCCCTGGATCGCTCACCTGATCCATAGAGTAACAAGTGGGACCTGGGGAGGGCCATTATTAACCCTAGGGCTATAATTTTAAAGGTTTACCCTGCATATAGAAGTCTATGTAAAACAAGATTTTCCCTATATAAGTCTATGTTAAACCAAAGGGCCCCGGAGCAGGGGCATTTTTTGCCCCAGGGCTATAATTTGAACAATCTTGGTAGAGGTCCACTAGCTGAAGCTTCATAACAAATATCAAAGACCTAAGCCTTGTGTTTCAGAGAAGATGATTTTTAAAGATTTTCCCTATATAAGTCTATGTAAAACCAAAGGGCCACATGGCGGAGGCATTTTTGGTCTCAGGGCTATAATTTGAACAATCTTTATAGAGGTCCACTAGCTGAAGCTTCATAACAAATATCGAAGACCTAAGCCTTGTGGTTTCAAAGAAGAAGATTTTTCAAGATTTTCCCTATATACGTCTATGTAAAACCAAAGGGCCCCGGAGCGGGGGCATTTTTCGGCCCAAGGCCTATAATTTGAACAATCTTGGTAGAGGTCCACAAGATGAAGCTTCATACCAAATATCAAAGACCTGGGCCTTGCAGTTTCAGAGAAGAAGATTTTTCAAGAAAACAAAAGGCCCCTGGTGCGGGGGCATTTTTGGCCCCAGCACTATAATTTGAATAATCTTGGCAGGGGTCCACTAGATGAAGCTTCATACCAAATATCAAAGACCTGGGCCTTGCGGTTTCAGAGAAGAAGATTTTTAAAGATTTTCCCTATATAAGCCCATGTAAAACCAAAGGGCCCCCGTGTGGGGGGCATTTTTAGCTCCAGCACTATAATTTGAACAATCTTGGTAGGGGTCCACTAGATGAAGCTTCATACCAAATATCAAAGACCTGGGCCTTGCGGTTTCAGAGAAGAAGATTTTTAAAGATTTTCCCTTTCCAAGCCCATGTAAAACCAAAGGGCCCCCGTGCGGGGGCATTTTTGGCCCCAGCACTATAATTTGAACAATCTTGGTAGGGGTCCACTAGATGAAGCTTCATACCAAATATCAAAGACCTGGGCGTTGCGGTTTCAGAGAAGGAGATTTTTCAAGATTTTCCCTATGTAAGCCCTAGTAAAATCAAAGGGTCCCCGTGCGGGGGCATTTTTAGCTCCAGCACTATAATTTGAACAATCTTGGTAGGGGTCCACTAGATGAAGCTTCATACCAAATATCAAAGACCTGGGCCTTGCGGTTTCAGAGAAGAAGATTTTTAAAGATTTTCCCTATATAAGCCCATGTAAAACCAAAGGGCCCCCGTGCGGGGGCTTTTTTGGCTCCAGCACTATAATTTGAACAATCTTGGTAGAGGTCCACTAGATGAAGCTTCATACCAAATATCAAAGACCTGGGCCTTGCGGTTTCAGAGAAGAAGATTTTTTAAGTTTGCGGTGAAAAAAATCTATTTTTGGCTACTGTGACCTATATGTGCAACGGACCGGAACTATTTGAACAACTTTGAAAGGGGACCACCTAAGGATCATTCCTGTGAAGTTTGGTCAAAATACGATCAGTGGTTTAGGAGGAGATGTCGTTTGAAGAAAAGTTTACGGACGCACGCACGCACGCACGGACGCACGACGGACGACGGACAAAAAGTGATCCCAAAAGCTCACCTTGTCACTACGTGACAGGTGAGCTAAAAAGGTGAAGCTTCATATCAAATATCAACAAAGGCTATAATTTGAACAATCTTGGCAAAGGTCCACTAGATATGCTACATACCAAATATCAAAGACCTGGGCCTTGCGGTTTCAGAGAAGAAGATTTTTATTAAAGATATTCCCTACATAAGCCTATATAAAACCAAATGGCTCCAGGGCGGGGGCATTTTTGGCCTCAGGGCTATAATTTAAACCATCTTGATAGAGGTCCACTAGAGGAAGCTTCACACCAAATATCAAAGACCATGGCCTTGCTGTTTCAGAAGAAGATTTTTAAGGAATATCTCTATATAAGTCTATGTAAAACCAATGGGCCCCAGGTCGGGGGCAGTTTTGGCCCTAGCACTATAATTTGAACAATCTTGGTAGGGGTCCACTAGATGAAGCTCCATACCAAATAGCAAAGACCTGGCCCTTGGGGTTTCCGAGAAGAAGATTTTTAAAGATTTTCCCCATATAAGCCCATATAAAACCATAGGGCCCCGGGGCGGTGGCGTTTTTAGCCCAAGCACTATAATTTGAACAATCTTGGTAGGTGTCCACTAGATGAAGCTTCATACCAAATAGCAAAGACCTGGGCCTTGCGGTTTCAGAGAAGGAGATTTTTAAAGATTTTCCCTATATAAGCCCATTTAAAACCAAAGGGCCCCGGAGTGGGGGGGGGGGGAGAAGGACCATGGCCGTGTGGGATGAAGCTACATACCAAATATCAAAGACATGGGCCTTACGGTTTCAGAGAAGAAAATTTTTAAAGATTTTCCCTATATAAGCCCATGTAAAACCAAAGGGCCCCGGAGCTGATGCATATTTGACCCCAGCACTATAATTTGAATAATCTTGGTAGGGGTCCCCTAGATGAAGCTTCATACCAAATAGCAAAGACCTGGGCCTTGCGGTTTCAGAGAAGAAGATTTTTAAAGCTCTTCCCTATATAAGCCCATGTAAAACCAAAGGGCCCTGGAGCGGGGGCATTTTTGGCCCCAGCACTATAATTTGAACAATCTTGGTAGGGGTCCACTAGATGAAGCTTCATACCAAATATCAAAGACCTGGGCCTTGTGGTTTCAGAGAAGAAGATTTTTAAAGATTTTCCCTATATAAGCCCATGTAAAACCAAAGGGCCCCATAGCGGGGGCATTTTTGGCTCCAGCACTATAATTTGAACATTCTTGGTAGGGGTCCACTAGATGAAGCTTCATACCAAATATCAAAGACATGGGCCTTACGGTTTCAGAGAAGAAAATTTTTAAAGATTTTCCCTATATAAGCCCATGTAAAACCAAAGGGCCCCGGAGCGGGGGCATATTTGACCCCAGCACTATAATTTGAATAATCTTGGTAGGGGTCCCCTAGATGAAGCTTCATACCAAATATCAAAGACCTGGGCCTTGCGGTTTCAGAGAAGAAGATTTTTAAAGCTCTTCCCTATATAAGCCCATGTAAAACCAAAGGGCCCTGGAACGGGGGCATTTTTGACCCCAGCACTATAATTTGAACAATCTTGGTAGGGGTCCACTAGATGAAGCTTCATACCAAATATCAAAGACCTGGGCCTTGTGGTTTCAGAGAAGAAGATTTTTAAAGATTTTCCCTATATAAGCCCATGTAAAACCAAAGGGCCCCGGAGCGGGGGCATTTTTGGCCCCAGCACTATAATTTGAACAATCTTGGTAGGGGTCCACCAGATGAAGCTTCATACCAAATATCAAAGACCTGGGCATTGTGGTTTCAGAGAAGATTTTTTAAATTTTTGGTGAAAAAAATCTGTTTTTGGCTCCTATGACCTAGATGTGCAACGGACCGGAACCATTTGAACAACTTTGAAAGGGGACCACCTAAGGATCATTCCTGTGAAGTTTGGTCAAAATCAGATCAGTGGTTTAGGAGGAGATGTTGTTTAAAGAATTGTTTACGGACGCATGCACGGACGGACACACGGACGGACGCACGGACGGACGCACGACGGACGAAAAGTGATCCCAAGAGTTGACCTCGTCACTACGTGACGGTGAGCTAACAAAAACAAAACCTCATGGTCATTTGCATTCAAAATAAACCTGTCAAATATAAACAGATTTTAAACAAGTTATTCAGGTCATCTATGCCTTAGTAGCAAACAGACTGCCAAATATCATGAGCCTCTAAGCTCAAGCGGTTCTCTAGTTATTTTGTTCACAAGGTTTCCCTATAGCCACAATGCATAAGTCCAAAAAGAAGCATAACTCCATTAAATATTTTCGGAATTTCATCAGAAGTTAATCAGGTCATCTACACATTAGACCCAAACTGTATGCCAAATATCATGAGCCTAGCTCAAGGGGTTCTCCAGATATTTTTGTTCACAAGGTTTCCCTAAAGCCACTATGCATAAGTCCAAAAGGTGCATAACTCCATTCACAAGGTTTTCCCTAAAGCCACTATGCATAAGTCCAAAAGGTGCATAACTCCATTAATCGCCCCCGCCCATAGGGGCTTGAAGAAATATATGGGCTGCACGATGCTTCCATGCAGAGCTGAATCCGGCCCACACACTAGTACTGGTAAACCGCTTAGAGGGTCTAAGCCTGTCCAGGAACCGCGCTGCGAGGCGGACCGTTCATGCTAATAAAACCTATTGGTTTCATTGGGCGACAGGGCTTGAGATGTCATTTCATCTCAATGTCGGGTAAAAGTCCCACACAATTGGAAGCAACGTCTCCAAAATGACCTTTACAGTGTTGACGGGGACGTTAAACCTCAAAACAAACAAACAAACTCCATTAAATATTTTCAGAATTTCATTAAAAGTTATTCAGGTCATCTACACATTAGACCCAAACGGTATGCCAAATATCATGAGCCTAGCTCAAGCGGTTCTCCAGATATTTTGTTCACAAGGTTTCCCCATAGCCACAATGCTTAAGTCGAAAAAGTCGCATAAGTTAACTCCTTTCAAATTTTTTGGAATTTGGTCAAAAGTTAATCAGGTCATCTACACATTAGACCCAAAATGTAAGCCAAATATCATGAGCCTAGCTCTAGTGGTTGTCCAGATATTTTGTTCACAAGGTTTCCCAATAGCCATGCATAAGTCTAAAAAGGGCATAACTCCATTAAATTTTTTTTGGAATTTCGTCAAAAGTTAATCAGGTCCTCTACACATTAGACCCAAACTGTATGCCAAATATCATGAGCCTATCTCAAGTGGTTCTTCAGATATTTTGTTCACAAGGTTTCCAGATAGCCACAATGCTTAAATCGAAAAAGGCGCAAAACTCCTTTCAAATTTTTTTGGAATTTTGTCAAAAGTAAATCAGGTCATCTACACATTTGACCCAAACTGTATGCCAAATATCATGAGCCTAGCTCAAGCAGTTCTCCAGGTATTTTGTTCACAAGGTTTCCCCATAGCCACAATGCATCATGCTAACAAGTCCCTGAAATAAACACACCCTTACACCCCACTTTATATAGAGAAAACTGGGGTTTATGGGGGTATACATTATTTTCCTTATTTCTGCTCCTAGACATAGGTTGTAGATACTTGTTAGAACCGCCTCATTGAGTACCCACAACCTATGTTTTGAGTATAAATAAGAATAATATCAAAAATTTTCTTCAGAAAATTGACAATTTTGGAGATGTGAAAAATGCACCATGATGCACGGATGTGTTATCGTAATGCAGTACAAAATTGGTTAACCCTTCTCCTCCTGAACAAGATAACCCATACCTTTACAAAAAGTGTAGAGCCAAGAAGCCATCTGATTAATGCAGGAAAGAAAGTCACAGGAAAAAACATTACCATGATTACTGAAAAAAGTCATAGGTTGGGTATTAACCCATTGCATGCGGGTATCTTGGCAAACAGTGCAGGCCCAGATCAGATGCCGGTCTGCACTATAATTTGCTTACAGGATTTTCAGTCAAAAATAGAATAAAAACAAAAAATAGGCCTGACACCCATTATGACAAATTGACTTGTCCAACATATAGCAATAGAGTGAGTGAGTGAGTGTTAGAGTTTTACGTCCCACCAACAGCTAAGGTCATACGGAGACGGGACCTCGGTTTAAAGACTCATCCGAAAGTCTGGAGAAGCCCGGGATCGATCCTGCGATCCCTGTTTTACAAGGCGAGTAGCGTAACCACTACACCACGGAGGCTTCTATATAGCAATAGAAGAGTCCAATGGTTAAAAACATAGTCACAGAAAAAGTCACAATATTGGTTTCAATCATGTTCAATATTTTCTTAGTTTGAGTCAAAACATATTATTGGTGCTCATGTTAAATCAGGTTAAAAGAACATCCCTCTACCCCCACTTTGTACAGAAAATTAAGGTCTTCAGGGGTATACACTGTTTACCTTATTTCTGCTCTGAGGAAGGTTGTGGGTACTCATTTGAACCACCTCAAGGAGGCAGTTGCCCACGGTCTATATTTGGCCTAGAAATATGAAAAAATTTGCTGCAGAAAAATACTAGATCAAAAGATACTGAAGACAAATATATTAATTTAATGAGAAGGGTCTAACAAGTATCCACCACCTTGAACAAAAATAAGAAAATTAATCAATACCCCCATAAAACCACACTTTTCTCTGTATAAGGTGAGGTTAAGAGGGATATTCATTGCACAGACTTGTTGACCTGATTTTTTTCTAGTAAAAGCATTTATAATTTGTCTGTGAATGAATGTCTATGCTCTATATACATGTATGCATCACATTGACAAATTAAAAATGAAGGCAATGATCTGTGGAATCAAATTCCTTTTAAATCCACTAAAAGTTATATATAGGCAAAAGTCAGATGAGCAGGACCTGGTATTGTCAATATTTTCATTTATGGTCAACATCCTTTTAATTGAAAATTTCTATACTTTCTTATTTGTGACTTTTCTCTGTAACTTTATTTTTGTGACTCTTTTTTCCTGTGACTTGCCTTCCGATCACCTTACAAACAGTGTAGAACCAAAAAGTCATCTGATCTGGATCTACAAGCTTTGTCATGCAGTTTGTCAAGTAATTTAATCAGGATCTACACTATTTGTCATGCTGTTTGTGAAATGCATACATAATATTAATTAATTTGACTGGGGGATAGTCAGAAATGGGTGTGGCTAATTAATTTATTCAGCAGGATAAAGGTTAAACTCTGATCAGCCAGTCCTATTTATCTAAGTTAGTGTCACAAGGTCCCTTTTCAAGTAACATGTGTGACTACCTAGAAGGCTTATCTATTTCATGCACTTGACACAACATTGTAATTCTTATCTTTCATCAATAAACACAGGTGACTGACTTGGACTCCCCACAGGGATTTGCAAGAAGTTTGAGAACTGGTTAACAAAGAGACTTATATAAAGTCTGATGAGATGTGACTTTTTTTTTACAAAGTAATCCTTAGATGAAAATATGTACCCCTTCCTCAAATCTCCCTTGAGATCAGAGTGTTGTTTTTGAGTCAATCTGGGCTGGATTTGGCAAGCAGTGTAGACCCAGATCAAATGATACAGAGGGTGGCATCTGATCAGGATCTACATTATGCAAGATCTACATTATAGGAGGTTTTAGGAATTCCATTAATGACGTCATTCTTGCGCATGCGCAAAGTACTGGCCGTCAATTGAAACGGCCATCGCTATTCAAATGTATTGGCGAAACTTAAAATGCTAACAATATTCAGGCATTTTGAAAGAATATATACCCGTTTTCATTGAAATAATGCCTCGAGATGGAAAGAATGATATTTTACATTCATTACCGAAATTCATTTATCCTAAATCCGTTTTTTTATTGGCGAAAATCTTTTCGTGAGTGACCCATGTCAATGGCTTGAGATACCGTTATTCACAAAATAAGTTTTTACGTAACTTTCGTTTCATTCGCTATCTATCTATCTATCTATCTATCTATCTATCTATCTATCTATCTATCTATCTATCTGTCTGTGTCTGTGCCTCTCTCTCTCTCTCCCTCTCTCTCTCTCTCTCTCTCTCTCTCTCTCTCTCTCTGTCTCTCTCTCTCTCTCTCTCTATCTTGAGAAATCTATCCAACGACCTGTCTACATGTGCAATTTAAATGTCCATACTGACAGTCGAAATAAACTAATGAGTGGACTGACGGAGGGGCATTGAGTCAATGTTGGTTCGACGTCATGCCGTCGACAACTACCCCAACTCACTTCATTGTCACATGACCGTTGGCATGAGAGAGAGAGAGGTTTGACTGACAAACTGACAGTAGACAGACAGACGACACAAAGACCGACTGACTGAGTGACTGACTAACAGACGCACGGAAGGACTGTTAGACAGACAAATAAACACAATGGCAGTCGAAAAAAACAAAAACAAAAAAACAACCAATGATTGGACTTACAGACGGGCGTCGAGTCAACGTTGGCTCGACGTCATGCCGTCGACAACCACTCCAACTCACTTTAATGGCACGTGGCCGTTGAGATGGTCTGACTGATTCCTGTATCCAAGAAACTCATAACCCTTTTTGTATCAAATGGAATCTTCCTCCTTATATATGGCAGGAGTCATTTGCACTGTTTGTCACATACCCCTTTGCCACTTCCGGTACCAAATGGGTTAATGTAGACCTAAGGGCTTGGCAGGTTAAACCAATCTTCAAATCTACCAGATTTTACTGTAAAATCTTGCACTTGCGAAGGAGTGTTTAAAATTCTTGTGCTCTGAAAGGGTGTTCTACGTTTGTTTTGAATGTAATGTTCCAATCCCACTGAGTCTTGATTGGTCCGAGCACTGGGCAAATGACATTTTATTAAGCAACGCCGTATTATCGCCAACGAAACGTTGTGACGTTTCATCGACGTTGCAATGTCAAATTCAATGCATCGCTTTGAAGTTGGTTTGATGCAGACACGACGTTGTTGACACGCTACATGTCGATTGACGTAGCGTCATTTATCGACAAACTGTAATTTTCACTTGACTGCGCTCGCTAATTGTTGGTGCGCAAAGAGAGATGGAGAGAGAGAGAGAGAGAGAGAGAGAGAGAGAGAGAGAGAGATGATATCGTATGTACAATATATCATTTTCGTAATGCGAAATTTCACATCTGGCAGCATATCGGTGTTTCTCCCATTATCTTTCATTAGAATTCCCCAAAAGTTTAAAAGAATTCCACTGTTTTACGCTGTAATTAACACTTTATCTGTCCCACTGCCTTTGAAGCAATACTACAGATGACGGCCAGGGCTTTTCCCGTTCTATTTTTAGAACCGGAAGTACGTCACGAAAAAACCTCCTATTTGCATAATGTATAGGAATTTAACTGTTTCCAAATGAGATTAAAATGTTAAGAGCCTGAGCATTCCTGATATTCCATCACGAAAACACGCCTATATAATTCAGACCCCCTTGAACACTACTTTTATATATAGTAAAACTGGGGTTTACAGGTGTAAACCTTATTTTTTTATTTCTGCTCCAAAAGATAGATTGTGGATACTCATTAGAACCACCTCATGGAGGCCTAAAGTTTACCCAAAATCTATATTTTGAGTAGAAATAAGAAATATATCACAATTTTGCATCTAAAACTTTTTGTATTTCCGGCAGTAAATCTTACAATGTATTTGTATAGGGGTGTTTTCATAGAATGTAGGAAAGAAAGTATCAGGAAAAAAAGTATCGGAAAAAAAGAATCCGGAAAAAAAGTATCAGGAAAAAAAATGTCAGGAAGAAAGTCTCAGTTTAATGTGACCAATTTTTGGGAATTTTACCAACCAGACATTGAGCTGAAATGACACCTCAAGCCCTGCCGCCCATTGCACACAGGTCCGACTTGCACACTTGTTTAATTGGAGGTTTAACATCCCCATCTACACTATATATGTCATTTTGGAGGCGTTGCTTCCAACTTGTGGGACTTTTACCCGACAGCGAGATGAAATGACATCTCAAGCCCTGTCGCCCAATGAAACCAAATAGGGTTCATGAGCATGGAGGTCTGACTTGCACACTTTAGTTTCTTTAATTGGAGGTTTAACATCCCCGTCAACACTATATATGTCATTTTGGACTTTTACCAGACATTGAGATGAAGTGACCTCTCATCCCTTTTATAAGGTAAGGATTACAGAGAATTGCAAAATTGATTATTACACTGAAAAACAAATCAAAACATACAAAAGTATCCTAATCATCATATCATCGTAACATCAGAAGCAAATCTGATTAAAACTGAAACTTTGTTTCCAGATACTTTTTTCCCACCCCAAACTGATACTTTTATGCCTGATACTTTCTTTCTGATTACTGTTTTCATAATGCAACCTGAATGAGTACCCACAATCCACACCATTACACACATCTGTGTTGGCATATTTTGGGCTCAATATATTGACGGGCCCCAAAATGGACCATTGGCCCATCTCCTATTCATTTACTTGAAAGAAAATCAAGATTTTGATGGGCCTTTTGGAAATATCTATGGGCCTACACATTACAGCATTGAGCAAAATAAATCAGATTCAGTCCATAGATTCTAACTAATATAATTTTCCCATACAATGGCTTGAGTGGAATAATAAAATACATCCCCACCATCAAGCAAACACGCCTATATAATTTTGACCCCATTAAACCACACTTTTATACAGTAAAACTGGGGTTTACAGGGGTATACATTATTTTTCTTATTTCTACTTCAAAACATAGATTGTGGGTACTCGTTAGAACCGCCTTGCCTAAGGCAGTTCTAATGCATACCCACAATAAATGTATATGCTTTGAGCAAAAATTATCAGGATTTTTATCTAAAAAAAATTCTTTTAGGTGTTTTTTTTTTTTTTTTTTTTTTTCCAATATATTAGAATAGGCGTGTTTTCGTTATGTATTTTAAATAACTCTGCTTTTGAGTGTAGGACAAACGCCCACTGGACAAAAGCTCACTAGGCCAAAACCCAACTTGGACAATAGCCCACTGGGACAAAAGCCCATGCTGATATTTACCAGACGTTACTTTGTATGTGTATTTTAGTTAAAATTATGTCCCACCAATGACTAAGGTCATACGTATATGTGAATATAGGAAAACAAGTCACAGTTTTGGGTAGGAAAACTAGTTGGCCACTGCCTGCATGTCGAACCGCCAGTGCTTAATGAAAAAAGTTAACATTTGTTAAGGAAAAAGGTTAACATAGGCCTAAGTACGTCCGGACGGACGCCATTGTGGCGACTACCGGGTATGTCTCGCATTCGCTAAAGCGGCTGTAACGAGATGGAATAGGAAACCTCTCTGGTGCTTATGCACATCTAAATTATTTTAGTAGATATATGGTAGGGCGGTGCGAGTGAAATATTTTAGGTGAAATATGGTACGCAAACTGTGCGGCTCCATGAACAAGTCATGCACATATCATACGATGTATGCATGAGTGGTTTATAGAGAGCTGTTTTTACAATACAGGGGGCCGCTAAAAGGCCGAGTCCTATAGAATTTGCCTAAAAATCGCCAACCGCCAAATTGTGCCATATATGATTTTTATTTCCGTCACGTGTTGTGTGGGTGTTCGTTTTGACAGGAGTCATGTCATTGATTATAGGGTCGTTTCATCAATTTTTCCTATGGGAAATATACTATTTGAACGCAAATCCATTATCTACTCGATTTTTGCTATCTGGCTTTGTTTGTGGCCGGTATCTCCACCTCGCCACGAATTGAGCAAGGTAATAAGAGTAGGCATGATTTTCCGGTAGTATTCATAGATATATAAACCCTGAAAAAAGCGGACACTTTAGCAGCAGGTCAAGTTGTAAGAGTTAACACAACATTGTGACGGGGAAATAGAAAGTATATTGAAAGGTATGTTAAATCTATGTTTAGTATTATTTTTGTATGAACATGCTTGTAGGTTTTGGAGGGGTTTACTTCTAGTATACCCCAACTTTCTGAAGCCTATTCTGAATTCACTGTTGTGGCCTGTAGTGATTAGGCTACTAGCTTTGCCAGCTAGACGTCGCAGAATTGATCCCAGGCTTCTCCAGTAGTAGAATGAGTCTTTCTAAGTGAGGTCCTGTCTCATGCTGACCCTAGATGTTGGTGAGACGTAAAGTTTGGACACCCGCTCATTCTGGATTCATTTAGGCTTTTAGACCCCTTTTGTAGAATGTAATTAATAAACGCCGGGTCACTTGTTTGATCCATGACTTTTGACTAGCTGTGGTTAGAAAACCGTGGTTCCGTCCCAATATGATATTAGGTGTAGAGGGGACGTAAACTTAAGACGGGTTTAACCACATCTTCATCATCAGGGCAAACTCTTACAAGAGCCTGTTGGGTTATCCGTGATGATGAACCGTAATGAATTTTATTTTACAAGCATGTTCACGTTGATTAGAAATAATTTTGTTCAAGAAGAATTACGAGTTCATTTTGTAATGATGCCGTTTTTGTCTGATAACTCAGTTTGTGCATGTATGTACATATAAAGAACGTGATGATGATAAGTGGGAGTATTTGGTCGCCACACGTCATAACGGCCTGAGCGGCGGGGATGACGTCAGCTGCGTCATCGGCGTCGCGAGGACTGTTGTGACGGGGTGCCTACCAAATAGAGAGAATTTACGGCAAACAGTGTTGGCCCATATGAGACACTAACAAATGTTGTAGATTATAGATGAAAATCTTCTGTTGTAGTTTCTATCTGTTATTAATGTATTGAATTTGTGAATAGCTATATTTGTGAGCCGTGTCGCGGAGAAGGATATGAAATAGAGATTGTTATGTTTCCTGTAATTGGCGGCTGACCAGGTAGCGCAAAGGCGTGGTCTGTTCAATTGCCTCTTACTTGTGATAATGTAGTGAGCACAAATTTGATGAGTATTATGCTCAGTAGTAGTGAGCATTAATTGATTTCTGTAGTGCTCAGTAAGGAAACATGAACTTTGAGTATTATTGTGTCAAGCGCTGGGTGCTGATAATTTGATGCACAGTCAAGTTGAGTTCTGCTGTACGGTTATTTGTCGCATGCACTAATCAGCCTGTATGTCTGGTCGGCGCATGCGCAATAACGGTATATGCATGAACATATTCTTACTTCTCCGGGAGGGGGATCATGATATAGCATGTATGTTTTGTGACTCCTTTCTAGTCCAGTTATCGTAATTTGCAGGCACAACAATGTGTGACCTGCTGCTCCCTGCTTCATAGCAGCAGGTACTGGTACGACGCTAGGCGTTAGGGTCCAGCAAGGGCGGACAGACTGCCGTAATCAGCGCCTACCAGGATAGAAGCAGAATCTTCTAAATCATTGTTCGTTGTAAACAAATGTGAGACCATGGAAGAGGTCAACTTACCTGCAGGTTATTTGGACGATCACTAAACGTCTGATCACGCTCGGTTGTCTTGTCAGCATGGAGGTTTGCGGGACGCCGTAAACCCACATGTAACAGCGGCTCGACAAAAAGTCATGTGAAAAAGCCACATAATTGAACTTAAATCATTGTTTTCAGTATATATTTGTGAGTAACTGATTCAAATGGTGACAATTACGAATGACGATACACAACGGAAGTTTCCATCCTAAAGCTTGTTCATGTAACATGCCCATGTGATAAAAGTGGTATCTTTTCTGTCTCGAGGCCTAGCATAAATCAGATGGAAATTTATAGACTGTGGGTCATTGTTAGGAAAGCCTCTATGTGGTTGTTTTAAATATTACTCGCAATCTATGTTGTTGAGCCTAAAATAAGGAAAAAAATGGCTGTTAAGTGTTTTGTGAGTTACTGATTGATAAGTTCCATTCCAAAGTATTGATGATGACTAGCAGAGTTAAATCCATATTTTAACCCTTATCCTGCTCTTCATGACAACCTCTGTCTTTGCAAACAGTGTAGATCCACATCAGATGGTTTCTGAAGAAGCCATCTGATCAGGATCTACACTGTTTGACAGTCAGATTAAGAATTTGGAGGAATAAATTACATCGAGTAATTTGATTGGTTCAGTCAGTGGCTAAATTGAATATTCAGTAAGAGAAGGGTTAAGATCCGTAAGAGTCTTCACATTACCATGACAAATTGCAACTACGCTAGAAATAGCATTTTTCAGATTTTATTTTTTTTTTCTAATTTTTAGCCCGAACAGAGATTGTGGGAGCTAAATAGAACCCCCTCACTTGGATGCTTCTAATAGGTACCCACAATCTTTATTTTTGAGCAAAAATAAGGAATGTAATGAATAGTACTTAAACCCCATTTTTCTATATATATAATGTGGGGTTTACATGGGTATTCACAACAAAAACTCGTTAACAGGATGAATACTACCACTTTGCCAAAAGACTAAGTGTATGTGCTTTCATTGTAATTTTGAAAATAAATTCCACAAGCAAATAACCTCATCAGCAAATTACCTAAATGACAATTACCCCAGCATCTTTTATTGATATCAGAAAATTTATTTATGTTTAACAACCTTTTTTAAGCAGATTTTTTTTTCAAATTTTTATTTAATATTTGTGACTTTTTTCCTGCGACATTTTTTCACACACCAAAACTTGACCCTGGTTGAAAGCCGCATCCGAATGTCTGGATCAGAAGCATACTCAAAAAATTATCTTGCTACAGATACAGTCTGATCTGGGTCTACATTGATTGATTAGGCCTATCTGTCCCAATACACAGGATCAATACAGTATATGAACACATTGGTGTATATAAGTACATGTACAGTAGAATTAGGGGAGGAACTAATGTTGGCAGAACTTGTGGCCTGACCCTGTTGCTTGATTTATGATGCAATAAAATATGTTTATACTAATTCTGCTTACAGAACCACCCCTATTTTTGAACCATTATGCTATTTAGAATATTTTTTGCTAGACTCAAACTGTTTCCTATATATAACTAACTGTCATTTATTAAGATTAAAACCTACCAGCTATTCAGTATTAAACTCCGTTCAGAAAATCTGAATCATCGATTTTTTCGTTTCTTCCTTTTAATACTCATTTTATCCCATACATCACTATGGGAAAGTTTTAGACCTGACTCTCCGCCGATTTCTCCAGCAAGTCCTATGCCTCTGCGACAGTCAAGAAAGGCTGTGATTATTTGGAGAAAATTACAAAACAAAGAAATGAGACCACCGACTAAGTCCATTTGATGATGATTGTCAGGTAAAATAATAAATATTCAAATCCATGTGATACTCTTTATAAATAGATATGCAATTACGACATACCTTACATTCGAATGACTAGATAGAAGCTCTCTAGGAACAGGGAGCCACTAGTGGGATGTGCTGTCAACAGTGTTCAAAATGAATTATGCCGATATCAGATGTGGTGTCACAGCTAATGATTTCCCATTAAGTGATCATGCAAATAAAACATAGACGCCCTTGTAATTTACAATGTGTCTTGAGCAGTAACCACTTCTATATATATATATATGGCTTAAAAGGGTGTATCGAACCTGTCAGAATGTCTTAGTCTGTCAAACGAAAATTTAGATTTTGCAATTTTCTCCAAATAATCACAGCCTTTCTTGACTGTCGCAGTGGCATAGGACTTGTTGGAGAAATCGGCGGAGAGTCAGGTCTAAAACTTTCCCATAGTGATGTATGGGCTAAAATGAGTATTTAAAGGAAGAAACGAAAAAATTGATGATTCAGATTTTCTGAACAGAGTTTAACCCTTTTTGTACCAAATAGTATCTTCCTCATATATAGCAAGAGTCCATTTTAAAATTTAGGGGTGTCAGGTTGTGTTTTCTTCAAAATTTATTTAGAAAATGACTGAACTTTTAGCAAACAGTGGATGCCCTGATCAGACACTGCATTCTGCGGCATCTAACCAAGGCCTGCACTATTTGTCAGGTTACCCATTTAGGGATTTCTGGTACAAAATGGGTTAAGAACACTTTTAAAAGACCAAATCTGTCATAACTGTTTGCTCTTGAATTATAACTGAAATTCCAATAGCCAACTTATTATATGCATAATTATGCATTTAACAGGTACAGTCTAATCTGGGTCTGCATTTGGTAAAATCAGGTTAATTTTTTAAAATTTTATAAGGTCATTTAAATTTTTTTGGTCAAGTCAATTTTCCAAAAAAAATTAAAAAGGTGTGAAAAACATCTGTTGGCATACAAGTGCTTATTATGAATCTGTGTTTTGGGTGTCACTGGCTATACCTTAGGATGATTAAAATAGTTTTCATAATTTTGCAATTTAGCAGCTGAATTTCCTCAGCTATTTAAGATTATGTTGGAACAACTGAATATGATATCATGTTATAAAGCAGCATAATGTATAAATACTTAAAGTATAATTTATTATTCTTAATGTGCTTTTCAATGCTTTATGTATTATTATTAATGTGCTTTTCAAGGTTTATATAGATCTTGGACCCATCAATACCGAGTGTAGACTTAAAGACCTGTCTTATCTTCAAGACTTGGATACAAATTTTACAAAAATATGAAAAGAATGAACACTTTAAGTAAAGTATCTTTTAGCATTTGAAGTGATATAATGGGCCTAATTATACCTAACAAAAGAATTTAAATCATTCTTGCAAACAGAATTTCATTCACAAGTTCAATTATAAGGAGCACTAATTAGGTTACTTTAAGGGAGTCTAGAAAGTGGCCTTAATATCGGAATTTCACTGTATAAGACACATTTTCGTGTGGAAAAGAGACAGATTGGAAATTTGGAAGCCACGAAAGTATGCAGTAATTCATCTAGGTGCTTAAGTTTCCTGTTAGGATTTTATTCTTTGTGTGATTTGTGGTATAATATCCCCGTCAACACTGTAGGTCATTTTGGAGATGTTGCTTCAAATTTTGTGGGACTGTTATCAGATACGGAGATGAAATGACATCTCCAGCCCTGTTGCCCAATGAAACCAATAGGGTTTATAAGCATGGACGGTCTAACTTGCACCGCTTTGCCTGGACAGGCTTAGATCCTCTAAACAGTTTACCAGTACTGGTGTGCGGTCAGTTTCAGCCCTGCATGGAAGCATCATGCAGCCCATCTATTTCTTCAAGTCCGGATGTCTTTCTATGTTTTGTCTTGTTTTAAACTCGGGAACTCCAACTTTTCACAATGAAAGATTTTTCTGTTCCGATCAGAAATGTGTCATGGGGCGTCACACATTTATATTATACCGGGGTATTTCTTACAAACCCAATGTATCCCGATCTGCTAGTGAGTATACTGCTGCTGAAACATTTGATCAAGGCAACTTATAATGATTCCTTAGGCCTGGGTAGATACAAAAATTTTGAAATTGCATGTTATGTTCAAAGTGCAAAACTTGTGACAAGGCTTAATCCAGATTAATCCACATGTATTGAAATCAGCTTAATCCTTACACAGTACTTAAAGTCTTATTCACTGGAGAAAGCAGACAGATGACAGAGTGTCAATGCAAATTTTAAGCAGATAGCATTCTGAATCTCGTCAATATACAGAGAAATTGTTTGTTCGTATTGGATTTTAACGACCCAGTAAACACTATTTAGGTCATTTTAGTCGACCAGTTTACCTATCCACACTTGTCCTGGGCAGGCTTATATAAGAAAGCGGTTAACCAGTAGATAGCACACTCTTTTGCCAGAAACTGACAACTGCCCTTCTTGAATCAGTGGAAGGGACAGAATTACCGTAGAAAAGATTTCCTAATCAATCTCCATGAAAGAATGTTGCTGACCCCGGCAGGTATTGAACCTGCGCCGGGTATCGAACCTGTATCCTCCTGCGGATCACCAGTCAGACGCACATCTGACTGAGCTATTGGCCCCCGCCCATAGGGGTTTGAAGAAATATATGAGCTGCATGATGCTTCCACGCAGAGCTGAATCAGGCCCGCACACTAGTACTAGTAAACCGCTTAGAGGAACTAAGCCTGTCAAGGAACCGCGTTGCGAGGCGGACCGTCCATGCTAATAAACCCTATTGGTTTCATTGGACGACAGGGCTTGAGATGTCATTTCATCTCAATGTCGGGTAAAAGTCCCACAAAATTGGAAGCAACATCTCCAAAATGACCTTTACAGTGTTGACTTGGATGTTAAACCTCAAAACAAACAAACTGACTGAGCTACAGAGACAGGCTTCAATTTACAGATAAAATCAGTCCCAGTATTTCATATGAATCATTCGCAAAGAGATGGTCACTTTGGCTCTTAAGCATGTTAAGTAAGGGGGTTGTCTCCTTTTAAGCCCCACGTTGTTGTGGACTTGTTCAGTCACTTGTACTCAGATGAGTTGAAAAGTTGTTTCCTTAAAACTTGCATAGCATCCATTTAAAACTTAGAAATTCATTGAAATATGTAATTGCCACATATTATTGGTATTTAGTATCAGTTGATACACGAGTTAATGTTTCCAATTTTGATTGAAATCATTAACATGATGTTACATCCGTTGTTTGTTTGATTTGAGGTTTAATGTCCCCGTCAACGCTGTAAAGGTCATTTTGGAGAGGTTGCTTCCAATTTTGAGGGACTTTTACCCGACATTGAGATGAAATGACATCTCAAGCCCTGTCGCCCAATGTAACCAATAGGGTTTATAAGCATGGACAGGCCAACTTCCACCGGCAGGCTTAGATCCTCTTAGCGGTTTACCAGTACTCGTGTGCGGGTCGGTTTCAGCTCTGCGTGGAAGCACCATGCAGCCCATATATTTCTTCAAGCACCCATGGGTGGGGGTCGTAACATCCTTTATCTTAAAGACAGACAGTGGTAGAGGATTCCAATCATTTATTAACCCAAAAGTTTTGAGATGTAGAACTTTGAAATCCTATTCTTTGAGAAAGCAATAAGAAAAAAAATAACAGAAATGGCACCCAGGAGTAATACGCTGTTTATGGGTTAATAGTATCCAAGTATAGTATGTAATGGAGTGTAACCTGGAGTGTATGTAATGTACACCTGCATGACACCCTCGTGAGGGGTGTTACAGTGTATTATTATAGAACGAAAAATAGTACACCACAACCTCTTTATAACACTATTGTTGGGGTCCAAAGCAGAAATTGTATTACTTAAACAACTGTGTTATATCCGAACTTTGAATCCCCATACGCAACCCCATTTTTATATAAACTGGAGTTTACAAGGGTAAATAATATTATTTACTGACCCCCTTAGGTCACAAGTAGAGGGTCCCCTTCAGGAATGGGAGGTCACGGGTTCGATCCACGACAGAGCCATACCAAAGACGTAAAAAATGGTACTAGGTTCTCCTTTGGCTGAGAGTTGCATTATCAGTGGTAGTCCTAGGAAGAAAAGTGGAAGGTAGTTAAGTATTTTTTAAAGCATACTTTGTCTCGATAAAAGCTCTATAGGGCTTAATGTTACAGTCGAACTTCGATGGCTCGAACTCGCCGGGACCGCCGAAAAAAGTTCGAGCCATCGGTAGTTCGAGCCATTGGAGTCCAACTCGGCAAGATCCAACTTTGTGTACTATGATTTTTTATCATAGCTGCGGCGATTTTGGTGACTTCCGGTACATTTATCGGTCATAATTTAAGAGTTAATGATGGGCCGCATTTTTGGTCCGTATTATGATACTGATCACGCGCCTGCGTGACTTGATCGATAAAACTAGAATTTTTAAAAAGGTAATTAGTGCGAGCCATCGGTTGGATTTTACATAGAAAATGCACTCTAGGGACCAGGCTTAGAGTTCGAGCCATCGTGGTTCGAGCCAAGGGTGGCATGTTTAGTTAAAATGAATAGGAATTTTGCCGGGACTGAAAAGTCAGTTCGACCCAAACGTGGTGTTCGAGCCTACTGAGTTCGACCCATCGAAGTTCGACTGTATTTGTTTCAAATAAGCGATGTTAAATATAGCTCCATCTTTTATTATTTTTCTTATTTCTGCTCAAAACCATAGACCATGGGTACTTGTTAGAACCACCTTGTCTCGGCATTCCTAATGAGTACCCACGATCAGCCCAGCATGCACATGATGTAATTGTGACATATCAACCTTGGTACAACGTCGTGACTTTTATGCAATGTGACAGCTACTTTGCACCGATGTTGATTTGACATTGCCCTAGCTGGGAGTGTTCAGAATAAGAATTTTTCATATGAAAATGTTCATTTTTTTTTTTTATTTTTTTTTAATTGTTTGTTTGTTTGGTTTGAGGTTTAACGTCCCCATCAACACTGTAAAGGTCATTTTGGATATGTTGCTTCCAATTTTGTGGGACATTTACCAGACGTTGAGATGAAATGACATCTTTTCTTTTTTTCTCCTGTTACTGCTACTCGCTCACATCTGAGCATTACGAGCAGGATTTCCTGAGTAAAGCTCAGATGTGAGCGAGTAGCAGTAATAGGAAAAAAAAATAAAAGATGACATTTCATCTCAACGTCTGGTAAATGTCCCAATGAAATCAATAGGGTTTAAAAGCATGGACGGTCCGACTCGGAACCGCTTTGCCTGGGCAGGCTTAGATCCTCTAAGCAGTTTACCAGTACTTGTGTGCGAGTCGGACTTAGCTCTGCGTGGAAGCATCGTACAGCCCATCGGGACTGTTTTTTTTTTTTTTTTATTTGAATAGAAGGTTTTTTTGTGTTTTTTTATTGTTCTATAAATAATGGCATAACTAATGATGTGGCGTGGCCGGAAACAGATCCTTATCTGGATTTTGGACTAACAATGACTAATGAAATGTTCACTCGTCTGTCCAAACCACATTTTAGGTTGCTTCCACCAAATTAATTCTGGCTTGAAGACAAACAAGATACTGTTGTTGTTTGTCTATATATCGCGCTGCTTATAAACAACAATTTTCTTGTTGTTGTATATCAATAAGTCATTTTATCAATTTTCAAACAAGACATTTTCAGAGATTCACATTTTGGGGTTTCTCGATTAGTCAAGTTTAGTGTACGCCGAGTTCTACAAGAGAACAGAATAGAATACGGTATTTTATATTCTCCAATAAGGACAATTAACATCTCATCACCAATAAATCACGGTCTGACAAATTTCAGATCATGGGGTAACAGACAGGTATGCCTTGTGTTAATATGACTGGAATAGGCCAGGTAGCTCCTCTGTTGATCTGCCCTTAGGCTATATATCTAGGTAACTGAATGGTTCGTGGAGTGTTGGGGACATATGAAATATTTTGTGAAAAATATACAAAATTTGATTAAATCCTTAGCTTTAAACACATTAACTCCAATGGCTATATATTAAAATGCCGACTAACTAATATTCAGGTATGAAAATATCGAAAGATATTGAAAATGTTTTTTTTTTTCATTTTTATTTATTTTTCATTTTTATTTATTTATTTTATTTTATTTTTCACATTCATTCTTTTTTCCAATTTCTCTCTGTCTTTCTTACAATTGCGCCTTAACCCCAGTAGGGGACATACTTTGTGTATATTATATACACTCAAGTTTTGCAGGATGAAAACCTACACAGTAATCAGGTAATTATGGTAGCGTTCTTTAACCTGCACATGGGATTGCTGTCCCCGCACATGGGGCCTCCAGTTAAAGTCCCGATCCGAAGGACGACACACTTTATGACATTCATCCCTGCAAATGATGCCAATGGAGCTTGTTCAGACACCGAAATTATCACCACAGCCGAGGATCGAACCCGGGGCCTCCAGCATCAGAGGCAAGTGCACTATATTATATACAACTGAGCCATCTTTCTAACATACTGCTGAAGGGATGGATTCGGGCTCTAGTGAACGTTCTGACCCGAAGCGCGTCGCACTTTAGGGCAGTCGTCCATACTTATTATGTCGACTGGAAGATGTCTGAACACCGAAATTATATACTTGCTGCCAGGGATCGAACCCTCTGCAGGACCCGTAGTACCAGTAGCAAGAGCACTAATCACTCAGTTCCCACGTTTCTGTTGGTGTTAGCTCCAAAGGCTATATTAGACTACTGACTAACAAATATTCAGGTATGAAAATATAGAAAATGAGCATTTTATTATTATTATTATTTTCTTTTTATTTTATTTATTTTAATCCGCTCATCTGGACTTGCAGAAATAGATGCTGCGATGTGCTGAACCCGGGCCAACCACGCATGAGTACTGATAAACTGCTTAGAGGGTCTAAACCTCCCCGAGACGGAACACCCTAACATATAAACTCATTTTGGTTTCATCGGTCATTTCATCTCAATGTCGGGTAAAAGCCCCAAAAAATTGGAAGCAACGTATAGCAAAGTCACAAATCAGGAAACAGTGTTTGCAACGAAGCGTTTTGGATAACAAATCACAAAAAAAAAAAAAAAAAAAAAAATAGAGCGCGCAGTCGATGGCAAGCCATCGCAGATCCCCACGTTTTCTCCACAGTAGGTCAAAATTTTACCTTTTGACCCCTCCCGAGGGCCCCTGGGGGCGGGGACAAAAAAAATGTGCTCTTGCGCAAGCCATTCATGTAAGCAACTCGCATACCAAATTTGGTTGAATTCCGGCTAACGGTTTAGGAGGAGATAGCCGGACAGACAGACGGACGGAGGCGATAACAATATCCCAACTTTTTCGTTGAAAAACGTGGGGATAAAAAAAAAAATAATAATAATAAGGACTAGACAATTATACAAAAATAAGGTTCTGTAATATATGTAAATAATAAATTGTTTGATAAAAAAAGTGTCTTATAAAGCATGTTTTTACACCATCCACTTTAAAATACTACCCTGCTGAAATCTTCTTAACATTGAAATGCAAACATAAAAAAAAAAAAAATGTCAGTATTTGCAATGCACCACCTCCACATTACGCAAACACGCCTATACATTACCACCTTTATCTGCTCCAAATATAGATTGTGGGCACTCGTTAGAACCGCCTCATCGAGGCGGTTAATTCTAACGTGTACCCACAATCTATATTTTAGAGCAGAAATAAGAAAAATAAGGTATACCCCCGGAAACCCCAGTTTTACTATATAAAAGTGGGGTTCAAGGGGGTAAAAATTATATAGGCATGTTTTCGTGATGATTTTGAATAGAAATATAAACTCCATATTTTTTATTCATGAATTCCTCCATTTTTTTCTGTCAATGAATTTGGGGTTCATTACAGTGGCAAATATGGTGTATTATCACAGATATATGTATATGTCACCTGGTTTATTGACAGGTAGGATCAATAGTTAACCACAGGATCAATAGAGAGCAGTAGACACTTGAACTAATAAAGCCTTACAATTAGGAATGGGTTTTCAGTCTGGGTCTCAGATATTTCTTAAATTTTCATAATCATGTCTACCTCTATTATAATTGCTGGGCTAGCGCTGTATTAAGGAGGTCTCTCCTTTTTAAGCCCAGCATTGTTCAGGAATCTTTCAGTCCCTTTCATTTTAGTCACAGTCTATATAATCATGCGAAGCGTCCATATTCATGTACAACCACGAATTGTTTAGAGGAAACATCACCAGCAGAGTAAAACAACTAAGTATGGATTGAAACGTAAAAGAAAAAGAAAGGAAAAAAAATCCACAGGTTATACATTTTTTTTTTTTTGGTCTCTGTTGGGAGGTGAGGGTTAATTAACTGCATCAATTCTTGATCATTGCCTTCACTTCTATTTTTCACAGTCTTTACGATTTTTAATAAAATCGTAAAGTAAGACTTTAAAGACAAACAAGAAAAAACTTCCAAGCTTCTGTGAAGAAAGAACCAAGACAACGCGTAGATCTAGTTTGCCACCCTCGGGCAATTTAGGTGAACCCAACTAATCGGAAGCTGTCCGGAAAGTACCGAAATATTCCGAGGTAGAATTATCTGAAGAAAAAAAAAAACAAAAAAACAAAAAACAAAAAAAAAAATGGGTAACTGTAAAATGCCTCATAAAACATAACAAAGGAGGCCCACAACGGAGATGTGCAGATCCTGACACAGGTGAATAACATCGATTTATTGTCATTTCTAGAAATCCACATTGACATGGATTTCTAGTCATAAGGCACGGTGGTTTCGGCCCGTTTAGTTTCGGCCTAAATTTGGACTTTGGTCATTTAGGCATATTTCGTCTGTTCGTTGGGTCGTTTAAGCCCGGGTCATTTCGGCCAGAATTAATCAGATAGAAATTTATCAATTATATATATATATCTATATATATATATTATCAGATTATTTGAAAATATTGCATTATGTAATCACAGGGACACGGTTCATACTGATTTTGCTCTTCTAGAATGAAATATAAGCCTACTAGTATATACAGTGTATATATACACTGTATATACTAGTACGCTTATATTTCATTCTAGAAGAGCAAAATCAGTATGGACCGTGTCCCTGTGATGTAAATTGCATGATGCCGCTCCGGCCCAGCAGGGCTTGAAGAAATAGCTAGATGGGCTGCACAATGCTTCCAGGCAGAGCTGAAACCGACAGCACTTAATACTGGTAAACTGCTTAGAGGACCTGCCTAAAGTGGTATGAGTAGGACCTTCCATGCATATAAACCAAAGTCCCTATATATTGGTTTCATTTGGCGACAGGGCTGAGATGTCATTTCATCTCAATGTCTGGTAAAAGCCCCACCAAATTGTAAGTAACGTCTCCAAAATGACCTAGTTTGACATGGGGTTAATTTTTGTTTGTTTGAATTGGAGTTTAATGGCCCAGACAACACTATTTAGGTCATTTTTGAGCCGGTCAGTTTACCTATCCACAATGTTCCTGGGCAGGCTTATATGGAAGTGATTAACCAGTACAGTGCACATTCTTTTGCCAGAAACTGACAACTGCCCTTCTTGAATCAGCGGAAGGGATAGAATGACCGTAGAAAAGATTTCATGATCAATCTCCACGAAAGAATGTTGCCGACCCCAGCAGGAATTGAACCTGCATCCTTCTGATCACCAGTCAGACGCGCATCTGACTGAGCTACCGAGGCCAGGGACGTGGAGGTAAAACCTCAAATCAAACAAACAAAAGCTTCCACGCAGAGCTGAAACCAACCACACATGAGTACTCCATGGTATCTAGCTAAAGCCTGGAAAAGCCAGTGCTCAGGTAAAGTGGTGCAAGTTGGACCATCCATGCAAATAAACCAGGGTATTCATATCATTGGACAGCAATTGAGGTGCCATTTCATCTCGATATCAGCTTAAAGGGCAACAAAATAGGAAGCAGCATCTCCAGAATAACATAAAAAGTGTTGATGTTAAACCGCAATCAAACAAACATTACCTTGTCACGTTAGCCAAGGTGATGTAACGGCCTCCGCATATCAGGGCTTGAAGAAAAAGATGGGCTGCATGATGCTTCCAAGCAGAGCTGGAACTGACTGCCCATGAGTATTGGTAGACTGCTTAGAGGGGCTAAGCCTGCCCAGGAAAAGCGGTGCGAGTCCATGTTTATAAACCCTATTGGTTCCATTGGGCAACAGGGCTTGAGATGTCTTTTCATCTCATTGTTAGGTAAAAGACCCACACAATTGGAAGCAACATCCCCAAAATGACCTATATAAAGTGTTGATGGGAACGTTAAAAAGATGGTTATGTAAGTAAATTAACAAATTTTAAATGTGCTGATCATAGCCATGTTTTGAGCTAGCACAAACATGATTGACTAGAAACAATAAAAAAATTATATGGGACATCAGTCATCTGCTTATCATTTTTTTACGCGACAGATGAGCTTTTGTGATCACTTGTTGTCCCTCGTCCGTGCGTGCGTCAGTGCGTACATGCCACAGATACATATTAATGGGGTTTATGTTCTGTACTTTTCATACTTAATGAGGTTTATTCCGTAATTTTTTGTGTTATGGGGTTAAATTTGTGTCATTATGGGGTTAGTGGCTGTATACACATCTACATTATAGGGTTAAAGTCTCCATAGAGTTAACATGGGGAACCCCAGAATGTACGTCTCATAAGAACGTCCGTGTGTCCGTTCGAAAACAATTTCTTCAAATGACATCTCCTAAACCACTGATCGGATTTTGACCAAACTTCACAGGAATGATTCTTAGGTGGTCCCCTTTCAAAGTTGTTCAAATGGTTCCGGTCAGCGTTGCACATCTAGGTCATAGGAGCCAAAAATAGATTTTTTTTTTCACCAAAAACTTAAAAAATCTTCTTCTCTGAAACCACAAGACCCAGGTCTTTGATATTTGGTATGAAGCTTCATCTAGTGGATCCCTTCCAAGATTGTTCAAATTATAGTGCTGGGGCCATAAATGCCCCCGCCCCGGGGCCCTTTGGTTTTACATGGGCCTTATATATATAGGGAAATGCTTTAAAAATCTTCTTCTCTGAAACCGTAAGGCCCAGGTCTTTGATATTTGGTATGAAGCTTCATCTAGTGGACCCCTACCAAGGTTGTTCAAATTATAGTGCTAGGGCCAAAAATGCCCCTGCCCCAGGGCCCTTTGGTTTTACATGGGCTTATATCTATAGGGAAACTCTTTAAAAATCTTCTTCTCTGAAACCACAAGGCCCAGGTCTCTGATATTTGGTATGAAGCTTTATCTAGTGGACCCCTACCAAGATTGTTCAAATTATAGTGCTGGGGCCAAAAATGCGCCCCTCCCCCCTCCGGGAACCTTTTGTTTAACGTTGTCTTATAGAGGGAAAATCTTTAAAATTCTTCTTCTCTGAAACCGCAAGGCCCAGGTCTTTGATATTTGGTATGACACTTCATTTAGTGGACCTCTACCAAGATTGTTCAAATTATGCCTCTGAGACCAAAAATGGCCCGCCTCGGGGCCCTTCGGTTTTACATTTGTTTATATAGAGAAAACCTTTAAAAATCTTCTTTTCTGAAACCACAAGGCCCAGGTCTTTGATATTTGGTATGAAGCTTCATTTTGTGGACCTCTACCAAGTTTGTTCAAATTATAGCCCTGGGGCAAAAATGCCCCCCGCCCCGGGGCCCTTTGGTTTTACATTGGTTTATATAGGGAAAAACCTTTAAAAATCTTCTTCTCTGAAACCACAAGGCCAAGGTCCTTGATATTTGGTATGAAGCTGCATTTAGTGGACCCCTCCTTATGTATACCAGGAGTCCTTTTCAAAATTAAGGGGTGTCAGGTTGTTTTTTACCTTCAAAATTTATTTGGAAAATGGCTTTACTTTCCTCAAACAGTGTAGGCCCTGATCAGATGCCACATTCTGGGCTTGCACTGTTTGCCCTGGTACCCGTTTTGTGGTTTCCGGTACTAAATGGGTTAATTGTCTGGAATTTTGGGAAAAGTGTAGGCCCAGATCGTATGCCGCTTTCTGCGGCGTCTGATCTGGGCTTGCACTGTTTGCCAACTATCCGTTTAGGGGTTTCCGGTACAAAATGGGTTAACAACTTGACAGAGGCTTAAAAGGATCTTGTAGTGTTTTGTGCTTAAACAGTTGTGTATTGTGAAAGAAGTTGAGAGAATTCCCGCCTTGGTAATATTGAAGAACAAACTGTTCTGAATTCAAAGATTCATATGCAAGTTTGTTTGTTTAATTTGATGTTTAACATCCTTGTCAACACTGTATAGGTCATTTTGGAGACCATGCTTCCAATTTTGTGGGACTATTACCCGACAATGAGATGAAATGTCATCTCAAGCCCTGTTGACCAATGAAATCAATAGGGTTTATAAGCATGGATGGTCCGACTCCCACCGCTTTGCCTGGGCATGCTAAAATCCACTAAGCGGTTTACCAGTACTCGTGTGCGGTCAGATTCAGCTCTGTGTGGAACATGTAGCCCATCTATTTCTTCAAGCCCCCATGGGTGGGGGTGGCAATATGCAAGTATATGTCAGTATGAATTGGGTATTTTGGATTTTTATTTGGGTTTGTTACCCTTCAATTTTTTTTGCTCACCGTCACGTAGTGACGAGGTAAGCTTTTGGCTTTTGTCGGTCGTGTGTGTGTGCATTCGTCCGTGCGTCAACTTTTTCTTCAAACGACATCTCCTCCTAAACCACTGATCGGATTTTGACCAAACTTCAGTAATGATCCTTAGGTGGCCCCCTTTCAAAGTTGTTCAAATGGTTCCAGTCCGTTGCACATCTAGGTCACAGGAGCTAAAAATAGATTTGTACACAGAAAACTTTTAAAAAAAAACTTCTTCTCTGAAACCACAAGGCCCAGGTCTTTGATATTTGGTATGAAGCTTCATCTAGTGGACCCCTACCAAGAGTGTTCAAATTATAGTGCTGGGGCCAAAAATGCCCCCGCCCCGGATCCCTTTGGTTTTACATAGAATTATATAGGGAAAAATCTTTAAAAATCTTCTTCCCTGAAACCACAAGGCCCAGGTCTTTGTTATTTGGTATGAAGCTTCATCTGGTGGACCCCTACCAAGATTGTTCAAATTATAGTGCTTGGGCCAAAAATGCCCCCGCCCAGGGGCCCTTTGATTTTACATGAGCTTATATAGAAAAAAACCTTTAAAAATCTTCTTCTCTGAAACAGCAAGGCCCAGGTCTTTGATATTTGGTATGAAGCTTCATATAGTGGACCCCTACCAAGATTGTTCAAATTATAGTGCTGGGGCCAAAAATGCCCTTTGGTTTTACATGGGCTTATATAGGGAAAACCTTTAAAAATCTTCTGCTCTGAAACTGCAAGGCCCAGGTCTTTGATCTGTGGTATGAAGCTGCATCTAGTGGACCCCTACCAAGATTGTTAAAATAATAGTGCTGGGACCAAAAATGCCCCGGCCCCGTGGCCCTTTGGTTTTACAGTTGCTTATATAAGGACAATCTTAAAAAATCTTCTTCTGTGAAACCACAAGGCCTAGGTCTTTGATATTTGGTGTGAAATTTCCATTCTAGTGGACCTCTATCAAGAGAGTTCAAATTGTAATAGCCCTGGGGCCAAAAAATGCCCCCACCCAGAGACCCTTTGGTTTTACATAGACTTATATTGGGAAATTTTTAAAAATCTTCTTCTCTGAAACTGGTCAAACTGCAAGGTCCATGTCTTTGATATTTGGTATGGAGCTTCATCTAGTGGATCTCTACCAAGATTGTTCAAATTGAAGCCCTTGGGCCACAAATGCCCCCGCCCTGGGGCCCTTTGATTTTACATAGACATATATGGAGATAAGCTTCAACTAGTGGACCCCTACCAAGATTGTTCAAATTATAGTCCTGGGGCCAAAAATGCCCTGGCCCAGGGGCCCTTTGGTTTTACACTGGCTTTTATAGGGAAAACCTTAAAAAATCTTTCTCTGAAACAACAAGCCAAGGTCTTTGATATTTGATGTGAAGCTTCATCTAGTGGACCTCTATCAAGATTGTTTAAAGTATAGCTCTGAGGCCAAAAATGCCCCCGCCCCAGGGCCATTTGGTTTTACATAGGCTTATGTAGGGAATATCTATAAAAAAAATCCTTCTCTGAAACTGCAAGGCTCAGGTCTTTGATATTTGGCGTGTAGCTTCATCTAGTGGACCTTTGCCAAGATTGTTCAAATTATAGCGTTTGTTGATATTTGGTATGAAGCTTCACCTTTTTAGACCTCCCTCAACATTATGCACATTATAGCCCTGGGGTCAATAATGGCCCTACCCGGGGCCCACTTGTTACTCTATGGATCAGGCGAGCGATCCACGGCCATCATAGCCCTCTTGTTCTATTGGGTATTCTTTTAAACTAATTGAATATTTACACAAATAACCTGCTTGCCTATTCTGCTGCACTGAGATGAAATATGACATCTCAAGTCCTGTTGCCCAATGAAACAGATAGGCTTATATGCAATGGACGGTCCAACTCACATCACTTTCTGTGGGCAGGCTTAATAGCGCTTCCACGGGGTTTACCAGTACTCAGGTGTGGTCAGTTTCCGCTTTGCTTGGAAACACCATGCAGCCAGATCTATTTCTCCAAGCGCGGATGGGCAGGGGCCTAGACAGATGATACTTAGCATAATATTAACTGAATACTCTTCTTTTCCCTTTTAGACTTTCATTCATCTGTGATGAAAGTACAACTTCCAGTTTTACATCTACACATGAAGGATCCTTACTTCATTAAAGGCAATAATTCCACACATGATAAAGCTGAATTACATTAAACATATGGGTTCAGTGTGGCTTGATCAAAATGTATTGAGCCTAGTCTGACCTAGTCCATCAATCAGTGAAGATTCTGGCCATCGTTTTGTGGTTCACATGATTTAACAATAATTTCGTGCTTGACCAGGAGAGCGGGAAAGAATAACAGAAAGTGGATATATCTTCAGAAAGCTTGAAATGAACAACACATGATGGATATATATCATAAATGAAGAATCAAGAAAGATTTGACTGAGGAATCACAAAAGATAAGAATGAGGAATCATGTAATGTCAGATATTAATAACTGTTGATGAAAATTACGGGGACATAGACACATGAATACATTTAATATTGTAAGCCAGAGAGAATGGATGGCTTTCTGATCATACTCGAGTTACTGCCCTTGATAAACTAGGCCAAGGGAAAATTAATAGATTCCTATGAATATTTTACAGATTTCGTCCATGGATTTCGTTATAGTACAAGTTTAATGATTTCTGAAACCAAGATGTCAGCAAAAACATGTTGAGGAAGATAACAGTGCTGCCTGTTGCAAGCAGTGATAGGTGACAAGTGCAAAGGAGCATTTCAATAATGAAATGATTGGAAGCACTGACGAAAAGAAATAAATTGCATATTTTGCAAAGGGCACAGCCTCCACCAAAAATGTTTGCCTCCTTTTTTGGGCCAACTTTTAAAGGAAAGAATTTGCTCCTGAGGAGCAAATTCTTTCCTTTGAAAAAAAGAGCCCATTGTCAGAGAAGCTTAGTGAATAGGAGTAGTGAACATGAAAGCATGCAGAAAGTCACTAATAGTAGTGTTTCCCTCCTAGAAGAATGTGTATCTGGTGTATCCTTAACCCATTTAGTACCAGAAACCCCAATACGGGTACTCTGGCAAACGGGGCCTACACTGTTTGCGAAAATTTGGAAGCCATTTTCCAAATAAATTTTGAATAAAAAAACAACCTGACACCCTAAATTTTGGAATGAACTCCTGCTAAATATAATGAGGAAGATTCCATTTGGTACAAAAAATATATTAAATATGAATAGAAAATCTTACAAAAGTATTCAGTTACTCAAATTAAAGTGGTTTTTTTTTATTTTATTTTTTTGTAAGTAAATGTGATCAATAAGTCGCCATGCAGATATTAACTTGTAAAGAGGATTGTTTCATTAGAAAAAAAAATGGACAGTGAGATCTCAAAATTACTCAAGTCATCTGAGTGGTATCTAAAAGCTTGCAAAGCATGTGGTTAATTGTTGGAATCTTGAGGCTAATCCTGCCCAGAGTAACTGCACCAGCATATTATGGAAAAAATGTTTGGCAGAATTTCTCCAAATTTTGGAATATAAATTGATATGTGAATGAGCAAACAGTGAAGATCCAGATACATTTAACCGTAACATGGTTTTATAATCAGCAATCCGAATCGATACGAGTTCTTTTCACAATCAAAGCACTGACAGTACTGGAGGGTTGATTGTAGATTGGGAAGCCGGGCCTGCATTGGAGACTTAGTGTGTTTCGTTTAATCTTTAAATTTCTGTTCTTGAAGCAAACAGTAGACCCTGATCATATGCTGCATTCTGCTGTGTCTGATCTGGGTCTACACCATTTGCTAAATTAAATATAAACCCAATACAGGAGCTCAGATTTTTCGTTTTTACACATCACTCTGATGTCACAATAAGACAAGCACTGCTGTAAATAATCAGTACCTGGATTTTTTTTTACATGGTCAACAATAGTTACATGGAAAGTTAGTAACTTTGGGTCAGATGACCAAAAACTAGATTGTTTCAATATTTTTTGGAAATATGTTTTCAGACAGTCATATTTTACAGTAATGACTAGTGGTTAGACTTTTCTGAACATTGGTTTATAAAAGTTTGTTAGTTTTGTTATAAATTTAACAAGGTGACAATCTTCTTGCAAAATATTTATGTCCCCCCATCAGAGGGGAGGGGGACATTGTTTTTTGTGCGGATCCCATTTGCATTGGCGTAGCCTGTTTGAAGCACTATAACTCCTGAACCTATGGGTGGATTATGACCAAACTTGCGTAGTAACATTAATAGGATGGGGGAAAACAGTCATTAGGTTATGATGACCTTGACCTACCGGTAGCTTTTTTTCAAGGTCACAGGCCCCCCAAATAGTCATTTGGGGCCAAAATTGCTTGTCTGAACTCTATCATTAACAAATTGATTAATTTTAGTCAAACTTGGTACAATATATATATCATTACAACATACCCCAGATTTGACGTTGACCTTTTTTCAAGGCCACAGACCCCTCAAAAAGTCAGTTTGGGGCCAAAAGTGGCTCAATCCCATTAACAAATTGATTAATTTTTGTCAAACTTTTTACAATATATATCATTGCAACCTTTGTTTCAAGGTCACAGCCCCCCCCCCAAAAAAAAAAAAAAAAACTCAATTTTTTGCCAAAAATGGTTTGTATACACTCTATCTATCACATTAACAAGTTGAATAATTTTATTCAAACTTGGTACAATGCATCATTACAACATAAAGCAGATTTAATTAGATATTGGATGACCTTGACCTTTTTTAGGTCACAGCCCAGCCCCCCCCCCCCCCCCCCCCAAACAGACAATTGTGGGCGAAAAATGGCTTGTCTGCAATCTTATCTTGTTAACGAATTGATTAATTTTATGGTCGCGCCTGCTATTATAGTGTCTTCAGAGGTGTCTATAACAAGCATGGATACTGTACTGATCATAAGTATTGGGACAGACAGGCTTGGCAAACAGTGTGGAACCAGATCAGACTGCTCCTTCAGTTTGATCATGGCCTACCCTGTTTGCCTTTTGAGCTGCACTTCTTTGACTCCTTGCTGTATTCAAACTGTTTGCCATTCGAGCGGCACTTCTTTGACTCCTTGCTGGATTGTATAACATTTTTTTTTTAAATTTTGGGAGAATTACAGCAAGTCCTCAAGGTGTCCTAATTCTTAGATTTTTTATTGTAAACTCTGACTTTCTTTGTCCGCATCAGATCAACAAGCCTGTGTAATGGACACCCCTCTAAACCCTACCTCGTAAAGAAAACCAGGGTTCTGTAAATTAGAGTTTAATTTGATCTCCTTCTTTTTGCTCAAAAACAGAGATTGTGGGTACTCATTAGAACTAAATTGATGAGGCAGTACTACATAGCACCCACAACATATGTTTTTACTATAGAGACCAGAAAAATACAAAATGAAATTCATTGGAGTGTGATATAAAATGAAGTTTTAGGACATGGATATAAATTATTGTAATGTGATGAAGCTGCTTTGTATCAAGGCTGTCCATAAAGCACATTGCTAAGGCTGATCATATAGCAATATGCAATAAAATCTATTTCATTATTTAGCAACTCTGAAAGAAAACCTGGTACTATAATAATCCTAAGTATTGGTACAGATAGGTGCAGACCCAGATCAGACTGCTCCTGAAGCAGTCTGATCAGTGTCAACACTATTTGCCATTCTATCTGTTCCTTTTGGACCCCCCCCCCTGCTGGATCATGAATCAAATTTGTTAAAATTTTAGGAGAATATTACAGCAATTCCTGGCTGTGTTTGAATGTTTAGGATTTTTACAGTAATGGCAAAAAAACAAACAAAAAAAAACCTCTAATCAGCCATTTTAGCTCACTCAGTCTGTTCAAAGCTTTCGATGGCTACAGGAGTTTCTGTATCTTATAGGCTTCTATTATTAAAGAAGTGTTTTGATGGGGTGTTGACCTGATGCAGACAAAGAAAGTCAGAATTTACCCTAAAAGCTGAGAAAGGCCAATCCACTAACTGGAAAGAAGGACCTGAAGTCTGATTTTCTTACATTGTTCTTAAATTTTAACCCTTTTTGTACCAAATGGAATCTTCCTCCTTATATATACCAGGAGTCCATTCCAAAATTAAGGGGTGTCAGGCTGTGTTTTCTTTATTTCTTTAAAACTTACTTTGAAAATATCTTAACTTTTCACAAACCATGTAGGCCCTGATCAGACGCCACTTTTTGCGGCGTCTGATCTGGGCCTGCACTGTTTGCCAGGGTACCCGTTTTGGGGTTTCTGGTACAAAATGGGTTAACAGCCAAAAAAGAAAACGAAAGAAATAAAATAATCCCACAGGATTTAAATCCTGTGCTCTGAAATGGGATAAAAATCCCGCGGGAGTTAATTTCAATGGAGCCAATATTAGTTACTTTAAACCAATAAATTATGCATGTTTTATACATTAATGGACAAAATTATTATAGCTTTGTCCAAACAAAGCAGATTTATTGGAAATTGGAAATTAGTGAAATCCCACGGGAGAAAAATCCTATTTTCGATTATGGGATAAAAATCCCATGGGATTAAAATCCCGCAGGATTTTTTTAAAATAGTTATATCCATGCTTTACTCATTGTAAGCTTCTCTAATTGACCTTATTAATAGAAAAGAGATATTACACTTTCATTCCAGAGCATTTTAAAAAATAAAAAAATCCCGCGGGATTTTTCTCTGTAAAAAAATCCCATGGGAGAAAAATCCCGCGGGAGAAATTGAAATTAGAGCAGGAGCAGCCATATTTTTTGTGCATGTATTTTAATGTTAAGTAGGTCCATTTTGATAGTTAAAAGCAAGATTTAAAATTTTGAAATTCTCCCGTGGGAAAAAAATCCCTGATATTTGTATGGGATTTTAATCCCGCGGGAGTGGAGAAAAAATCCCATGGGATTATTTTTATCCCGCGGGATTTTCAAAAATCCCGCGGGATTTTCACCCTTTCACCCCGGTTTGCCAAGAAACCGTTATGTATATCTTCACCAAATCATATAGAAATAATTTGAATAGATCTAAGCTATTACCTAAATGCATTGAAAGCCACCTAAAAGTGTTAGAAAGACTAGGTGAGTTTGCCTAATTTCTGGTGAGGCAAAAAAAAAACTGGTGGCTGTTCATTCTAATATGAGGTTTGATAAGCTTGATTGCCAAGTTCTTTAATTTTCTAATAAATATTTGCAATATTTTTTTTTCGAAAAAAAATAAACAAAAATTAAATATAAGGGACTTACTTAAGTTTTCCTGTATTTTTGGTATTTGAGTTTATTAAAAGAGTTGATTGAAAACGGATAAAATACGATGCTTTGCCGAGCAGTTTATCCATTTTTCTCAAGGAGTTTAATGAACTAAATAATACATGGACACGAATACAAGATTCTATATATCATATGACTTTTAAACGCATTTTTATTCACGATTTTTCAACAAAAATGTCAACATTTCACCATAACTAAACGCGAGGTCATTAAGGACGTTGTACGTTTTGTTTGTTTGTTTGTTTTGAAGCTTTGAAGTTTAACGGCCCATTTAACACTACTAATGTCCTTTTTGAGCTTGTCAGTTTACCTATCCAAACTATTTCTGGGCAGTCTTATATGTAAGCAGTTAGCCAGTGCAGTGAATATTCTTTCGCCAGAAAATAACAACTGTCTTTCTTGAATCAGTGGAAGGGTGAGTATGACAGTAGAAAAACTTCCGTGATCTATCTATATTAACGAATGTTGCCAACCCCGGCAGGTGCCTAACCCGCGCCCCCCCCCCCCCCCCCCCCCCCCGATCACCAGTCAGATGCGCACCAGACTGAGCTACCGAGACCGGCTGACGTCGCGCGTGTAACGTTACAGGCGTGTATAGCTAATTTGCACAACTACCGATTTTATTACATGGCGTTTTTACATTCTACGACCCGACGTGATATGCCTTTAAAAATAAAGTTAATAAGAGCGTTCATTATACGCTGCGTTGTGATACAATCCAAATTTTATTATTCTTCAATTTCAGGTGTGTTTAATCCAGTGAGTTTAGATGTATTTGAGAACAAGATGTTCTGGGTATCACAAGTGAATGGTACAGGCTACTATATGAATAAGTTCGGTAAAGGGAATACATCCATTATACAGACCGGATTGCTTTTACCGACGGCAGTCCGGATGTTCCATTATAGAAGGGTGAATCTCAATGGTAAATATTTATGTTTTCTCGATTCGATAAAGTATGAAACCGTTTACTATATCTTTATATGTATTTATATTAACAAATTGTTGCCATATGCCGTAAATCACAGGGACTTTGAGACATAGATTGTGCAGAGCTGAATTCGACCGCACTGCCCAGACAAAGTGATGCAAAATAGAAGTAGAGGCAATGATTAGGAATCGATACAATTAACCCACAGCTCCCTTCTGAGACACCGAAGGGAAAGAAATACAAACATGAAGCAACAGACCCCAATGGAAACTCCAACAGCGGAAAGCCAATAGGATATGTCTGACCGTCCCCACATATAAACGCTTTTGGTTTGCTTGGATGGAAGAATTTGAGATGTCATTTCATCTCAATGTCGGGTAAAAGTCCCACAAAGTTGGAAGCAACGTTTCGAAAATAGTGTCGATGGTGACGTCCAAAATTAAACAAACCCCAAACAACTGTAAATTGTCATTCTCTCGATAAGAATCGGTCCCAATACTTTTCGGGCTAAGTGTCTAACTGTTGGTTTTCTTATGCTCCAGCATTTCAGTGGTTTCTTGCTGTCGAGTCCTCACCGTTGTTTCATCTTTGTGGTTGTTTGATATTTGTGTCCACGGAGATGTTGCACTGATGAGTTAGGAGGCTTCATGCGGACTGAACAAATTATCTGTCTTAATCTCGACGGAAGTAATGGCGAGAATTGTGACCACGTAAAAATCGATTTAAGCCCATCCAGTGGAATTCGTTTCCACTGACCGTTCCAATGCTGTTCTTCTGTCACGGTTTATTTTTGTTATGGTTTGTCTTTGGGTTTTTGTGTTGCTTAAATTATTTTATTTTGGATAGCCTATTGGCCATTTTGTGGGAAAGTGATTGTCCTTTTGGCTTTCCGCTGTTGGTGTTTCCATTAGGGTCTGTTGTTTCATGTTTGTGTTTCTTTCCCGTTGGTGTCCCTGATGGGAGCTGTGGGTTAATTGTATCGATTCCTGATCATTGTCTCCACTTCTACTTAACAGGAGTTTGAGATAACATTAGGTAAAATATGAGACACAGACAGAAAACAAAAGCGACGCTTTCCAAAATGCACGTAAACTGTTGAGTAGCAATTTTAGACATCGTTAGTTGACATATCGTGAGTAACATGTATATTGTGATACGAGCCTAGCATAGTGTAGAGAAATAAGTAATAGACATAGGACAGCGTCACAAAATAATGAGGTGATAAATATATTGAAAACTGTCATTTGGGGAGGTAAATCGGAGGTTTTACGGTCGGAAATTTCGTTTCACGGCGATGCGTTCGGGGATCCGTAAAACGTAGTTAGCGACTGTAAAAGCTACGATTTACCTTTTCAATACAGTTATCCCCGTTCTAATGCACGTATGTGGTTAATAAGTTAAAAATTGAACTATTCTGCACAATGTGGCAAGCGCGGCGAGCTGTATAAAACCAAATGCCAGCCAATGAAAAACAATAATATGTGATGACGTCGGGTTTCCGACAGAATATCGCAGAATATACTAACTCAAATTTTGACGTTATCCAATCAGACATCGCGTTACATATGCAAGTGCATTAGAACTGCAGATATACTTCGCGACGAAGCCCCAAGAAGTACATCGCAAATATTGAGTGACACATCCCACATGGCTACACTAGTTTGGACTGAGCATGTAATGGTCACCAAATTTTGTTTCTCTATTTGAATTCAAACCAACAGTTAGTGGCCTGTTAATTAAGAGTGGCATCGCTGTTGAAATTATAATCAAAAGAACCTTTATATGCTTGACCTGTAGGTCACACATCTATAAAGGGTTAACCTCTAAGCACTGAAGGTCATTTAGCATCATCGGCGGTTAAGGATAAATTTGTCAGTTGATGCATTTTCAGTGAAATAGAGAAAACAAGCAGGCCTTAACAAAAAAAACAAAACAGCAATAAGGACGCTTTTGCTGCATTCAATTAGTTTCTCTTCATTAAAACATATGTTGTGTGCAGCCGTCAAATAACGATAGTAGTGTCATTATAACGATTACCAATAACGTTATGAGAGGAAAAATTAATGTTGCTTATTTCCTTAATTTTTTCCTTCTTGTCTGGAGCTGTGAATTTGAAGTGTTTCGTGTAGTCTAGTCTTTCGTTTAAAGGGTTTCCCGTCTCTTTATCAAGATTAATTGCTCTCACAACATCTGATTTGACAGAGTTCTGGACTATTGTATATCATTGAAATACAAGGCTTTAATCAGGCCTTTCAATTTTGCCATACAATTTCAATGGAAAACGTCCCACCTACAACAGGTTGGCTGTCCATACCAAAATGTCAATAATAACAACTGGATGACCTCAAAAAGATAATGTAGGATGTGATACAAAATATGAAAACATAACCTTTACTATATCTCTCTAAATAAACCTTACAATAGCCCAAAACTGTTTATAAATGTAATCCAACAGTTTAAAGTTAGGTTTAAGAAAGCATACAAATGTTTAAAGATCAAAGACAACAAGATGACCATCATAATATCCATTTATTCTTCCATTTTCATACAGACTAGAGTGAAAGAAAACTTGTTACCTTAGCTCCCATGCGTTTGTTACCATTGTAATGAGCTCTCGGGAATGCCAATCTTTAGATTTCCCACTGTAACACTTGTAACGCATGCAATGAAGGAAGATAAAACTATATATATTTGGTACACCCACATTCAACTTGTACTTCGTGCAACGGGCTGTATCTATCCAATTTAGCTACACCGTAGCATAGTATAACGATGTGATTGTACACATAAAATGATATGTATATATGTTACAAAAATAATCCTGTTCAATCTTTGGGCCAATTTTGTGACCTATCACCGCAAAATATATATTTTGCATGATAGGTTTTAAAAGTCTCGTATTTGTCTAAACCTCGGTAGATCAAAGCTTGGCATGATGATAGACGTTATCGTCAATATTCATGCAGTGTTATCCATAGCTCTGCCTATATACGTCAGTTCAAGGCGATGGGATATAAATAGTGTGACGTTTAGACAAAGCGCCATCAGACGAGCTGCCACTATCTAGATGTGTTTGTTTTGTAATCAAGAAATTGTGTTTAAGGTTACAAATCATTTTCTTTATAATTTCACAGTGAAGTCTCGGTGCCCAAAGAAAGGTTCAACATGCAGCCATCTTTGCTTACTGGTGCCCGGAGGATTCCGTTGTGACTGCCCTAATAATTCTACTTTTATAGAAGGCAGCAAGACTATTTGTGATGCAGGTACAGATATCTAGATTTTGTACAATGTTCCGACATACAAAATATACTTTTATAAAGTAATAATATGCTATGTTTGATGAAAAGACAGATAGTTCTTATGTTATATAAAGATTATTATTTCTTTTTATATAAAATGCAAAGGAAAATAAAAATCAAAAATGAGTTCCTTTAAGAGCAATGAAAACATTCATAAGAAAGGAGGTGGGCCATACTACATAGTTTCGGCTAACAAAGCCTCATCAGTGACCCTGTAATGATCCGGCAAAGAAAGCCAGAGGAAACATACTGCAATTTTGCGAATTTCGAATAGGCAGTCGATTCAAAGACTGATCTAAATCAAAATGGGGTACAAGTAATTAAAAACCTGTCTAGAATATGAGTCTAAACCAATAATTTATTTCTGATTTCTCAGAATATTCACGCTGATCTCAAAGGACCAAAAGTAAAATATAAACTACACTATGGTTGATGTACGGGGAGACGTTATCAGTGACCCTGTAATGATCCGGCAACGGAAGCCAGAGGAAGCATACTGCAATTTTGCGAATTTCGAATAGGCAGTCGATTCAGACTGATATAAATCAAAATGAGGTCCAAATAATTAAAAACCTGTCTAGAATTTGAGTCTAAACTTATAATTTATTTCTGATTTCTCAGAATATTCACGCTGATCTCAAAGGACCAAAAGTAAAATATAAACTGCACTATGGTTGATGTACGGGGAGACGTTTTACGGCCGCCTGATTCCCAATGATCAGTACATGCAGATCTACGTCTCATGTTAAAGGCTCAATGTAATTGGCTCAATGTAATTGACACCCTCAAAAACCCACATTATCTGACACCGCGTTGGTTGTACAAGGGTAATTATTATTTCCAGTGTTTGTCCTTAACGATATAAAAGTGTTTGCAAGGCATGACCTTTTTATGCCCAATGAACCAAAGATTCGGGGGGCAAATAGATTTTGGTCTGTCTGTCTGTTCATCTGTTTATCTGTAAGTCTGGTTGTCTGTCTGCAGAAACCTAAGTATTGGACATAAGTTCTGAATGGTAACAGAGAAAGAGGACTTCATATTATACACGTGCTTTCCGTGTCAAAAGACCTTTCAAATAGTAGTATATTTGTTGACCCCGTGACTTTGACCTTGATGCTCATCTTTCTTTTTAAAAACTTCAACATTGGTGATAACTTTTGATTGGTAAGTATTAGCGCTTTCATATTTCACGTGTGCATTCCCTATCACAATACCGTTTCAATGATACTATAATTGTTTACCTCATGATCTTGACCTTGACGTTTGTCCTACTTTTTAAAAACTTTAACATCGATCATAACTTTCGATTGGTAAATGATAGGGCTTTAATATTTCACAAGCGCATTTTATGTCATAAGATCTATCACGCGGTACCATAATTATTTACTTAGTGACGTTGACCTTGTCATTCGACCTACTTTTTTAAAAAATTAAATTTGGCCGTAACATTTGATTGGTTAGTGGCAGTACTTGACTATTTCATATGTGCATTCCTTGTCACAAGTCCTTTCCAGTGGTACCATACTATTTGACCTAGTGACCTTTACCTTGACATCTGACCTACTTTTTAAAGTAGAAGTAAAACAAAGATCAGGAATTGATACAATTAACTTACTCCACCCATAAAAGACACCAAAGGGAAAGAAATACAAACATTAAGCGACCAGACCATAATGGAAACCTAAACAAAGGAAGGCCATAAGGACAGTTACTTTCCCACAAAATGGCCATATGGCCATCCAAAACCAAAAGACACAAGTGATACACACAGTAAGTAACATACAACAACATAAATAAATCGCCACAGAAGAGCCGCCTTGGAACGGTCAGTGGAAGATTTCCACTGGGGGGCTTAAATCGATTTTACGTGGCCACAATCCTCGCCCTTACTTCCGTCGCGATTTATACAAATAATTTGTTCAGTCCGCATGAAGGCCTCCTAACTCATCAGTGCAACATCTCCGTGAACACAAAAATCAAAGAACCACAGAGGTGAGACAACGGTGAGGACTCGACAGCAAGAAACCACTGAAATGCTGGAGCAAAAGAAAACCAACAGTTAGACTCCGATGAGCCCGACCAGAGACAGAGCATCAGGCACCAACCGACATTATCTCTCTAATTTTCAATAAGCCTTTACGTTGGAGCCGTCATAGAATCTGAGGCCTGACCCACCGGCGTGCAATTAAAGAGGGAAGCAAAGTTGCCAACCGTGATTGGGTTAACTACCATGCATGCAGTCTGTCGTATAATATCCATGTTGTACCCAATCTTTTTATATCGAAGAATGATTTTACGAAATTGGGTGCTGAAGTCATTGCGGTTATATATTTTTCTGAATTTATATGCTAAGTCACCATAAAATTCGGGTTCCGATAGACCTTGTTGCAGAAGAGATTTAAGTCCAATATTGAATTTTGAAATTAAATCAGAATGGCGTCTATAAAATTTTGAAAAGGCTTTGCGTAGTTTATGGTACCGATAACCCTGATTAAGGAGTTTAGCCGTTAATAATTTATTACGAGTGTTGAAGTCAGTTACATGACTACACACTCTAGCAAATCGAATTAATTGCGAAATATAAACGCCATAGGATGGCGCACGAGGAACATCACCATCCAAAAAAGGAAAATTTACAATCTCAAAATCAAAGTCATCGCGTTTATCATTAATTTTGCACGAAACAAATCCATCTACAATAGACAGATGTAAATCCAAAAACGGGGCCTCGGTATCAGAAGAATTTGCTTTATTTAACTGAAGTTCTAGGGGGTAAATCTGACTGATCAAACCATCAAAATAGGTATTATCAATATTTAATAAATCATCTAAATATCTAGAAGTAGAGCTAAAAGCTTCAATAATTTCAGATTGGTTATCAATGGAAAGCGACAAAATGAAGTCTCTTTCATAACAATACAAGAACAGATCAGCCACAAGAGGTGCGCAATTAGTACCCATCGGAATACCCACAATTTGTCTAAATAACTTAGTACCGAATCTAATATAAATATTGTCAAGTAGAAAGGTGAGGGCATCACACACTTTCTGACACTTTTTTAAAACCTTTCTTGTCATAAGGCCTATCCGGTGATACCATAATTTTGACCTTGTGACATTGGCCTTCATGTTTGGCCTACTTTTTAAAGATTTTAACATGTAACATAACTTCCGATTTCTACGTGATAGGTCTTTCATATTTCATTTGTGCTTGACTTGTGACAAGAATTTTCCATTGATACCATAATTGTTGACCTTGTTACCTTTACATTGATCTACTATTTAAAAAACTTGAACATCAGCCATACCTTTTGATTGGTTTGTGACAATGTTTTCATATTTCAAATGCGCTGTCCAGGAACATCCGTGTTTCACAAACACATCTTGTTTTATGTCATATTCAACTTCTTTACAGCTGGTGCCAATGGAATGTGTGGCAGCCGTAAGAAATGCGCACCTCTTTATCACAATTTAGATCATATTTTCTAGTCCAATGTGACCATTAACTCTGTTGTGGGATTTTTTTACATATTTGACGGCCACCGAAACTCCCTTGTCTGGTCTAGTAAAAACAAACTTGAACACTTCTCAATTTTCAGTTCCGTGGGTAATTTTGTGCTTCAAAGGACAACCATGTTTTCGGCATAATATAAAGAAAGAATATATTGCACCAAAATCACAGAATCTTTGTTTTGATTTTCAGCAATCGAAGAAGGTAAACCTATCATCTCACCATGTGCCTGCTGGAACGGTGGTACCTGTGTTGATACTAAAAATGACACTACAATATGTTTCTGTCCAAAAGGTAAAAGCAGAGTGACCTATCCAATTAATGACCACTAGTGTTTTGTCCATTGAAGAATCACTCGTGTATAGGATGAGTACTTAATAGAATATCGTTGTCTTTGATGGATTTTTGCCTTTTCATAAATTACAAGATCACAATGGAAAGATACGGAGAAATTTTGCGATAACTTTACAACCTGTGTAGCCAATTTCAAATGTACATGTACATATTTTATACAAAACGACCCGTTATGGCATTTCTTACTAAACTGAGGATGACAGCACAGTGGTTAGTGCACTTACTTATGATTCTTGAGGCCCATGTTTGTTCTGACACAGGTGATAACATATCGGAGTCAAAACACGCTCCATTGGCATTATTTGCAGGGACTAATGTCATGAAGTGTGCGATCCTTCGGATCAGGAAGTTAACTGGAGAGCTCTTATGAAGTGATGTTCATTCCCCGTTTCAGTTAAGGACCCCTTCTGCAATTAAATGATTACTCGGCAATCATTCACCCTGCAAATCATCACGAAAACACACCTAAATAATTTTAATCCGCTCAAACCCCACTTTTATATAGAAAAACTGGGGTTTGCAGGGGGGGGGGGGTACTCGTTAGAACCAGCGGTTCCAACGAGTACCAACAATCTATATTTTGAGCAGAAATATCGAGTACCCACTCTCTATATTTCAGAGCAGAAATAAGAAAAATATCACAGTTTTTCATCTTAAAATTTCGCTTTTACAGTGGTAAAGAATGCATTGTATTTGCATAGGCGTGTTTTCGTAATGACGGAGTGATTATTACATCTTCCATGACCCTACGGATATAGAGGCAAAATAAAAGAAGTAATAGCATAACCCTTTGTCTGTAAGCTTCCAGTTCTAATATTATACAAAAATGACGTAAAAAGAACACTTCTCTTCTTCCAAGAAAACGCTCCTCATAAGGTTGACCCTTTTAAGCCCCACTTCTATCTTCGTTTTTTTTTCTTATAACTGCTTAAAACCATTGACTGTGTGCACTAGCTAGAGGTAAGGGCGAGGATTATGGCAATGTAAAATCGATTTAAGCCCCCCCAGTGCAATTCTTTCCACTGATTGTTCCAAGGCAGTTCTTCTGTTGTAGTTTATTTATATTGTTGTTTGTTACTGTGAGTATCACTTGTGTTTTTTTTTATTTTGGATGGCCATTTGGCCATTTCATGGGAAAGTTACTGTCCTTATGGCATTCCTTTGTTTATGTTTCCATTATGGTCTGGTCGCTTCATGTTTGTGTTTCTTTCCCTTTGTAGTCTTTGATGGGTGGAGTAAGTTAATTGTATCGATTCCTGATCTATGTTTTACTTCTACTTAGAACCGTCTCGGTTCTATCGAGTCCCCAAAGCACTAATATGAAACATATCAGAAAAGTTTCATATTTTGCTGGTAAAATTTGCAATATATTTGTATACGCGTGTTTACTTAATGGTACATTTCCTAACAGTTTTATAAAAAAAATTTAATCGATCATTGGTTATTTGAATTAACTGATAATCGATTACAAAACTGGATCCGGCTGCATCCACTAATGACCATTCGCCATACCACTGGGAAAGCACACCAATTTGAAGAAAGCTATCCCCACAGGCACGTTGCATCGAAAGTGAAACATCGTTTTCAACGTTGTTTCAACAATGATTGAAGGTTGAGTGTCTGCATGGATCTTTCTTTCCTTAACAAAGACTCCTTTTGGATTAAACCTTTGTAGTTTAAACCACTCATCTTACAAAACATATGTCGTGAGATTGATTCCAGGTTTCTCCAGTTTGCGAGTGACTATCTTAACCCATTCTAGGCGGGAAATCCCTTAAAGGGTAGCCTGCCAAACAGCGCAGGCCAAGATCGAAAATGGATTAAAATGAAAAATAGGCCTGACGTCCCTTAAATGAACACTGGACTTTTCCAATATATAGCAGTGTAAGAGTCCACGGTATACAATGGTCTAACTGCGGTCCTATCTCCACACGACTTTAGTTTTGGGTTGTAGGTACGTCTCAAATAAACAAAAGAACACATTACGATAACACATCCGTGTGATATAATGCATTTTTCATATTTCAAAAAGGTAAGTTCATGATGAAAATTTGTGTTATTTATCTGATTTATATTCGAAACATAGGTTTTGAATGATCGTTAGATCCGACTCAATGTGGCGGTCCTAACGAGTACCCACAACCTATGACTTAGACATGAAATAAGGAAAATGATGTTTACCGCTGTAAACCCCAGTTTTCTCTATATAAAGTGGAGCTAAAACGGGTGTTTATTTCACGGATATGTTCACGTGATAAAATAAAACCCTTACATATGATTGTTTCTGTATCATTTATTATGATACAGCAACGAACCACTGAAAAAGTTATCAGCAGTATCCACTACTTGTTTCCCAAAGAAAGGAAAATGAGCCAGCGCATGACAATACCTACAATAAGACATGTGCGCCCAGCGAAGACTCAGATCAGCCTGCGCATCCATAAAGTCTAAACAGAGAGTTCTGGTGTTGAATGAAGGAGCATTTGGCCCTTAGCTATCCTTAGAGCGCACAACGGAGACTCTGTTCGGACTGCACGGATGCATAAGCTTGTCTTAGTCTTCGTTGGGCGCACATGTCTTATTGTAGGTTTTGTAATGCGCTGGCTTAAATGATAATTTCTTCCTTAAGTTCTTTTCTGTCCATATAAATTACGATTTACAAAGCTTTACATTAAGCAGATTAGTTAATGTTAAATGGGATGTCAACAGATGGGGCAAGATCACTAGCATTTTGAATGATGAGTAATGTACCGCGTTATATTTCGATGACAAAAAAAATGTTGAACAGTTTGTCAAATTCTTTGTGCCTGTCCATTAAAAATAGAAGTGAAGGCAATGATCCGGAATCGATACAATTAACCAACAGCTTCCATCAGAGACACCAAAGGGAAAGAAACACAAACATGAAACAACGGACCCTAATGGAAACATCAACATCGGAAAGCCAGAAGGACAGTTACTTTCCCTCACTAAGGCCAATTGGCTATCCAAATGAAAATAATATAAGCGATACAAAGGCTCAGAGACAAGCAATAACAAATATAAACCGCGACAGAAGAACCGCCTTGGAACGGTCAGTGAAACGAATTTCACTGGTGGGGTGCTTAAATTGCTTTTTACGTAGGAACAATCCTCGCCATTACTCCCGTCGCGATTTAGACAAATAATTTTTCAGTTCACATGAAGGCCTCCTATCTCATCAATGCAACATCTCCGTGAACAAAAAAAAATCACACAACTATAGAGATGGAACACCGATGAGCACTCGACAGCAAGAAACTACTGAAATGCTTGAGCAAAAGAAAACCAACATGTAGACTCCGGAGACTGAATTCAGACAAGTTTTAATTAGTTTTATTAAAGAATACTGAAAAAAAGAACCAATCGCGCCTTAAATTGAGGTTTTGTGGACCTGTAAAGCCGGCAAACAATTTGCGGTAGGTACAAATGTTTTGTTTATTGCCACATCGGTTGTTTGGTCGGTCATGTATAAATACGGAACTGTTTACCTAGTCTGCAGTTTCTGAGCGGACAGCTGAGTGTACTAAATTTTACTACTGAATTTTTCTCCCGGTTCTGTGGTTTCTTCCCAACTCTGAATAAAGGTCGTCTCAATATAAGTGATGTTTTCTTGAAAGGGCCGTCAACCAAAAACAAAATCTTCAAGTTAACAAGTCCGTATAATACACAACACATCCCTCTAAATAGAAGTAGAGGCAATGATCAGGAATCGATACAATTAACCACCAGCTCCCGTCAGAGACACGAAGGGAAAGAAATACAAACATGAAGCAACAGACCCCAACGGAAATACCGGCAGCATAAAGCCAAAAGGACAGTTACTTTGCCACAAAATGGGCAAAAGGCTATCAAAAATAAAATAATACAAGCGACACAAACACCCAAAGACAAACAATAACAAAAATAAATCGCGACAGAAGAACGGCCTTGGAACGGTCGGCGGAAACGAATTCCACTGGGAGCTTAAATCGATTTTACATAGCCACAATCCTCGCCCTTACCTGTTTATAGAGAAAACTGGGGTATTCGTTATTTTGCATATATATACTCCAAGACCTAGGTAGTGGGTAGTCGTTAGCACAAACTCATAGAGGAATACCGAAAACCAACCTTTTGTGTATAAATAAGCAAAATATCAGAAAAATAATTGTTTTCGGGATATGAAAGAACGCACTATGTCACATGGATAATTCTTACAAAATACCTATTTTGCCCTCATCAATTCTTTGCTTTAACAATTGACCCCTTTCTCAGATAAGCTAAGAGAAAATCTAAATTCCCTTAACAATAAGGGCTAATTCTTTCCTTTAACAATTGACCCCTTTCTCACATGTGTTTAGAGAAAAAATCAAAATGAAGCTGAAGTTTTCCATCACTTTGGAAATGCCTCAGTGAGACGGTTCTAAGGAGCATCCATATCCTATGCTCGGAGCATCAATAAGACAAATATCACAAACTTTCATAGGCAAAAGCAATTTGGTAGAAATGGAAGAATGCACTTTGTCACACGAGTGTGTTATGTAATGTCTGGTTAAAAAAACGTATGGAAATATGTCAAGTGTATCTATTCTATTTTCATGAAGTTTCCTCTATATCATTTTTTTCTAATTTAAGGATACTCAGGAAACCTGTGTGAACATGTGGAACCGGTTAAACTGGAGCACGATTTTAGAATCTCACGTGAGTAGGGGATTTAGCAGAAACACATGAGCATGGGCTATTAGCCCTCTTTTCTTCCATCCTATTAGAGTCAATGTTTGTTCCTTCTGAAGTCAAAAACCAGGTTTTTTCCGATGAATGGCGCACCTAGGACTAGGTTGTCTGTAGTCTATATTTAAGAAACAGATCAACTGTCACGTGACTTCCGGTGAGTGGGTGGTTGAGCTAGCCCGCGGCTCCGTTCAGCCTCACACACACCCAAAGGCAGCGTGCTTCAAGATAGACGAGGGGTGGTCTAGTCGAGAAAGAACAAGGTCCAAGTAACACAAATATTTATTTACAACATCACTTCAATAAAACAGTACACGTCACTTCAATAAAACAGTACACAACACACACTCACTTATGGAAAACAACCGTTACTTATGGCCATGTGCACAATGCTCTTAGGAGCAATAAGTTAATTCCTTTTCTGTTCCCATTTTTAGGATTGTAATATACGAGATGTGTTCATATTTTGAACCATACACGTTTAAGGAGATCTCTCTGATACACGGGACGCCTGTATGCCTCCTTCACACGTCATTCATGTTGGAGATTCTTCCTTCATATAAGAGATTCGTTTCTGACTACGCCAAGTATGGATTACCCTCTTGGCTTGACAAAATAGTCGATTAGATGCTACTACGGGCCACAGGCCATTGGTAGATCATAAAGCCTTGTAGATGTCTGAAATTAACGAACATCTCATAATAATCTCTGCTAACCTCAACTTTTCAAATTCTCTCCCTGATGTGTGATGCCATGCCCGCGCAAGTGGGGGGGGGGGGGGGGGGGGGGGTTGTGAAACTTTCAGGATAATTTGACCTTTGACAAATGCGATAAATGAAAGCCACCCCTCATTGCACAGGAAACTTGCATAACAGATCACTAGGAGCGGGCAAGCGAGCGTTATATCAACGTATATTCGACGTCAACGGTCATGACGTCAACGTCAATTTGACGTCACGATGTTGCGGCCAAATACACGTGGTGGGACTGATATAACCTCAGTGCACCAAAGCTTACTACATTTAAGACAAAACTATTACACTTAAGAAACGAGCTTATACATGTACAAATAAAATACAGAAACATTACACTTTTAAATGATTGGAATTGTCCCTTTGAACGCCATTGCGCAAACAACCAATGCGTTACCATAAATATAATGTTCTTCTAACAAAACATATGGCTGAAAATGACGGTGCAAAAGTGTGCCATTTGTTCCCTACTTCTGCCCAGAATACGGACCGCGTCCACACGTTAGAACAGTATCACTGCGTGAGGCCGTTCTAACGAGTACCCAAAGCATAAACACGAAAAAATGAGTGCACCACCGTTATTTTAACACTGCAGCGACAATGTATCGCTCGGAGTACTCTGATATAAGTACACCGACTCTAAACTAAGGATAAAGGGTACTAACTCATGATGACAACCAGCCGTAGATGCTGGGACTCCTCGCCTTGCCAACAGACGGCGAGTAAAGGACATTATTTTGTCATGCATCATCGAGTACAGTATGCTCGCCCAGTCTTACAGGCTAGACCGGTGAGCAAAATGTACTCCCCTCAAAATATCTGGAAAATCTGCTTGGAGCCATATGATTGATAAAAAACATATCGCGCGTAGACGCAGGTGGCGTCTGATCAGGGTCAACAGAAAATGCGACCTGGCACTATTTCATTAAAACTTTCATTGGATCTGAACAGTCTTCCAACGAAAGAAGAGAAAAAAACATGTAAAATAACATTATTGCGAAAATTCAGTGCTGCGTCTGATCAGGACCTTCAATGCAATGAAGCGCCGATAATGATGGTATGTGTGACCTTAAACTGCGCCTGATCAGAATCTACACAAATTATATTGCAAAAAGATGCGTGCGTGCGTGCCCTATGAACAAACGCCGTCTTACACGGTATATTTTAATCCTAACGCAGTTATCTCCCCTTCTATGAACGCGGGTACATAAATCGCCAAAATTATCTACCCTTACAATAGATGGCGATCCATGTAAGCAATAGATCCAGCGCCTTAGTTCCATTTCTTCTCTGCCCAACACTAAGGTGCCCCCCCCCCCCCTTATGTGCTGTACAGGGAAAAGAAATGGCAATATTAACACAAGAAGGATACTGACAAGCAAGAATAGCGCTGCATCTAAGAATCAAAGATAATAAATAAAAATCATTTTACTCACTGCTATCGGCCTATGCTCGATACTGCAACATCGGCTCTGCAAATAATGTCCCACAGCCGATGTTGAGCGGTCAGTTACTTATATAGGGATGGGTCAGTACACGTGTACGATCATGCGATGGCCTTGCCACAATACAGGGATTATTCTGGTGAAAATGCTGATGGGGCCATTTTGACTAAAAAGCTAGCTTCCGAATGGCTACTCCCTATCTCCCCCCATGTAAAAATGGCCCATGCTTTCCAAAACAAGGGGCCATTTTCAAAACTGATGGGACTATGGCCCCATGGCCCTGCCCAAAATAATCCCTGCAATAGCTCGCAAAAGTCGGGTCGCCTGATCGTCACGTCACCTGTATAGAGTACCGCATAGGCCAGCCAGCAGAGAATAACAGAGGGTTCAAGAAGGTTAGTTGGTTAGAAAATACGCCCTCTTAACAAGATCTGTCTAATTTGACAGACGTAACTTCCATCAAGAACATATGTTTAGGTGTGTGCAGGTCCGAAACCGTCCGAAAAGAACGAAGAAACCTACGTTTATCAAGAAAAACATAGTTGGACAGTTTTCTCGACAAGGCCTAGCTACCGTAGCACAAAACAATATAAAAATTCGGTTAACTTGTAAACATGTCAGTATTGCTCTCTTGTAAGAGAATAAGTAATTACATGCCTATAAGTTTCGGGTTGAAAATAAGAAACCTTGTCGTGACATCAACTCTAACTGTGATTTGTTGAGTAATAAATCACAATTTGGAGGTCAGTTGTAAAGTAGATCAAATTACGAGCGCGCACCGACAAACTGTGATATATTACTTAATAATTCACAGACTAGAGCTGTCAGATCTATTTCGATTCCAACACACCGAAAATCGGCATTCATGCAAAATCTCACAACTTGTCGCCATTGTTAGAAGAAAACCCGCTAAAATTTTCGACTGAAACACAGGCATTTATATACTTTTCTAACATTTTCGATGCAAGAAAATGACATTACACCGTCTAACGTCAAAGAAATCGACTAGTGACGTAATAAATTGGGTGATTTTAATGACGTTACCTATCACGCCCTTCCGAGCTGAGATTTGTTGCATAATATTTCACTGTTCCTTTCCATTGCCTATATAGGCACGCTGTGTTAGAATTACAAGTCTTTTTTTATTATTGCTTCCCCTGCGGAGTTTTAAAAGTATCTAAGGGTCAGGAACGATGCCTAATTGGATGAAACTAGCTTCTTTGGCCTAGAAACACTACAGATTTCAGTTCTGTAGTCCTTGCTTCCATGAAAAGACCATTTTATATAGAGGATCTTACATGAGTGTTCATGTAATATTAAATTTATTAAACGGTTTGAGGAAAAGGTATATAATGCCACTTTTAAAAGTCCCCTTTTGAACAATCCCAAGGATGGTCTTAATAAAGGAACTGTAATGTATATCTAGAGGCAGAATTTAAGCAGTTTTGTAATCTATAGTACTGCTACAAGTAGACTTTAAAACGAGACTCAGAACTTCTTTTTCTAAATAACTTGTTGATGGTATTGAAAGGCGGTTGGCATGTGCATAGCTTTATTATATACCGTCAACAAAACACTGGAGTATACTACCAGTTTTCCTACATTAACATACAGAAACCCGTAACATCTTTCTCGCATTTTTCGATTCCGCATCACTTTTTTATCGCCCCCCCCCCACCCCCACCCCGCAAATCGGGGCTTGAAGAAATAGATGGGCTGCATGATGTTTCCACGCAGAGCTGAAACCAACTACACATGAGTACTGGTAAAGTGCTTAGAGGAGCTAAGCCTACCCACGTAAAGCGGTACGAGTCGGACCGTCCATGCTTATAAACTCTATTGTATTGGGTTCATTGGGCGACAGGGCTTGAGATGTCATTTCATCACAATGTCCGGTAAAAGTCCCACAAAATTAGAAGCAACGTCTCCAAAATGACCTATACAGTGTTGACGGGAACGTTAAACATCAAATCAAATCACCTTTTTACTAGCTCTGAGCTACGGTATCTGTTGCTACGCTAAAAAGATGCCATATGTCATGCATATTCAAAGTGTGAAATGATGGCGTTACTTACACGCCGAGTGTAACGTCAAATTTTCCCGCTTATTATGTTTGAAAACAAAGTTAATATATTTAACATATTAACATATTTAATATTTAGTAGCAAGATGTATATGATAACCATGTAACCACTATAGTTAATCGATAGGCCACAAAGTGGCTCAACACGTATATCTGTCCACATCTCACGCATCACACTCAACGTTCCGCGACTGGTATGATACATTGAACTAGAACCATCCAGTAGACTTGATAAATGTTGCAGATCAAGTTACTGTAGTAATCATGTGTATTTATTTCAGATATAGCGACTATTGTGGTACCGACAGTGGTATTATCAGTTCTTACCATTGGCATACTAATCGTCATTATCATTATTCTGAAAAGAAGGTAAGTACATTAAAGAAATGAATGCAATTTTTATTGTTCATTGAAATATGAACAGCATCGTGACACGATCAAAGTCTTATATGATCAGCATCGGGTCCCGAACCAAAGAACCACCTACAGTAGAACTTCGATGGCTCGAACAACGATGGCTGGTTTACCGTGGATGAGTCGAACCCATTCTTGAGCACATAGCGAAATCCTCTACATAAGAAATAGTGGGAGATAATTAAGGAGATTTTAGTCGTTTATCTCGCAAATGTATGCTGTGTGTACTCATTAGAATCGCATCTTCGAGGCGATTCTAATGAGTACACACAGCACACATATTCATTATAGAACACCGAAAAGATGTCTAAAAGTATCTCGTTATGCCTCCTGGCAGTATCTCTCAGTGGTTCGAACTACCCCTGTCTCGAACAGATTTTCGAGGTCCCAAAGGTGTTCGAGCCATTGAAGTTCTACTGTATATAAAAAAAAGATGCCCAGGAAGAGCCACAATCAAGGATTGCAGCCTGCCTACATATAGCACCAAGAGGAAGAGTAACTAACAACAAGGTAGAGAAAAAAAAAGGATAAAAAGAAACACAAACAGCACAGCTATCAGCTCCTTCTTCCCACAAGAAGTGACCAAGGTACAACCTACAGCAGAACTTCGATGGCTGGAACACCGGTGGCTCGTTACCATGGATATGTCGAACCCATTCTTGATCTCCTAGCGAAATCCTCTACATAAGAAATAGTTGGGGATAATTAAGGAGATTTCAGTCTTTTATCTTGCAAATGTATGCTGTGTGTACTCATTAGAATCGCCTCGATGGGGCGATTCTAATGAGTATACACAGCATACATTTTCATTATAGGACACCGAAAAGATGTCTAAAAGTATCTCGTTATGCCTCCTGACAGTAACTCTCAGTGGCTTGAGCTACCCCTGTCTCGAACAGATTTTCGAGGCCCCAAAGGTGTTCGAGCCATTGACGTTCGACTGTATTAACGCTCGGCTCGATATGAGTGGAATAATCTTGAAAGGACCGTAAAGCCAAAATAATAAATAAATGAGCACAGACAACATGAAGAGCCCCGTCGGAAAATCCGACACAGCTACATTTAAAATAAACAACATTAGAACCGCCGCCTTAGGACGGTCATTAGCGAGAACCACTGGGGATCTTATATCGATTTATGGGCTCAACCTTCACTCTTGGTTCTAATATTATTTACAACACGTCACATACGAGGACTGTTCAAATATGGATGCAAGTAGAACGTTTTCTCATGCACTAATGCGAAAATCACCTGGAAATAAATATCACAGCGTAGAAAACATTTTACCTATAAATTGTTTCAAAACCTGTTAAAATCCGTCCACTTTAGCCATGTATATCGTTTGATAAACACTGTCTACTCTTGTATACTAATACAAAACATGGTTGGAAGAAGGTCAGAGTACGCCGTTGAAATACGGTCCTATATTAAGAATCGTTGTATTCTTGGTATACGGTGCAAAGACATATGTTCGGTTTATGGCCATAATGAAATGTCTTTTCCGACAGTGTTTCGTTGGTGTAAGAAATTCAGCTGTGGGCTAGGCTCAACAGAAGATGCACCACATGATCGTCGACCGAAAAGAGCAACATCTGCCAAGATGGTTGCTAGAGTGAAAGAAATAGTTGCTACCGATGCACGATACACCACTATGCAAATAGCTAGTTCGGTTGGCATCTCATTAGGAGCAGCTCATACAATTCTGAAACGGGTTTTGAAAATGAGAAAGATCTGTGCTAGATGGATTCCCCATCTGTTGACAGATGAGCAGAAAAAGGACACGCGTTCAGTGCGCCAAGAAGTTGCTTAAAAAGTTTCCAAATTACAATGCACGGTCTTTCGCTAATGTCGTCACGGGTGACGAGACATGGGTTCACTTTTTTGAGCCAAAACGAAAGATTCAGAACAAAATATGGGCAACAAAGTATTGCAAAAGACCATGCATTGCAAAGCGGACCATTAGCGTCAAGAAGGTAATGTATGCCATATTATTTTCAAATCAGGGTCCTGCTATTCAGGTTGGTGTCCCTAAAGGCAAATCTGTAAATGCGAAGTTTTACAAGAATAAAGTTCTTCGAAAATTGAAGAAATATTTCAAATAACGAAGACCCGCAACTGGTTTGGCCAATGTCAGATTGCTACATGACAATGCGTCATCGCACAAGGCGTTCATTGTGCAAGACTAACTGAAGCAGGAAAAGGTTGTTCAACTCCCTCACCCCCCCGTATTCCCCTGACCTTGCCCCGTGTGACTTTTTTTTTTGTTCCCGCGGCTGAAAAATACCTTTCTGGTCGAAAATTTGTACAGCGCAAACACCTCGGTTCTAGAATATTCCAGTGCCTTCATAGTATACCTCGAAAAGACTACCAAAATGCATTCAATGATTGGATCAGAAGACTGAAAAGTTGTATATCTGTTAAAAGGGGAATACTTTGAGGTGACAAAATAAATTTTTCATCGAAATCTATCACGGAATCATTTTTATGTGCTCAGTTGCATTCATATTTGAACAGTCCTTGTATTTTGACTTTGCTTATGTACCCCCTTAACAGCCGACTATGGAGATCAGATGCAACTTAACACGTCACGTGCAGTGATGGAAACAGGTATGAGGACTCTTTTTTCTCATTTTGTTCCTATTTAGATAAAGATCTATGAGCTGATAGTTTTGGAAGAAGATTAGCGTACTTTACTGCTATTTTGGCTGTTCTCGTTCTATTAAAAGACAGTTCCTATTGCCTGAAAAGTATACATTTAAACCGGAAATATTGCGTGAGGAACACCAAACCCAATTTCAATCGCAGATATCTTGGCTTCTGCTCTGTTGAATTACATCGTTGATGTGTCTATATATACAATAAACATTCCTATTCCTGGTCACGTAATAACAAAAGATAGTATTCAAATTAAATATTTTTTCCCACAATATTGCCTCAGACACATCTTGGATCGGATTTTATGGATGTAATCGACTTCGGTGTGTTTTTTTTGAGGAAGCAACCGACTTCGGATATCTTTCGTCGAAAATGATGCAACCGACTTCGGAACAGGCGACACAAAATGATGCAACCGCAGTTTGTTTTTGTCATTGTTTGTCTTTAGGTATTTGTGTCGCTTATATTATTTTATTTTGGATAGCCTATTGGCCATTTTGTGGGAAAGTAACTGTACTTTTGTCTTTTCGCTATTGGTGTTTCCATTAGGGTCTGTTGTTTCATGTTTGCGTTTCTTTCCCTTTGGTGTCTCTGTTGGGAGCTGTGGGTTAATTGTATCTATTCCTGATTATTGCCTCCACTTCTATTTTAGATAACATATACAATAGAGCCCCGCCCATCGAGGCTTGGAGGAATAGATTGGGCTGCCTGGTGCTTCAACGCAGAGTTGGAACCGACTGCGCTTGAATACTGGTAAACCACTTCGAGGAGACTGCAGAGGCTAAGTCGTGCGAGTTGAACCACCCCTAAATATGAACCCTTTCTGTTTTTTTTTTTTTTTGCGAAAGCGCTTGAGATGTCATGTCATCCCAATGTCGGTTAAAAAATCCAACCAAATTATCTTTTCTTAAATGTTTGAACCGATTTCATTCAAACTTCATGGAATAGGTTCTATAGATGAGCATTAGTACACATGTTGCTAATATGTGTATTCCATCTCAAGGTATGTGTGATTGTCACACCAAGGTATTTAATGGAGTCCACATTCGTGAAGGTTTAAGAAGCCTCAGTTTTTTTTTAAGTTTTCTTCCTAGTAATAAGCATAATATTGCATTTAACGGGCTGCAATCTCATTCCCTATTTTCGTGCCATACATCCTAATCTATATCATTCTGAAGTTCCAGTGAGTCATCTGTATATCTAATTTCCCGACAGCAAACACAGCCGTCTTATTTCTGAGTCAATGTCCTTGGAAATGTCATAGGTGTCCAGGGAGAACAACAGTGGACCAAGAATAATCCCTTGTGGGACTCCCACTCCGAAGATTCACCGCTGTTTTCTGTAGAAAAGAAAGGAATCTATCCATTTGAGAGTCTTCCCATAAATTTCATAACCAAATAACTTAGATTTAAGTAGTTCATGTGCTGGGGTCGAAGTCCAGAATAAATGTGTCCACCTGTCCCCCCTTTGTCCAAGTTTTTTTCCCTGTCATTAATAACTGTGCTCAGCTGGGTTTCACAACTATGCCTTATCCTAAATGCATGTTGTTGGATTAGGTCAGATGCCTTAGAAGGTTGGAAATTTTTTAGCATTCCCGGTAACAAAAGGTCACCTTGCAATAGAAAAATTACATTCTTCTATCTGATTTCTTATGGCTTGAGTTCCTAATGCTGCATACCAATTTCCATGGTCATCAGACATTTGATTCTAGAGAATTTCAAAGGTTTTTTTCGTGACGGACGACGACAACGACGACTGAAGCTTATAAACTTGCATGTAAACTTCCCAACAGCCTAGGATCAGGGGAGTTAAAGATATTTGTTACAAAGAAAACAGCAAATTAGAAATATCTCGCTAAATCCTTAAGTGGTCGCAAGGCATGTAGCTTTAACCAAGAGGAAGACATGTTTCTGCGAACTCATACTGACGCATATGCTAATTTTAAACAATAATAAACCTGACAATACTATACACATTGTCTTGTGTGATGAATCTTTTTAAAACAAAAAGAAAGAAAAACTGGTTTGGTGAAAGACAAAGGCGAATTGATGGATTTCAGTTGATTGTTTGTCAGTCGATCCAAAGTTACTAAACACAGTGGATTTTCGTTGTTGGTGTCAACTTGACTATCATTGACTTGTTGGAAACTCAGGTTGTAAAAACAGCCGTGCTATTCTTATCGCTGAGGTCGTTGGTCAGTGTTGCATAAGAGGTGTTATCTATAGAATCTGGACTGGAATTTTATATTTGGTTTGGCAAAGGGGCTAGACCCAGACCAGAACACTACGAACGCGGCGTCTGATCAGGGCCTACACTGTTTGCTTACAACACGGTCTAAGACACTTTGGTGACCAGTTTTCCAGCTACACTACGCTCTTAGATAATCGACCCAGCGGTGCTCTGATTAACATTATTGACTGAGAGTACAACATTTCCTACTAGTGTTCCGTCGGCAAAGATTTAATCCGCTATGCGCGTGTCAAATGTCTTACAAGCAATTCCAGAGCCAAAATACTAACCAAAAGAGCCAAGCAATTTGCGCAGGGAGAATGGTGTCATAATTTGACACACAAGTGATTTCGTAGGGAATGCTTTGCCAATGGTCCAAGAAAGCATCAACTGTCCATCTTAACAGAAGACGGAACTGCCAGCGACTGATTTTCCTAATAACAGATAGGGTAACCTGGCAGGGCACACAACACTGCAACAACATTGCTTCGGTGTAAGGTTTCTTTGTTCCATATTGCCTGTCACCTTATTTCACTAAAGTCGATTGCATCTTTTTCTGTCGCATATTCCGAAGTCGGTTGTATCATTTTCGACCATAGATCTCCGTAGTCGGTTGCTTCCTCTAAATATACACACCGGAGTCGTTTGCATCCATACAATCCGATCCCAGATGTGTTTGAGGCAATATTGTGGGAAAACGTGTTTTATTTGAAAAATATATTTTTTATTACGTGACCAGGAATGTTTATCATATATACAGACACATCCACGATGTAATTCGACAGAGCAGAAGCCAAGATAGCTGTGATTGACAATGGCTTTGGTGTTCCTCACTCGAGATTTCCATTTAAATGTATAATTTTCAGGCAGTAGGAGTTGTCTTTTAATAGAACGAGAACGGTCAAATTAGCAGTAAAGTACGCTTTTCTTCTTCCAAAACTTTCAGCTCAAAGATCTTTTTCTAAATAGGAACAAAAAGAGCAAAAATCGTCCTCTTACCTGTCTCCATAACTGCACGTGACGTGTTATGTTGCATCTGATCTCCGTAGTCGGCTGTTTGGTTGTATGATGGATACAGGGGTGTTATGGTCAGATGTTGTTCGTACAACTGTTAAACGTATTTCAATGACGAAATTCAGTATAACTTTGTTCGTAAGTCTATGCTGTTCATATTTCAATCAAACATTTGGTCGATGCGTTAACAAATCGAACGAATACAGTTACGTCAAGAAGGCCCTTGCCCATCTGGGCTTGGAAAAAATATAGTAGATTCAGACCTGAGCAGAACCCGACCGCACATGAGCACTGGTATACCACTTAGGTATAAATACAAAAAAAAAACCTTTAACAAAAGCAGTTGGAAAAATGCGACCAGAACCTGCCCAGGAAAAGTGGCACACGACGGACTTTCCATGCATATAAACTCTATTGGATTCACTTTGCCCCCACTTCGAAGATGTTGTTTTATGTTTGTGTTTCTTTCCCTTTGGCGACTCTGATGGGAGCTGTAGGTTAATTGTATCGATTCCTGATCATTGCCTTCACTTCTGTTTTGCATTTGCAAAAGCTGTTCACATGTGTTCAGTAAAACATTAGCATATTTGCCATATTAATGATCAAAGTTTTAACGATACGTTAACTGACGAGGTTGTAAGTTTTGAACAACTGGCCCCAATAGTTCACAATATGTCCAAGCAACCTAGCAAAATTTAGCATAATGTCACAGAAACAAACTTTGCTCGGAGATTTCTTTCGTAAAATCAAGTTCAAAAAGCAAGAATTCCTCTATGAGTTTAACCTAGATTTTGCTACTGAGTCACACATTGTATATTTGCAAGCCGCTTGTTATACAGTATGAAAGGTGGTATAAATTGTTACTTAATACAGGCATACGTTGCCTAGTGGGTAAGACACGATCTCTAAACCATAAAGTTTAGGTTCGAGGCACAATTTTTTAACACAGAGCAAGATGGTGTTTCTCCGGGTATTCCGTTGTTCGCCCACCCGTAATAAGAAATCGGCTCGAAAGGAGTGAAATAATCCTGAAAGCGTTGTAAAGCTGAAGAAAACTGTTTCTTAATGCAAGCCTAGAGTTTACTGTTTGATGGTTTGGTAGGCGGATGAGCCATTTCTGAATGACGAAAAACATAGAATTTCCTGTTTTATAGTATAAAAAGCTATATAAACAGTTTCATGATGACAAGGATTTGGCCCTCTATTTAACAGTATGAACGGGTGCATAATCTGTTTCCGAATGACAAACCTAGATCATTCTGCTTTACAGTTTGAATGGCAGCATAAACTGTTTTAATAGTTTTATATGAAATGCGCCAGTTCCCATGTTTGACTTTGACCTACATCTCTTGGTAGGATGACGTGATGGCCCCACAGATGCGACCTGGCGTTCGACGGAATTGTTTTCTAAGATTATATATACAAGGCATTTCAGTGCATAGACCTGACTATGTGTTATAAAAAGGGAAGTAAGGGCGAGGATTGTGGCCACGTAAAATCGATTTTAGCCCCCCAGTGGAATTCGTTTCCGCTGACCGTTCCAAGGTGGTTCTTCTGTCACGGTTTATTTTTGTTATGGTTTATCATTTAGTGTTTGTGTCGCTTATATTATTTTATTTTGGATAACGAATTGGCCATTTTGTGGGAAAGTAACTGTCCTTTTGGCTTTCCGCTATTGATGTTTCCATTAGGTCTGTTGTTTCATGTTTGTGTTTCGTTCCCTTTGGTGTCTCTGATGGGAGCTGTGGGTTGATTGTATCGATTCCTGGTCATTGCCTCCACTTCTATTATGTATATATTTCTTTCAGAAAAAATTCAAAGTCCAATAGTTCAGCGGCTGTGATTTCCTACAGTCCAAGTGGTAAAGTGCAGATCTCTCCTGACGGTCAAGATCAAACAGAAACAACAGAACAGGTAGAATATCTAACCGTTTTAGCCCCAAGCCAATTGGGGCTTGTAGAAATAGATGATGCTTCCACGCAGAGCTGAAACCGACCGCGCATGAGAACTGGTAAACCGCAGAGAGGTTCTAATATGTTCTATAAAAGGGTTATCCTTTGGAAGCAAGGAATACACCACAGAAGTGATTAATATGGAGTGTACATGTTTTCTGGGCCAGATTAGCTAGTTTCGGCCAATTAGGCCTCATCAGTGACCATCAAATATTTTCAAAATTCCACAATGGAATCAATTATCCCAAAGGACAAGAAAATATAATCTACACTATGATGTAGGGCAGGGAGACGTTTTACCGCCGCCACACATTCCCACACACCAGCTGTAGTGAAGTTAAATATGTTCTATAAAAGGGTTATCCTTTGGAAGCAAGGCATACACTACAGAAGTGAAAATATGGAGTGTACATGTTTTCTGGGCCAGACTAGCTAGTTTCGGCCAATTAGGATTCATCAGTGACCCTCAGATATTTTCAAAATTCCACAATGGAATCAATGATCCCAGGCAAAGTTGCCCAGGCAAAGTCGTCCTAGTCGGACTGTCCATGATTGCTTGGGATATCATTTCATCTCATTGTCGTGAAAATGTCCCACAAAATTGGGAGCAATATTTCCAAAATGACCTGGACGAGTACAGTGTTGACATGGACGTAGAGCCTTACATCAAACAGACAAATATCTAACCGTGTTTGCACACGTCATTTAAATTATTGATTTTATTATATGAAACAGTTTATGCCATTTGTAAACTACAAAGGTGAAGATGAGTCTGTGCATCTGCACAGGCTCATCCGCACCTAAACGTTGAGTGATATGACACTTAACTTCTTCATGTATTAAACACCAAGACTCTTGCATCCCTGTATATCTGTAGAAGGACAGACCGATTTGTGCCTTACATGATCAAATATCCCGAATATGTTCTATAAGAGGGTTATCCTTTGGAAGCAAGAAATACACCACAGAAATGGAAAATATGAAGTGTACATATTATCTGGGCCAGACTAGCTAGTTTCGGCCAATAAGGCCTCATCAGTGACCCTCAAATATTTTCTAAATTCCACAATGGAATCAATGATCCCAAAGGACAAGAAAATATAAACTACACTATGATGTAGGGCAGGGAGACTTTTTACGGCCGCCACACATTCCCACACATCAGCTGTAGTGACTTTAAATATGTTCTATAAAATGGTTATCATTTGGAAGTAAGAAATACACCACAGAAATGGAAAATATGAAGTGTACATGTTTTCTGGGCCAGAGTTTAAATCAAGAAGGCGCTGGAAACTAAAAACAATGAATAAACCTAAGCGAAAGAAACTAAAAACAATGAAAAAACCTAAGCGAAAGTTCTAAAAATTAAATTAAAACAAAATTGCAAAGATTGCAATTATTTAACAGCTTAGTTGGTCTTGGAAATTGGGTAAAAGTCGACCCTTTACATCTATAAACGCTTACTGAACTTATTATATGCCAATATAAAAATTGTTTCTAGTTTAACGGCCCAGTCAACACTATATTAGGTCATTTTTGATCCATTCAGTTTACCTATTCACACTTTTCCAGGGCAGGCTCATACGTAAGCAGTTAACCAGTACAGTACAATTTTGTCGCCAGAAACTGACAACTGCCCTTCTTGAATCTGCAGAAGGGAGCGAATGACCATAGAAACATTTCAAGATCAATCTTTACGAAAGAATGTTGCCGACCCCGGCAGGTATCGTATCCGAGTCCTGATCACCAGTCAGACGCACACCAGACTGAGCTACCGAGGCCGGCGCCAATAAAAAGAACTATGGCTTATATTAATCCGTCACCGTTTATAAGATTATTAGGTTATGTGATTGTGGTATTAAGTTGTTGTATTATTTTGGGTTGGCGGGGGTGTGGGTTTGGGGGACAACTGGGCCTAAATGGTTAATTAATCGGAATAATTGGTATTTCAATGTAGTAGCAGAAAATATTCATCACGAAAACATGCCTATATAATTTTGACCCCCCTTGAACCCCACTTTTATACAGTGAAACTGGGGTTTACAGGGGTCAACCTAATTTTTCTTATTTCTGCTCTAAAATATAGATTGTGAGTACTCGTTAGAACCGCCTCTTACGAGTACCCACAATCTATATTTTGGGCAGAAATAAGAAAAATATCACAATTTTTCATCTTAAAATTTTCATTTTTTCGGCGATAAAGGTTACAATGTATTTATATAGGCGTGTTTTCGCAATGTGATATTGGCTGGTTATTTTACAGGTTTCTAGCTCTATATCTGACGTCAGCGGAAGTACGCAGTTTGCCAATCCTATTTATGAAACATTGAAGGGAGAGGACCCTAATAGGCTCAACCTGAATGTTGTCGAAGAAACTTCATTTTATGGAAGCGGTTCAAAGACTTTGATAACTGACGATGATGTTTAATCAAAGAAGTAGCCAAATAGTATAAAATCTATTAAGCAAATCAGAGACCAGGTCAAATTAAGTTGATGAAACAAGACAGCGAGCAATCCACATTTAATTAATGACATCAGTCCAGGGCCAACTTGCATGAAGCCTTTATTTTCGTTAATCTCCTTTGAAATGGTCATAAACAAATCTGTTTATTCTGTGACCATTTTAAGTCGATACTTAATTCATGATAGACAGTCAACCTTCTTTATATAACGACAAAACCCGTCATGATGGCAATATCAGTGAAATATAACATGGTTGTGAGGAGTGGATAGAAAAATTCATCCTGAGGGTCACTGTCTGGCATCACGAAGCTTGCGAAGTGATGCCGGACAGTTATCCCGGGAGACAGATTTTTCTATCCATCCCTCACTACCATGTAGGATTCTTTTTCTTGCATACATTTCATTTCTAAGCGTGGGTTTTTAATGCTGCTGTCACTTCGGTTGCCGAAGTCCGCCATATTGTGATGACACTACAGTGATGTTTAGTGACGTCACGTAACATGCTGTGACGTCAACCTCAACGAGGGCGCATATGAGGTCGTATTCAGTCAGTGCATTTATAAAACACGCGACAATATTCGATTTTGTGTAAGAACACGAGGGTTAGAGCAGAATTTCTACCCAAAAGTACAACTATGGATTGCCTTATCTAGTGTGCAAGAAAGAATTCTTATTCTTGCACACCAGACAAGGAAATCCGTGATTTTACCCTGGGATAGAAATTTATGTTCTGACCCTGGTGTTCCGACCCAGGCAACTAACATAAATGCGCTTCAATTCTATTCAACTGCCTGAACTACTTCGCACTACTTTTATTTTGTAAACTTGTAAACAATATACATGTGTGAGCTGTCAAAACTAACTGAAAAAAAAAAAACGAAATCAAAAAATCAATAAGAATGATAATTATTTGAAGGACACTGAATACAGGACTTTTGTATGAAGAAAAGAAATACTGTCTGTAGTACAAAATAAAAAGGAAATGTTTGGCAGGTGAATTTGTGCAAGCAAAATAATCTAATATGGGGTTCTGTTGTAGATGGGCGTTTCCAACCCTCGGGATGACCATGCTAAGCGGAACCTCGGCATAGCCTCGGTTCCGCTCAGCATGGTCATCCCTCGGGTTGGAAACGCCCATCTACATATAGCCTCGGTTCCGCTCAGCATGGTCATCCCGAGGGTTGGAAACGCCCATCTACAACAGAACCCCATATCAGATTCTTATATTCTACCCAAAAGTACAACTATGGATTGCCTTAGCTAGTGTGCAAGAAGGAATTCTTATTCTAGCAGAGAATCCTATGAAGGTAACTGTATGAAGCTATTCTTGAATGGACCAGAAGTCATGTTCAGACAATAAAACTCTCGTTCAACATGAAATTCATAGGGGATCTTACATGAGTGTTCATGTATTATTGAATTTATTAAACGAGTTGAGGAAAAGGGATAAAATGCAAGGCTTTGCCGAGCATTTAATCCCTTTTCCTGAACGAGTTTAATAAATTCAATAACACATGAGCACGAATGCACGATCCTATTTATCATATGACATTTAAAACGCATTTTATTCACGATTGTTTACAAAAATGTCAATATTCCGCCATTAGTCAACGCGACGTCAATAAGGACCTCGTACATGTAACGTTACGGGACGTATCTAGCTAATTTGCATATTTAATCTACTAGTGGATTATCGAAAATAATACATGGAGTTATTACACTCTCAGACGCGACGTCATATGATAAACATGCTGTTTGAACATGGGTATGGACCTTATGATAGCACAAGATGGACATTGCTTTGTTAATTTACGTTGAGCGACGTAACGTTGTCACGGATTAGTGAAGATATTCAAGAAATATACCGTATTGAATACTGCGGAAACTTGTGACAAATATTACGGATATTTGTTAGAATCGCCTCAGTGAAGTGATATTTACAAATGTATACAATAATTGTTTCGCGAGGCAGTTCTAACATATGTCAAAAATATTTGTTTCTTACAGTAATATTAAGGGAAAAGGGCCTTTTCTATTACTTGTTATACTACTCATGATTGGGGCAGTTATTGTCGATATAATTCAAGACTACTATGATGTATGCCCTGAATAGTGTTGACTGGGCCGTTAAACTCCAATACAAATAAAGAAAACTACATGTATATTGATTACTCCAAGATACAAATTTTGTGGAAATTGTGATAGTCACCTCAGAGAGTCGCTTCTAACAAATGGGCCCCGTCGAGCGATTTTGGTACTTATCGCCTATGCGAGCACCGAATGTTCAGGCGAGCCTGCGCATCCGCGCAGTCTCTCCAGAACCTTTGTTGCTCGCTCATACAAGCAGTGAATCAAGAGGAACCTTCAGACAGAAAGCCAAATCCCTGGCCCCTCTGAATGACTGGGCATGCGCAGTTAAAATTTGTCATGACGGAATGCTCGAAGACAAAAATTCGCTTGGCGGGGCTCAAATGTCAAAACATATGATTCTTACAGTTATTAGGGGAAATGGGTCCTTTCCTTTACCTGTTATGTTGTTGGCGTGTTGGAGTTTAATGTCCCAGTCAACACTATTTAGTTTTACCCGACATTGAGCTTTTATGACATCTAAAGCCTACCACCAAAGAAACCGCTGGGTTTTTTGTACTAATTACTTAATTACTTTAATTGAAATTTATTTAAATTAAAAAAGTAATGAGATATTCTGGTTACATGAGTCTCTCAGACTAAACACCACACTTCAAGATGTCATAATAAGTGTCGATGTTAACATATGTGTGTTTGCAGAAGTGTTTATTTGGACGTATATAGAGGATCATACATGATTGTTCATGTATTATTGAATATATTAAACAAGTTGAAGAAATGAGATAAAATGCGAGGCTTTTATTCATGATTGTTTTACAAAAAATGTCAATATTCCGCCATTCGTAAATGCGACATCGTTAAGGATATTGTACATGTAACGTAACGGGACGTATCTAACTAATTTGCGTACTAAATCCACTAGCGGATAATTGAATTTATTATATGACGTTATTGCACTCTAAGACGCGACGTCACATGATAAAGTTGCTGTTTTTGACTTACACCACTGCCTTGGCTTTAGCCCTTCTAAGCGGTTTACCAGTACTCAAATGTGCGATTGGTTTCAGCTCTGCGCGGAAGCACCATGCAGCTCAATCTATTTATCCAAGCCCCGATGGACGAGGCGTATTAATAAAAACTACTCCTTTGTAGGGCAGTCATACCATACGAAGCTGTGCCACGTGACCTCACTGTTATATATGAGTTCTGTCAAAACAAACCCTGAGATGCGTTCAACAATGCGGACGCCCATGAATCGCTCAATCTGTTGCCTGCTTGCTGAGCGCTCGGCGGGTGCCCGCTTTGTTGAACGCATCTTAGTCTTCGGGAATAGCAATCAGGCAAGACATAATCCAATATGTTCAGCTATACGTAATAGCTGAAGTCTTGAAAATTTAGATACAGAAACTAAAGATAGTGCACTTTCCAAGCAGTGAGGACTAAGGTGCTAGTTGGACAACGCAGTTCATTGCAAAAACACGCCTTTTCAAATATATTGACAGTCTAGACAGCTCAGTGGTTAGCGCATTCGACTTATGGTCTAGAGGTTGTGGGTTTGTACCCTGTCACTCGGAGGTGAGGTGTGTCCTTGGGCAAGACACATAATGCCACTGCCCCACTCCACCCAGGTTTAAATGGGTAGCAGTAGTGATGCTATAACTAGAACGTTCAGTCTCTGGCCAGTGTGTGGGGTGGTTGGGTGAGGCGAAGGTGTCGTGTATCGTGCATCAGTGGGCAAGGCTTGCTGAACTTGCAGGATTTTCAGTCAGAGGGAAATGTTTTTATTTCTTCAGTTTCTTCACTTTCGTGTTCATGTTACTCCACTATACATTCTATCGCTTCTGTCTCTTTTCCACCATTCTCTGGGAGACAACATAAAATGACCCACAGCGGTTGACGTGTCGTTATATTCCCAATATAACCAATCAAGTCCGGGCAGTGTTTTTAGCTAAGCAAGCCAAAGGTTGTCGTAACAAGCTTGCGAAGCCCGAAAACATTGTGTTTTTAATGGGACTAATACTGTAAAACAGAAGTGGAATTGATACTATTAACCCTCTACTCCCATTAGATACATCAAAGAGAAATAAACACAACCATGAAATAACTAGACCAACACAAGCAGAAAGCCAAAAGTACTGTTAATTTCCCACAGAATAACCAAGTGGCTATCCATAATAAAAAAAATAAAAGCAATACACACATGCAGTCGAACTACAGTCGAACTTCAATGGCTCGAACACCTTTAGGACCTTGAAAATCTGTTCAAGACATGGGCAGTTCGAGCCACTGAGGGTTACTGCCAGGAGGCATAACGATATACTTTGGGACATCTTTTCGGTGTACTAGAATAAAAATGTATGTAAATAAAAATGTATGCTGTGTATACTCATTAGAATCGCCTCATTGAGGCGATTCTAATGAGTACACACAGCATACATTTGCAAGATAAAAGACTAAAATCTCCCAAATTATCACCCACTGTTTCGTATGAAGAGGAATTCCCTTGGGCTCAAGAATGGATTCAACTCAGCCATTGTAAACGAACCATCGGTGTTCCAGCCATCGAAGTTCTACTGTATAACCAAAATAAACCATGACAGGGGAACCGCCTTGGAACGGTCAGCAAAAAGGCAATTAACTTTGTGGTGGTGGCCTAACCTGTCATAGTGGTCGACTCTATCAAGCAAGCAACCTGTGTTAACCCTTATCTTGCTGAATATTCACATTTAAGGAGGGTCGCGCATAATTGACTCTGCCGTAATCAGGTTCGAATTTTTACCTCAAAATGATTTTTGTTTCTATTTAGTTTTCAAAGTGTTTTCTGAGGTTTTTGTAACATTTAATAACCATTGCAATGTGCATTTTGTTATAAATTATTTTGCGACTTCATAGACTACTTTCCGGTCTAGTCCGCATGGCTGGAAGCACAGGAAAATAGAGGGATAAACAAACTAACCCTGTATTTTTCCAGCTAATGGTTTGTTTCCTCCGATTGCAGCCCATCAGCTGTCCATGGCAAATCTGAACTCTCTTTAACGCACGACGTTTACTTTATTTTTCCATTGGTGTCAAAAATATAGCCTCGAAGAGTCTATCAGTTCACATATTCCACGGCCATACTTTGTCAACACAAACAAAACCATCAATCAATAGTGACGTTTACTTTAGTTTGCGTGACGTCATATATATGGAAAGAAAACACTGCCATATTTGATAACTAAAAGTGCAGACTGTATTGCCTGGCAGCGCACAATATTCAGTCGCAGTCTCAGGTTCAATTACTGTTAAGCCATCTCAGTGAACAAATAGCCTGTGCCAGCACCCATAATTAGGATCTTGCACTCAACAGGTGTAGGCCTACTGGTAAACTGCTTAGAGGATCTAAGCCTTCTTAGAGGATCTAAGCCTGCCCAGGCAAAGCGGTCTCCAAAATGACCTTTACAGTGTTGACGGGGACGTTAAACCTCAAATCAAACAAACAATAATCAAGGATAAGCAAAAGGGTGTACAAGAAAAAATCCCTTTGATCTGTTTCGAATATAAAGATGATGGTTTAGGTTTTGCCACACGGAGCCTTTGTATGCCCACACATCCACCATCATAACAGAATTTTGTCAATGTACCGGTTCCAGCCAATCGGGCTGCATGATGCTTTCACGCAGAGCTGAAACCGACCGCACGTGAGAACTAGTAAACCGCTTAGAGGGTCTAAACCTGCCCAGGAAAATGGGTCCGAGTCGGACCGTCCATGCATATAAACCCTATTGGTTTCGTTGAGCGGCAGGGCTTGAGATGTCATTTTAACGTCAACATAATATTGGTCATTTTGGAGAGGTTACTTCCCAATTTGTGGGTCTTTTTACCCGACATTGAGATGAAACCTGACAGCCAGTGAAACCAATCTTTTGTTTGTTTGTTTGATTTGAGGTTTAACGTCCCCGTCAACACTGTAAATGTCATTTTGGAGACGTCGCTTCCAATTTTGTGGGACTTTTACCCGACATTGAGATGAAATGACATCTCAAGCCCTGTCGCCCAATGAAATCAATAGGGTTTATAAGCATGGACAGTCTGCCTCGCACCGCGGTTCCTGGACAGGCTTAGATCCTGTAAGCGGTTTACCAGTACTAGTGTGTGGGCCGAACTCAGCTCTGCGTGGAAGCATCATGCAGCCCATATATTTCTTCAGGCCCCTATGGGCGGGGGCGTAAAGTGAAACCAATCTATATGTTTATAAGGACCGTCCGTCTTGCACCACTTTACCTGGGTTAGTATCATGCAGCACAATCTTTTTCTTCAAGGCCAGTTCGGGGCTATCATGCATTGTAGAGACTATGTATATGAGAAGTTTTTGGGCGACGCCTTTGAAGTGGTGTAGCACAATGAAGTGATTCAGCTATGATTACAAAGCCACCCCCCCCCCCCCCCCCCCGAACTGAACTCGCATGACAAGACATAAAGCACAATGATGAAATGCATTAGGCTGAGAAAAGAGCCTTGAGGAACACCGACCTTCAATTCGAATTCTTCAATGGAACCAACACAAAAACGCATACGGCTCCGCGAACTGGACCATTCGAACATCCACTCCTCCTCTTCAAATTTTCTCTGTGCCTCCCAGATGACTTTCCGAGACACTCAACCAAATGCCTTCTCAAGGTCTACGAAAGCCACTATGTGGGAATGCAACTGCCATTTTGACTTTCCGCTAGTGATGTTTCCATTACGGTCTAGTTATTCATGTTCGTGGTTCTTTCCCTTTGGTGTGTCTGATCGGAGGTGTTGGGTAATTGTATCGATTCCAGGTCATTGCCATCACTTTTATCCACTTTCGGAAAGTAAAAGGATAACTTATCTCACCTCCCTTTCACAGTTTGCATAAACAGGCAATAGATAATTAAATAGCGTTTCCGGTCAATATGGCATGAAAAAAAAAAAAAAAAAAAACTTGTCAAAATTATAGAAAAAAATAATTAGAAGTGTTTCTACTTTCCCTATAACGTTAGCAGGAACTTAAATGGGAAAAGGGAAATTTTTATATTCTTTTGCATCAGCTTATTGTATTTATTATTTTTTTTTTTTTTATCAATTTCAACCCATTTCATTAGGGGGTGAGGTAATAAATTGTCAGAAAAGAAAGCTAAAATGTATAATAATGTTTCCCAGGTATATTAATAACATATATCTGACATTGTTTGAACGTCTGCGACAATGTAATTAATGGCTTCAAATCTTTTAAACATGAACAAAACGACAATATGGCTATATCAGAACATGCATTTTTTGACCAGAAAAATCCATGTTTGACACCATAAAACTTATAAATAAAATGGTGTTTCAATTCTAATGAAATACTTTGTTCATATCACATTAAGGAAGCAAAAGTATGTGCAATAATAAAGGTATAATCCTTGTTCTTGTCATTTAAACAATATCTTAATGCTTTTTTAGCCATTTTTATTGGGGGGTGGGGTAATTTTTTCTGCAATATTTCTCTCAGATGCCTGGTGACATGGTCAAATTTCACGCCTATTTCGTGTATCTAATATTATTACACAATATATGTGAAAATAAGAAAAATCTAAAGACGAAAAATGCATTCTTTTTTCAAATATAGCGAAAATTGCATCTCAAAACAGCAAAACATGCAGAAAAGGACATTTGTAAATAGGTGTTTCGACAAAAATCTGTGAAAGAGTTTGTCTTTCACACAAAGGTACGCAAACATGACATTATCCTGCATTGTGTTTTTTTTAACCAAACTTGGAAATATTGTTTTAAACAATTGTTATCGACAATTTGTCAATGGCTGGGGTAATTATTGAAACATTCGATAAATTCGAAAACAGTACCCATCTTTCAGGCTAAAAAGCTCGAAAAAAAGCCTGGTGTGCCTATATTTTTTATACCGGCAAACGAGTGCAGAGATTTCAAGCTACAAAATATAAGCAAATAAAAAAAATCTAAAGAGAAAAGAATTACTCCCCACCCTCCTTAAGCCACACCCATTTCTGTCTATCAACCAATCAAATTACTTGACGTAATTTATTGCTACAAATTCATAAACTGAATGTCAAACAGTGTTGATCCTGATCAGATGGCAGAAGCCATCTGATCTGGATCTACACTGTTTGCAAAGATAGGGGTTGTCGTGAACAGCAAGATAAGAGTTAAGCAACATGAAACATAAGACAAATGCGTTAGAAATCGTCTGTGGTAAGCTAGCAACTGTCTTAAGGGTAATGGGAACACCTGGCAGATTTTTTCGTCATTTTTCAAGGGGAGACTTTCGGACTTCCTGTTTGCTTTTCTGTAAACTCTGTCCCATGGAAAAAGGGGTCTACTCTTAAAGGAAAAGAATTTGCTCCTGATTTAAAGGGAAGAATTTGCTCCTCAGGAGCAAATTCTTTCCTTTAAGAGATGACTCCCACTGACATGGAAGACAAAAATACTTTTGGAGGAGCTGCCTCCCCTGAAGGTGTATTAATTCCCTTAAGGGGAATGGGAACACATTCAGGGGACGCAACTCCTGCAAAAGTATTTTTGTCTCCCATGTCAATAGGGGTCAACTCTTAAAGGAAAGAATTTGCCCCTGGGGAGCAAATTCTTTCCTTTAAGAGTAGACCCCTTTTTCAGTGGGACAGGGCTTACAGAAAAGCAAACAGGAAGTCCCGAAAGTTGACTCCCTTTGAAAAATGGTTGAAAAAATTGCAAGGTGTTCCCATTCCCATTAATCAAGCACATTTTGGTTATTTGGTTATCCCTTACGCGCTGACGTTGATGAACTGTCACGGTGCTTACTAGTTGTCCTTATTTGTGCTCCAAGTATAGTTATAGGGTGTTCAGATTTGTGGTGAAGATGTCTTAAGACCGAATGTCATTATGATAACATACCAGTGAGGCATATAGAGCGCTCTTACATTTCTCCAAAATGGTCATATTTCTGGCGTAAATGTCTGTCTTTGAGCACAAATAAGAAAATAATACATGTTTATCCTGTAAACCCAAGTTTCCCTATATTACACTGGGTTTACAGGGATGTTCGTTTCACGGACATGTTAATGTGATGATAGCTTTAACAAGTCTTTGTAATAAAAAACCCTTTTAAACTCAACTTTATGTAGAAAAGATTGACAGGGGTTTGCAGGGGTATAAATAATTGCCTTACTTAGGCGAAAATAAATATATTACAGGGTGAGCGCCCACAATCTAAGTGTGCAATAAGATAAATTTCGCAAATTTTCACCAGAAAACAATATTGGAGGCATGAAAGAACTCAGTATGCCACCTATGCGTGCTATGTTAATGTATGTTCTTAATATAATAGTTTAAGTTCTACATCCCACCAACAACTAAGGTCATATGGAGACGGGACCTGGGGTTGAAGCCTCATTCGAAAGTTTGGAGAAGCCCAGAATCAATCCAGTAACCCTTGGTTTGCGAGGAGAGTAGCTTATCCACTACATCACGGAGGTTTCACACACACATGCACAGACGCACGCATTTCCTAATATACATTCAACCGGCACATGGCGAAACCTACAACAAGTTTTGAGAGACGAGCGATGAATCTGATCATCTTTTGCATCAAGTCAGTTTTGCCAGAGTCCCACCCCGGCCTACGGGACTGGGAGCAATAAATTGGGCTTCTGGCCACTTGTTCTGTAACGGAAGATCAGGGGCCAGTTGTTCAAAGCATTCGAGCTTAACGAGCTCGTTAGTGGTCAAATTGTTTACTCTTCTAGGAAGTACAATATCGTAAATTTTGGCATTTTTGATGAAAAAAATGTGAGCAGCTTTTGCGGACGCAAAAGCTGCTCACATTTTTTCAGCAAAAATTTCAGCATATTTGCCATATTAAATGATCAAAGTTTTAACGATACGTTAACTAATGACATCGTTAGTTTTGAACAACTGGCCCCTGGTATTTTTTTTTCCGGTAACCGTTATACCGGTTTTAACCCATCACTGATTTACGATCGGCTCGAAAAAAGTGAAATAATCTTGAAAGGGCTGTAAAATCCAAACAACTAAAACTGTGCCTCTTTGCATGCCTGAAACCGACCAAACATGAGTACTAGTAAACTGCTTAGATGGTCTAAGTCTGCCCAGGACAAGTAATGCGAGTCGGACTGTTTCTTTTTCTTGTTGGCTCCTCCTACCCTTCCAACTCCAAATGTTCATGTCGTGCTTTTGTCGGACTGTTTCTTACTTTGGGTGGTAGGACGTCAGATTTCATTTCAAGTCAGCCATAAATTCGGAAACAACTTCCCCAAAAGACCTAATTAATGTTGATAGGTACGTAAAACTTCAGCCCAAACAAAGAAACAAAAATAATCTTGCAATAGTCTGTTAATAGTCAAAAAGCTGCAGTCAGTTCAATTGATAAGCGAAGACTCGGATCAGACTGCGCGGATGCGCAGGCTGATCGGAGTCTTCGCTGGTCGCACAATTCTTACTGTAAGTTATATGTTCTTGTACACCCTGCATGCTGGGTATTTTGTTCAGCAGACGACAATTTGAAATATTTGTCTTATTGTTGCAGAAAACAGGATTTAACATTTCATGCAAATTGTCAATATGTATGAGATGTCAAAACCTGTTTTCTGGTACAAATAAGAAAACCAACAATCTGTCGTCTGCTGAATTAGCCCAGAGCGTGGTATTGGTTTAATAAAGACACAGTAGAACTTCGATGACTCGAACACCGATGGGTCGTTTACCATGGCTGAGTCGAACCCGTTTTTGAGCCCCTAGGGAAATCCTCGACATAAGAAATAGTGGGGAATAATTTAGAAGATTTTCGTCTTTTATCTTGCAAATGTAATATGCTGTGTGTACTCATTAGAATCGCCTCGATGAGGCGATTCTAATGAGTACACACAGCATACCTTTTCATTAAAAACACCGAAAAGATATCCAAATGTATATTGTATACCTCCCGGCAGTCTTCCTCAGTGGCTCGAACTACCCCTGTCTCGAACAGATTTTCAAGGTCCCCAAGGTGTTCGAGCCATTGAAGTTTGACTGTACTTTATACATTGTATTAGTTACTATGTTTAAAGCCTTGAAAAACAAACACAACAGTGCTAATAATGTTGGGCTCGTCGAGGCAATTCAAACAAAACCTGCGTTAAACAAGCCCCTGTCTGGAACAAGCACATTTCCTTTATACACCGTATGCTTGCTTACCACAATTTGGACGCCTGATAGCTCTTATACTTTCAGTATAAACCAACGTAAACTGCTGGTTTCGACGGGCCTCCGTGGCCTTGTGGATAAGAGCGCTGACTCTTAATCATTAGGTCTCTCACCGCTGTGGTTCGAGCCTCGCTCGGGTCACATGTGAGACGCCAAATTCTGCAACGGAAGGTCAGGTGGTTTTTCTCCGGGTATTCCGGTTTTCGCCCACCTCTGATTAACGATCGGCTCGATATGAGTGAAACAATCTTGAAAGGCCCGTAAAACCAAAACCAAAAAAAAAAAAAATAAATAAATAAACTGCTGGTTTCAAAATTGCAAGAACCATCAGGAAAACACACCTATATAATTCTGACCCCCTTGAACCCCACTTAATATAGTAAAACTGGGTTTTACAGGGGTAAACCTTATTTTTCTTATTTCAGAGCTTAAATATAGATTGTGGGTACTCGTTAGAACCGCCTCATCGAGGCGGTTCTAACGAGTACCCACATTCTATATTTTGAGCGGAAGTAAGCAAAATATCACAATTTTTCATCTTAAAATTTTCATTTTTTTCCGCGATAAAGGTTACAATGTATTTGTATAGGCGAAAGAGATTCTACAGGTGACAATTAATCAGGATCATCCTGTGGGCTATAGTGATGTCGTGTTAACAAGTCTGTGTAATGATCACGGATGTAAACCCAACTTTATCCAGAGAAACTCGGGTTTAGAGGCGTATGCATTATTGCTCATATTTCTTCTCAACAACCCTGTAAGAACCGCCTTAACCGCTCCAACGAGCACGCACCAACAATCTATGTTTTGAACAGAAATAAGAAAAACATTTTATAAAATTTCCAGAAATGTCAGTTTTTGAGCCACGTCACATGGTGTGGCTGTTCATGTATTGATACCTGTAACAATTTTTGTACCAAATGGGATCTTCCCTTTCATATATAGCAGGAGACAATTTCAAAATTAAGGGGTGACAGGTTGTGGTATATTCAAAATTTACTTGGAAAATGGCTTAACTGTTTGCAAGCAGTGTAGTCCCTGATCAGAAGCCGCGTTCTTTGGCGTCTGATCTTGGCTTGCACTGTTTGCCAAGGTACCCCTTTAGGGATTTCTGGTACTGAATGGGTAATGGAAATTTGCTCCCGAGGGAATTTGTAGCCGGCCTAGGTAGCTCATTCTGATATGCGTCTGTGATGGTCAGGAGATCGTGGGTTCGATACCTGCCGGGTTGGCAATATTCTTTCGTGGAGATTGAATTATAAAATCTTTTCTATTATCGATCTCTCCCTTCCACTGATTCACCAAGGGCAGTTGTCAGTTTCTTGCGAAAGCATCGGATGATGCCACAGAACTCCTAGTGTGTGTGTGTGTGTGTGTGTGTGTGTGTGTGTGTGTGTGTGTGTGTGTGTGTGAATTCGGGTTTAACGTCGCTTTCAACAATTTTTCAGTCATATCACGACGGTGTCTGGTTGCGACAGGGAGCTCAATGCTCACGTTTATAGTGCTGCCTCACTGAAGTATCATGTCCCAGACACATTACATGATACCACACCCAGTCACATTATCGTGACACTGGATCGACCAGTCCTAGCTCTACCCCGTAAATCTGAGTGCCAAGCGAGGAGCAGCTAGTACCATTTTAACGACTTTGGTATGTCGCGGCCCGGGATCGAACCCGAGACCTCCCGTTCCCCGGAGCGGACACTCTACCAACTGAGCTATCGGGGCCGGTCACAGAACTCCTAGTAGGTTATTGATAGTTTATATTAGGCTGAAACAAGACATGAGATGTTTTAAAAAGTTTGACACAATCCAAAGCATTATATCCAAATGAACTATGTCACAGGCTACTTTAAGATTTGCCACCCCACCCATCAGGGCTTGAAGAAATAGATTGGGCTGCATGGTGCTTCCGCGCAGGGCTGAAACCGACTGAACTTGAGTACTAGTACACTGTTTCAGTCCAAGCCTGCCCAGGAAAAGTGGTCGAGTCGAACCTCTCCTTAAACAATAGCAGTTTCTTTGGGCGGTTGGGCTTTGAAATGTCATTTCATCTCAATTTCATCTCAATGTCGGGAAAGAGTCCCACAAAATGACTAACATGCGTTGGTTGCCGGAGACGTTAAACCTTAATCCAAACAAACACAAACCAGACAACACAAAGTACTGGGCCTGCGTTGGGTCGTTGCCACGTCGTATCAATGTGGGCCCAACAGGTCATTATGTGTTACGTTTACATCACGCAAACACGCCTATATAATTTTGACCCCCTTGAACCCCACGTTTATATAGTAAGACTGGGGTTTCCGGGGGTATACCTTATTTTTCTTATTTCTGCTCTAAAATATAGATTGTGGGTACTCGTTAGAACCGCCTCGATGAGGCGGTTCTAACGAGTACCCAAAATCTATATTTTAAGCAGAAATAAGAAAAATATCACAATTTTTTCCACTCAAAAGTTTCGCTTTTTCGGAGATAGTGTTGGCAATGTATTTGTATAGGCGTGTTTTCGTAATGTATCTACCCCTTCGTCCATTGTATCATCACGTAAACACGCCTACACAAATGCATTGTAACCTTTATCCCTGAAAAAATAAAACTTATAAGAAGAAAAATTGCGATATTTTTCTTATTTCTGCTCCAAATATAGATTGTGGATACTCGTTAGAACCGCCTCGATGAGGCGGTTCTAACGAGTACCCACAATCTTTATTTTAGAGCAGAAATGAGAAAATTAAGGTTTACCCTTGTAAACCCAACTTTTCCTACACAAAAGTGGGGTTCAAGGGGGGGGTCAAACCTATATAGGTGTGTTTTCGGCTGCATGAGATAATTGTGTTGATGCATGTTCCTGTGCAGCGGCTTTTATTCTGTTTGGGCCAGGTTGCCCTTATTTTTTTGGTCGATTCTTTGCCAATCAATCCAAAGTTACTAATAAATTTTGAGTAATGCTGCTATTGACCATTTGACTATCGCTGAGCAATAACGTTAAACCTCGGAAATAACGCTTGTTTTGTTTGTTTATTTTGAATTTTAAAGTCCCCTTCAGCACTGTATAGGACATTATGGAGACGTTGCTTCCAATTTTGTGGGACTTGAACTCGACATTGACATGAAATGACATCTCAAATCCTGTCGCCCAATGAAACCAATAGGGTTTATAAGCACTGACGGACCGACTCGCACCGCTTTGCTTGGACAGACTTAGATCCTCTAAGCGGATCAGTACTCGTGTGCGGCCGGTTTCAGCTCTGCGTGGAAGCATCGTGCAGCCCATCAATTTCTTCAAGCCCCGATGCGCGGGGCCGAAAATAACGCTTGTGCCGAATAAGGCTACAGGTTTTATTAGCCGTTCTATATTTGTCGATGTGGCGACAGACTGCAATTTCGTGTGGAACGTCGTATCAGCGTCGATGCAACGTCATGATGTTGCATGGACGCTGATGCGATGTTGCATAGACGTCGTGTGCTTATTCATGACCATTTTCCTAGCCTACACCCAGAGGTAATTGACCCCATTTTAGTCATCTGACGCTGTAAGTTCCCAAATGTATGGTCAGTGGCTAGAATTCGTCCATTCTTCCAAACGGGAGAAGCTTCCGTGATGTAGTTGTTATACTACTCGGTTTGTAAACCAGGGGTCGCAGGATCGATTCCGGGCTTCTCCAGACTTTCGGACGAGTCTTTAAAGCGATGTCCCGTCTCCGTATGACCTGAGCTGTTATAAGAGACGTAAAACTCAAAACACTCACTCACTTTTCCAAACGGAAAGAGGTTTGACAAGTACATTTACGTGTAATTATTGAGTTTAACGGCCCAGTCAACACTATTTTAGGTCATTTGTGAGCCGGTCAGTTTACCTATCCACACTTTTCCTGGACAGGCTTATACGTAAGCGGTTAACCAGTATAGTGCTCATTCTTTCTCCAGAAACTGAAAACTTCTTGAGTCAGCGGAATGGACAGAATGACAGTAGAAAAGATTTCATGATCAATATCCACGAAAGAATGTTGCCGACCCCGACGGGAATCGAACCCGCACCCTCCTGATCACCAGTCAGACGCGGATCCGACTGAGCAACCGAGGCCGGTATTGTCCCTGAAAAGTGTCCTCTGGGCCAGGCATATTCTCTGTTTTGAAACAGGATGTTACACTGTCATCTGACAGTTAGAAACACTCAAATACATGAAAAAGACCATAGCCAGACAATTAGACAACGAGTTTGTTACATGATAACGTTTCACACAAAAATACATGTGCCATGGGACAGTCAGTAAAAACGAAACTTGGTCTAGGAAGATGGGGGCTTCATCTCCTGCAATTTACACCCGAGTGCCCGTGCATGTTTATAAAGAGTCGAACCTCAGTAGCGAAAATACATTCGGATTCACGCAAATTTTGTTCGAGATAGGAACCGGGGTACACAGCTTTTCCGACAATTTACATCTGCGCCCAGCGAAGACTCAGACCAGCCTGTGCATGCGCGCAGTCTGATCAGAGCCTTTGTTGTGCGCTCTAAGATAGTTTAAGGCCCAATGTTCCTTAGTCTCTGGTCGGACTATATAGATGCGCATGCTGATCGGCGCACTTGTAAATTATAGAAAATGCTGTTAATTTGTTAATTGTTAAATAGTTTAATTTGAACAATCGAGGATAAAACATAATCCCAGCAAATAACGCGTAATGGATATCAATCATGGCGACCTTATTTGACCATTATACTGCTGCATAAATTAATTTAGCCCCACCCATTTACATTGCAACCAACCAAATTCCTTGATGCAATTTATACATTCAAATTTGCAAGATGAATGACAAACAGTGTAGATCCCGATCAGATGGCTTCTTCAGAAGCCATCTGATCTGGATCTACACTGTTTGCAAAGGTAAGGGCTGTCGGGAACAACAGGATAAGGGGTAAAATAAAGTTATGCTGTGTGTTCTCATCAGAATGACTTTATGGAGGCAGTTGTAATGAGTACAAACAGCATTGGCCCCCGCCCATCGGGGCTTGAAGAAATAGAGGGCCTGCATGATGCTTCCACGCCACGCAGAGCTGAAACCGACCCGAACACGAGTACTGGTAAACCGCTTAGAGGATATTAGCCTGCCCATGCAAAGCTGTGGGAGTCGGACCGACCATACTTATAAACCCTATTGGATTCATTGGGCGGCAGTGCTGGAGATGTCATTTCATCTCGATGTCGGGTTAAAGTCCCACAAAATTGGAAGCAACGTCTCCAAAATGACCTTTACAGTGTTGACGGGGACGTTAAACCTCCAAACCAGTAGCAGAGTTGCTAAGACCGTCGTCAAGGTTTTAATTTAAGGGAGTTCAGATTTGCCGTGAAAACCTGATGAACTGCAGGCGGGGTAAACAAATCAGTAGTTGGAGAAATACTACAGGGTTAGTCTTTTCGTCTCGTTATTTTCCTGTGTTTACAGCCATGTTGGATGGTTCTTTTCCTGTTCAACGACCGGAAGTAGTTCATTTCTTTTTTTTTTTTTTTTTTTGGGGGGGGGGGGGGGGGAATAAAAAATGGTCAGAAATAGATTTTCCTGAAATTTAACCTAGTTTCAGATTATTCACTTTCGGATTTAATGATTATGGTGAAAAATTTCCAGTTTATCGCTAAATATGTTATTTTTTGTCTTTTCTGAACCCACTGAAATGACCCAAATTTTTCTCAAATTTACCTCATTTTTATACACACTTTTTGCTGAGAATCGTGTTTGTTTTGTATTTGATCGGGAAGAAATGCACACAAAGTTTCATATCTATCTATTTTTCAAATGTGAATTCTATCAAACAGGCCGAGTCAACAGCATGAAATTAAGACTCGACAGGCATTTTCATCTTTGAATTATAGTCCCATCGAATTTTTGCACGAGACAAATGTTTTTAAATCTACCTACGCCGGCCTCTGAGATTCGCTACTGAACAAACAAAAAGTATATCTTTCCAAGATAACAACAGGATATCCCCAAAACACCCAAACTTCAACAGCTCGAATATCTCTGGAATCATGAAAATCTGTTCGAGATAGGGGTAATTTGAACTACTGATGGTTAACCCATTTAGTACCAGAAACCCCCAAACGGGTATCCTGGCAAACAGTGCAGGCCCTGATCAGACGCCGCAGAACGCGGCGTCTGATCAGGGCTTCCACTGTTTGCTAAAATTTCAACCATTTTCCTAATACATTTTGAAGAAAACACAACCTGTCACCCCTAAAGTTTTTAGTAATGGACTCCTGCTTTATATAAGGAGGAAGATTCCATTTGGTACAAAAATGGTTAATCATGACATAAGGCAATGCGGCCATGTTGCACTTATAATATACGGACATCGAGCTTTGTGACCATGGCTGACTGCTGACCGCCAGTAAAGGTAAATTAAATAGGAAAATGGGGGTAACGGTTATGGATATATACCACTTCTACACCGCCTCCGCCCATCGGGGCTTGAAGAGATAGATGGGCTGCATGATGCTTCCACGCAGAGCTGAAACCGACCGCACGCGAGTACTGGTAAACCACTTAGAGGATCTAAGCCTGCCAAGACAAAGCGGTGCGAGTAGGACCGTCTATGCTTATAAACCCTATTGGTTTCGTTTGGCGACCGGGCTTGAGATATCATTTCATCTCAATGTCAGGTAACAGTCCCACAAAATTCTCCAAAATGAACTTTACTATATGGATGGGGTCATTCAACCGCAAATAAAACAAAACAAAAAGACAAAACCACTTCTACAATCGACCCAAAGTTATAAAGGGCAGAATTTGAATTAATGCTGTTGTCCACGTGTCTGTCATTGATTTGGGGAAACAAAGATTATGGTAATTTTGATAGAAAATTAACCGCACGTATTTTATCTGTCAAGGTCATGGTTATTGATAGCAATTTTTCGATGTTACATTTAGGTCAGCGTGTTTCTGTATAATTGTCTCAAAATTAAGATGGCGGCATATCCAGGTATGTTTGAAATACATGTACATGACACTATTCCTACATAGAATTACATTCTTGCACACCAGACAAGGAAATCCGTGATTTTACCCTGGGATAGAAGTTTATGTTCTGACCCTGGTGTTCCGACCCCAAATCAAATATAATCGCCTGTTTGATAAATGCACTGGTTGATTACAACCCATGTGCGGCGTCGAAATGCGTGGCGTCACTAAACATTCCTGTTGTGTCATCACAAAATGGCAGACGTAGGTAACCGAAGTGACAGCAGCATTAAAAATTCGCAATAGAAATGGAAGGTATGCAAGAAAAAGAATCCTATATGGGTGTGAGGGGTGGATAGAAAAATCCGTCCCTTGGGATCACTGTCCGGCATCACTCGGCAAGCCTCGTGATGCCGGACAGTGTCCCTCGGGACGGATTTTTCCATCAACCCCTCACACCCATATGAGATTCTTATAATATATCCCCTACAACCCGATACAAATACAGTCAAATTCCGCTATTAAGACTACCTAAACTTATGACTAATTTTGCTTTCAAAAACTTATTTAGAAAGGCTGCATTTTTTTTCTTTCTGTTTTCTGCATACAGTGTCCTCTGGTCAGCCACCACCTTTGGTACTGTTCAAAAGTGGTCTTAAAGACCACTTTTGAACAGTCCCAAAGGTGGTCTTTATATAGGAATTTTACTGTTCTTATGCGTGTTAATCCTGACGTGATGGCTCTGAGACAGCTTATCGGGATATATTACGCTAGACGCCCTGTTTAGTAGAATGGATATGACCAACTTCAGTGATGGAAGAGTGCACTCCAGAACAGGTTACTGAGGTAAATGAATCAAACCACTGACAACACTGGCCAATTTTCCTGAATGCAGGCGTCGTAACTGGTCATGAACGAGGAAAGAATGCCGGCCTCGGTAGCTCAGTCGGATGCGCATCTGACTGGTGATCAGGAGGACTCGGGTTCGATACCTGCCAGGGTCGGCAACATTCTTTCGTGGCGATTGATCATGAAATCATTTCTACGGACAGTTGTCAGTTTCTGGCGAAAGGATATGCACTGTACTTGTTAACCGCTTACGTATTTGTCTGCCCAGGAAAGTGTGGATAGGTAAACTGACCGGCTCAAACATGACCTAAATAGTGTTGACTAGGCCGTTAAACTCCCAATACAAACAAAAAACAAAGGTAAATTAAATATGAAAGCGGGGTGGTATTCTTGTGTAACGGTTATGGACATATACCACTTATACAATCGAACCAAAGTTATAAAGGGCAGAAATAGAATTAGTGCTGTTGTCCATGTGTCTCTCATTGATTTGGAGAAACCAAGGTTATGGTTATTAACAGAAAATAATCGCATTATTTTTATCAATAAAGGTTATGGTTATTAATAGCAATTTATCGATGTTACGTGTATGTCAGCGTGTTGTTGTGGAATTGTCTCAAAATTAAGCTGACGCCCCCAGCCATAGGGGGTTGAAGAAATAGATGGGCTGCATGATGCTTCCACGGCGAGCTGAAACCGACCGCACACGAGTACTGGAAACCGCAAAGAAGATCTAAGCCTGTATAGACAAAGTCCATGCTAGCAACCCCAATTTTTTCAGTTGGCGACAGGGCTTGAGATGTCATTTCATTTCAATTTCGGGTAAAAGTCCTCAAAAATTGGAAGCAGCGCCTCCAAAATGATATATACACTGTTGACGGGGACGTTAAACCTCAAATCAAACAAACAAAGTTAAGATGACGGTATGTCTATGTATGTTTGAAATTCCAATTTAACCATATTGATATCCCTTACAACCAGATACAGATACTTATGCAAACAGTGATGATTTTGATGTAATGGCTCTGAGCTATCTTATCGGGATATATTCAGTTAGACGCCCTGTTTAGTAGAATGGATATACCCAACTTCAGTGATGGAAGAGTGCACTCCAGAAACGGGTTCGGGGGTAGATATATCAAAGCAATGAGAGCACCGGCCGATTGTCTCTGACTCCAGGCTTGGAAATTGGTCATGAACGAGGAAAGACTTGGACTGTTTCGCTATACACCCTTTAATTCTTATACCAAATGAAAACAGTGTCGACCCTGATCAGACGACGCGTTATGTGGCATCTGATCTGGGCCTACATTGTTTGCCAAACCCAACACATGATTTCAGTCCATGTGTACGCAACATTCTGACCTCATAGTGGAACAAATAACACGACTATTTGTGGGTCGAGTGTTTGTCAACTGACCCAAAGTTACTAAGCAGAAAAGCTCTTCAATGTTTAAGTCCACATGACTATTACTGATTTATCGGAATAACTTTTTTTTATAGAAAATAGCCGCTGTGACTGAGTTCAGAGTGTTGCGTGAGAGGGTTATCTTGGAATCATAGGTTGGGCTAGGCAAACAGTGTAGACCCAGACCGGACGCCACAGAACACGGCGTCTGATCAGGATCTATTTCTTCGACCTACACGCAAAGACAATCGACCCACCAGTACACCCAGTGCTTTGATTAAACCATCGGAACTGACAGAGATGCCCGGCCTCGCCCATCGGGGCTTGAAGAAAAAGATGGCCTGCATGATGCTTTCACGCAGAGCTGAATCCGACCGTACACGAGTACTGATAAACTGCTTAGAGGATCTACGCCTGCCCAGACAAAGCGGTGCGAGTCGGACCGTCCATGCTTATAAAACCTATTGGTATCATTGGACGACAGGGCTTGAAATGTCATTTCATCTCGATGTCAGGTAAAAGTCCCACAAAATTGGAAGCAACGTCTCCAAAATGACCTAGACACTGTTGACGGGGACTTTAACCCTTAAATCAAACAAACAAACTGATAGAGATACCATGGTCATGTTTGAACCACTTTTAATGGAATTTGCATTTAACTGTTTTATATGATTTAGACTGATACTTTCAGAGACTTATTGCGTATTTTTAATTCGTGTACAGTGGTGAACCCCTTAATACCCAGACCTAACACTAATTCTAACAGAGCGCGCCTATATAGGCAATGGAAAATAACTGTTTTATTCTGTAACAAATCACAACTCGGAAGAGCGTGATGAATGACGTCATTAAAAACTGCTAATTTATGACGTCACTATTCGATTTTCTTGACGTCAGACGGTGTAACGTAATTTTATCGCATCGAAAACATTAGAAAAGGATATAAATGCAAGTGTTTCAGTCGATAATTTTAGCGGAATGTCTTCTAACAATGGCGAAAGGTTGTGAGATTTTGAAGGAAACAACAACATTATTGCCGATTTTCAGCGTGTTAGAATCGAACTAGATCAGCTCTAATCTGTGATTTGTTGAGTAATAAATCACAGTTTGTCGGTCAGTTGTAAGTAGACAAATCACGCGCGCTCGTGATTTGATCTACTTTACAACTGACTTCCAAACTGTGACTTATTACTCAACAAATCACAGTTAGAGCTGATCTGTTTCTTAAATCGAATCAGCCGTAAAATATATAAGAACTGATTACCCAGACAATCAAAATACTGAAAGTACTGAGGAAAGTTGATTTATGAGGAATAATTATCATGATGACACTCTCAGTGGTAGAACAAGCAGTTCCCCAGCTGTTTTGTTGACAAGTTCCCAGAGGGTCAAAATTTTGACGAAGAAAACAAAATGATTGATTGATTGTTTTGAGTTTAACGACAGGTAAACCCTTGTGTCGTCTCCAAAAGAAAGGGAGAAAAGAGATAGAAGAGATAGTAGAGATGAAAGCGAGGGACAGAAGAGAGAGAGGAAAATGAATGTAAATGTAGAAACAGAAGAAATAACAACACCCCACCCCCTCTACCGTAACCTGCTGCAAGGACAGCAGGAATCGTTTAACTGTAAGCCAGTATAAGCTGGACGCCCCAGTGACACAAGATACATATCACCTTTGCCTCAACCAACCACCCCCACGAAGAAAAAAGAAGAAAGAAAGAAAGATAAACGCGTCTGCTAGTTTTGTCATGGTAAAGCCATATATTTCTAAATTAGTTCAGTACATTCTGTGCTTTTCCCATCTACTAAAGTTCTACTAGCGGACAAATGACAGCTTAGCTATGTCGCATCGACGTCGGGTTAATACGACGATGCACATCCACTGGGAGTTATGTACCTTCGGGCGTGGTGACATAAAGAGGAGAATAACTTGAAGAAAAAAAACTTGTTTAAACCATTTGATTTAGACATTATAACCATGATCAGACGCCGCATTTAGCGAACTTCAACTGACTGATTCGCCATACGTTTATTCCAACCTGTACGGTATTGAAGCATAAATGCCGGTTGTTCCAATACTGGGACATTATAATAATAATAATAATAATAATAATAATAATAATAATAATAGTAATGTCTTTATTTAAAGAGGATAACATATTAAGCGATGCAATCACTTATCTAACATATGGTCCTCTATAACTAAAATAATAAAATACAATTTATAAACAATGTGACTGTACAATATAGTTCGAACAAATTGACCTGAGACTGGTGAACTCTATTAACATAATTTCACACCTGACTGAATGCATGTATTTATCTTCGCCGTCTCCGAAAGATGCCGATATTGTTATTTAATACATTGAGGTCGGTATATGGGTCGCAATTCACGTGATGCCGAAATTTCACGAGACGTTTACGAAAGCCAACGTATTAGGCGATAACAATGACTAATTTATTCCTTGCATTAAGGTCAGTCTCATGTCAAACCTATGCAACCAATGCTCTCCAAAGATCTTCTTACTTCAGGATCATCTAATTTGTTCAATTTCATACCATGACTCCTGTACTCCAGACCATGCACATTCCAACTTACAATGGATAGTGTATTACTTATGAATTAAGTCTTCATGAAAATTTCATGCATTATGAAAGAATTAGAGTGACGTTTAAGAAAGTTTACAAACAATTATTTAAAAATTAGTGATGAAAGTACAAACACAAATATTTATCCTTATAATTTTAAGTAATGAAGTTAATAAGATTTAAGTATTTGTGAAATTGAATGTTTCATTGTCTCTTGCTTTCATTATTCACAACCAATAATTAATATTGAAACGGTCAAGAATGGACTTGACATATCGTCACAGTCTATTGAAAATAGTATCTGTCCCTCCGCTTAAAACATCCATCAGCATTATACTGTCCAACGGGGTGAGTGTATTCCCTGTGCCATGTTATATCACCTCGGCGTCTGTTGTTATATTCCATGTGCCATGTTCTACCAGACTGACTTCTATCCATGTGCCTTATTCTGCTACTATATACGTCATTCATGTGCCATGTTACTTCGTTTTGTTGTGTATTATTGAAGTCTGCAAATCGTGTTCTATTGCTACCATGTTTGTCCCCATATTCCATGTGCCTGGTTCTATTGCTACCACGTTCGTCCCTATATTCCATGTGTCTTGTTCTATTGCTACCACGTTCATCCCCATATTCCATGTGCCTTGTTCTATTTCTACCATGTTTGTCCCGTACCCCATGTGCCTCGTTCTTTTATTATCATGTAAATCCCCGTATTCAATGTGCCTAGTTCTATTACTACCATGTACGTCCCCGTATTCCATTTGCCTTGTTCTATCGTTACCACGTTCATCCCTGTATTCCATGTGCCTTGTTCTATTGGTACCACGTTCTTCCCCGTATTCCATTTGCCTCTTTATATTGCTACCACGTTCATCCCCGTATTCCATTTGCCTTGTTATATTGCTACCACGTTCATCCCCGTATTCCATGTGCCTTGTTCTATTGCTACCACGTTCATCCCCATATTTCATGTGCCTTGTTATATCGTTACCACGTTCATCCCCGTATTCCATGTGCCTTGTTCTATTGCTAGCACGTTAATCACCATATTGCATGTGCCTTGTTTAATCGTTACCATGTTCATTCCCGTATATCATGTGCATTGTTCTATCGTTACCACGTTCATCCCCGTATTCCATGTGCCTTGTTCTATCGCTACAACTTTCATCCCCGTATTCCATGTGTCTTGTTCTGTTGCTACCACGTTCATTCCCATATTCCATGTGCCTTGTTCTATCGCTACCATGTTCCCCATCATTGGTGTTCAATACTGAAGTTATTTCCCTCTGCAGGTTACTGCCAAAAACGCACACGCCGTGGCTTGATATATGTAATTTGTCTTCTCAAAAGTACTCATCTATGATTTTTTCCTGTCGTGACAAGTTGCCATGATCCACAAACATAATATATGAATGAATCTCAATCAGTTTCTTCTCATTCTGTGCGTTCAGGAGTTTTCTTTCAATTTCCAACTGTCTGTCACCTACGAGTAAAAGCCTTGATATGACAATTTTTGCATTTGGTGCTCATTCTTTATTGGATGTGACTGCCCCCACTAATGCAGCTGCACAGTCATCTGTCTGTTCTTTATTTCTAACATTATTAATTCCTGTGTGTATGAAAATTAATTTAGAGTCTTTCAGCTCAGTACTGTACTTTTTCAATATCTTGTATTGTTGGAGCTTTTAACCTGCGTATGAGAGTTTGAGATGATTTTCCCAGCACGGGAACATTCAACTGCCCGACTAAAGAATCTCCTATCATACAAATAAATGGTTTTCTGCTAGTGGGTGATTTGTTTCCATTCTTTATTTCTTTCTTTTTGTCGTCGTTTAATTTCTTGGTTTGTGTAGCATCCTGTGTTGATGAATTACAGGTAATTGATTTGTGGCTGGAAGGTGATTCTAAGTTGATTACTTCAGCATCACTGACAGAACTTGATTTATCTACTGTAATTGTTTTAACAAAAGTAACTTCCTCATCATCATCATTATCATAATCGTTGCCTCTTTCAGTACTGGATAACTGTGTGCCAGACCGCTCTAAAACTGTAGTGTTTTGCACCGTGCTATGGTTGTGAAAATTTGCTCCTGCCATCTGGAATTCTCCTGGCTCCGAGAGTACACCGATGCTTTTTTCCATTTCAATTAGATATTCACTAGTTCTTCTGTTTCCCTCTTTTACATTTGACATGCTATGTGTATTTTCTGTGTAACATTCAGAATCTCCTCATACTGTCCTCTCTGACTTACATTATTTGTTCCCTAGTTTTGCTTTATACCTGTACATGTAGACTCTACTGCTTGAATGGATGATTTGAGTAAGTCAAATTTATTGCTAATATTCGTCTGCAAGTTGTTTATACTTCTCTGGACCCCAGTAAGTGACTTGGAGCATGATGTAACTGTTTCTTCAGCTGAAGGATTTTCATACAATTCACTTTTGTCATATATTGGCCTATTTCTGATGATATTTCTTTGTACAGTCTTGTGATCAGCTCTGTAGACTCCTGCTTCTTATTGACAATATCTTTTAGCTGCCTGTTAATTTCTTGTGTAGCATTTAAATTTTCTTCTTGTGACTGCATGTTACTCATTACCTGCACAATGTGATTATCATGTGTTGAAGGGTCGGTACATTGCAATTCTTCATTATCCAATTTTGTCTTGGTAGCTACCTTCTTAGCTGCCATGATTTTTACACTAGAGCCATTTATACTTCCTGGTACTGAGGTATTAGCATGATCTTTTGTTGTTGACTTTTCTGGAGTAAATTCAATTGTATTTCTACCGTCTTTGTATTACCATCCTCCTGTTGATCTGACCTTGGTATTATTATAACCTTTGGAAGTGAATTAGAGTTTTCTTGAGATATGTTCAATGGTTTCGGGGTGTTTCCTCTACATGAAGGCCCAGTTTCTTTACGTTGTTCAGATGCTGCCCCTTTTTGTGCCAGCTTATCAGCCTGCTCATTCCCTGCCACACCTTAATGCCCTGGAACAATCTAAGGGAGAACAATCTAATAGATGGACCCAGTGTTTGGCGAACCAATAGCAGGCAGAGCACGATTGACGAACTAACAGCAGGCAAAGCAGGTACACACTAATGTCCGGAAATTGTCCGGGAATTGTCCGGGGGCGTAGTGGTACGTTATCCCTAATATCTCCACTTTGGGTGGACAGAAATTAATAAAATTAGTATCAAATAAAGTTTTAAGCTCCATTCTAAAAGATTATTAAAAATCATTGTTCAATTTTAACAGTTTAAGGGTTCATTTCTGAAGTTAATTTTCCCGGGAAATTCCCGGATTGTGACCGGATTGCGTTAACCCTAATATCTCGACTTCAGGTGGTCATAGTATTAAAAATTAGTATCAAATAAAAGTGTTAGCTCCATTCTAAAAGATTATTAAAAATATTTTTCATTTTTAATATTTTAGGGGTCCGTTTATTAAGTTGAGTTGTCCGGGATATTCCCAGATTGAGTCCTGGATGTTGTGGATAGTTGTGGGTAGTGGTGCCTTATCCCTAATATCTCCACTTCAGGTCGTTAGAAATTAATGAAACTATTAATAAATAATGTGTGTCGTGTGCTCATTATAAGCGCCTCACTGAGGCGATTTTAATGAGTGCACACAACATGACTTTATTTTATAGAAGATCACAAACATATACACCTGTGGACACAAAAGCGTCCAAACTCCAATGAAATAACTTTCAACGAATATCTTTGCATCAAGTTAGTTTTATAAGCAAATGTCATTCGTCAAATAATTCTAAAACCAGATCAAGCAATTGTTTGGTCTCATTTTGGCAAACACTTTCTGATTGACATTTGATATGTATTTTGATTGGTCAGTGCAGGAGTCAGCAATGAAATGTACACCACCTTGTGTTTTGAATTTATTTCTGTCGATAGGATGTTAGGATATATTGATTGATGTTTCAAGTGAAAATGAAGTGAAGCTCATCAAAGTTTGAATGCTATTGTGTCCACAGGTGTAATAAGATATCTTTAATTACGACTGAAGACATACTTGGCAAACAGTGTAGAACTTGATCAAAGGTTTAACCTATATATGCCTAGCGTCCCATTGGTGGGACATTGGCAAACAGTGTAGAACTTGATCAAAGGTTTAATCCATATATGCCTAGGGTCCCATTTGTGGGACAATGGCAAACAGTGTAGATCCAGAACAGATATTTAACCCACATATGCAAGAGCGTCCCATTTGTGGGACATTGGCAAACAGTGCAGACCCAAATGATCAGACGCTGCAAAACGTGGTGTCTGATCTGGGCCGTAAAAAATGCGGTATCTGATCTGAGTCTATTCTGTTTGCCTAAACGAAATTTGACTATACAGTTCTTGCTGGCAATGAATTAGGTGAACGGACTTTGAGTGATTTTACGGACCATTATGATCAGACGCTGCAAAACTTGGCGTCTGATCTGGGCCGCAAAATGCGGCATCTGATCTGGCTCTTCACTGTTTGCTTAAACAACAACGAAATTTAACCGCATCCATTTCTGGCTGGCGATGTATGAGGTGTACGGACTTTGAGTGTACAGATCAGACGCCACGTTTTGCAGCGTCTGATCATTTGGGTCTTCACTATCTGCCAGTGTCACCTAAATGGGACGCTAGGCATATATGGGCTTATACCAAGATCTTCACCGTTTGACAATGTCCCACCAATGGGACGCTATGCATATATGGGTTAAACCTTTGATTAAGTTCTACACTGTTTGCTAAGTAGGTGTTGAAGATCACTTATTATATCTTTGTGATCTTCTATAAATTAAAGTCATGTCGTGTGCACTCATTAGAATCGCCTCAGTGAGGCGCTAATAATGAGCACAAGACATATAATATTATCATTATTTGGTACTAGTTTCATTAACTTCTGACGACCTGAAGTGGAGATATTAGGGATAATGTACCACTACCCCAAATTTTCGGTAACAAGACGTTTCGCCCCCAAGACGTTTCCCCCCTGGTCGTCTCCACCCTGGTCGTTTCGCCTCTTTTTTGGCCCCTAGTCGTTTCGCCCCCTAAACCTAGTCGTTTCGCCCCCAAACCCTAGTCATTTCGCCCCCAAACTATTTTACTATATTGATTCATATATGAGACAGAGAGAAAGAGAGAGAGAGAAGAACCTGTTCTTTGAATGAAAATGTTAATTAGGAATTGTTACCTGTTTTGATCATTACCGTTAACCACATTGTTTATGTGATTTGACACATTAATTACGCAATAAATCCCCTTAATGATAAGGTGTGAAAACATGCGCTCTTTGCAAAGTTAAACGTCTTTAATTATCGCTTAAGCACCTTTACCAGTTTTGTTTTAAAATTGGTCGGTTGGTTCGTTAACACAGTCGGCCAGTAATACATTGTTGAAGATTGCTGCTAATGCTGTCTACGCAACGTCGCGTCAACGCCGATGCAACGTAATAAAGTTGCATCGGCGTTGATACGACGTTGCACACACATTGAGTGCCCACAAGGTAATGCATAGTTGAGTACTTATTGCCGCAAATGTCGTCTATGCAACGACGCGTCAACGCCGATGCAACGTAATAAATAGAAGTGGAAGCAATGATCAAGTCGATTCCTTTCATCAATGTTCTGTCAGCAATTTGTGTGTACTCGGATCAGATTTGCGGCATCCGACCCAGTTATTCCTGAACTGTAAGCAAATAGTGCAGACCCTGATCAGGCAACGCGGTTAGCTTGATAAATTCAAGTAGAGCTTCTTCCCTATGCCTATACCCGGTTGGAATTCTTTACCAGCATCTGTTTCTGAGGCCCATGACTTGGTATTCTTCAAGCAGGGACCATCTAATCTCTCGTTTTAACAGCTAGGTAGGGGCCGGTCTGTAAGTAAAGTCTGAGGGATTTTTTAACCTGTGCCGGTTGGGCGACGCTACTGTAGCCGGAGAGGTATGGTTTCCAGTGATGATTTGAAAAGGCCGACAGGAATATTTCCTTTCTTTTCTTTCTTGTCTATCCACAGCTAGGTGCTTCTTTCCAATATTTCCAACTTTCTCTTTTTCACGCGCCATCAGAGACATACTGTTCAAGAATGAATGATGTCCCTTAAAGAACAGATACAGATACTTAGGCTGACGTGACAGGGCGATGATGCTACTTAAATATTTGCCTATTCTCACCTCTAATAAAAGTTCAACATTGAAAATTAGCCTTACAGTGAAAAGTGGGCGAAACGACTAGGGGGACGAAACGACTAGGGGGACGAATCGACTAGGGGGCGAAACGACTAGGGGGGAAACGACCAGCGAGGAAACGTCTTGGGGGCGAAACGACTAGGGGAGGAAACGGTTTGGGTGCGAAACGTCCCGGATTCCAATTTTCCGGACATTTCCCGGACAATTTCCGGACATTACTGTTCGCCGGCAATGCGAAAGTAACCGACCGCGTTGAGGTAAATTCTTATCCTTGCAATTGATTTGAGTAGTTAATACCTTTTGCGTACCTAATATTGAATACCCGAGTTAATTTGAAAAAATGATAACGTCCTGTTTGCAAGGCTGCATGATTTAGGGATATCTTGGCGCCTGACTAACTCGGCCCCTGACAAACTCGGCCACTAACAAACTCGGCCCCAAACCAACTCAGAATCAGAATCAGAATTATTACTGGTGACACGTCAAAAGACATTCATACACCAGGACCTGTGATGTGGGAAGTTAGTCCCTAGCTCTAACCAAAGAGGTAAATTTAGCTACACAATCATCAGCACTTTCAGCTGGCGAGATAATCGAATCGGGAACAAGACAATTCATTGACAAGACAATTCATCGACACGTTTTTTGGAGACAATTCATCGACACAAATGAAGACAACTCATTGACACTTTTTGAAGACAATTCATCGACACATTATTATGTTGAAATTATACCCAAGTTGATAAAATGAAGACACTGTTTTGAAAATAAAATGATTTTTTATCACGTTTATGATCAAAATAACGAATTTAGAAACATTTAATTCAATATTTGGCTTATTGACCCTTTTAACCGCATAAAAGAAAATGTATACGGAACTTAGTTAACATTATTCAAAACTTTCATAATCAAAATGAAAAAGATGGAAAGTGAAGCTGGATTGTGAGTTCTATCTATCTATCTTCGTAATACTGCCTACGCCCTCGCGGGCATTTTTGGCAGGTGACTGCACGTCGGGTCATGAATAAGAAAAAGATAAAAGAATGATAGTGAGGCTACTAAAAGGTGATAGGTTAAGACTAGTTCGATAATGAGGGGGAGAATAAAAACAACACTCTTGGATCGACCAGCTTAAAACAGGGTGAAAACTTAAAAACAGATTTAAAAACATGCTTTACAATATTTAGGGTTTGGGATGCTGAAGACCTCCTACTGCGGTCTTGAAGGCTTCAAGACCTGTGGAGCTAACAGCATGTTCAGGGAGGACATTCCACTGGACAATGGCCAGGGGAAAGAAGGAATACTTATAGGCATTCTTACCAGTATGGATTTGACGGAATGTCATTGAGTTGAACCTGGATGGCCTACTTGTGGGTTGGATATAATCTGGGAGGGGGACGGCCACGAGGCCATAAACTATTCTGTAAAAGAGACAGAGACGAGCAACGGATCTTCTCTGTTCCAAAGTTTGCCAGTTCAACTGGTGCTGCAAGTATGTGACACTAGTTGTTCTGTTCCAATCATTCATGGTCCACCGGGCTGCTCTTCTTTGGACCATTTCTATTTTATGGGCTTGTTCTTTGGTGTGGGGGTCCCACACTGGAGATGCATACTCCAGCTGGGGACGGACAAGGGACTGGTAGGCCATCTCACGCACCTGGGGGGACTTAGTTTTGATATTTCGCCTAATGAATCCAAGAGTTTTGTTTGCACTGGTTGTTTGCATGGTTACATGTATGTTTGCATTTTTTGCCCTAAATTTTCAGCATTAAATAAGATTCTGCTCAAATCAAAACTATTCTAAGGATAACGCGGCGTCTGATCACGGTCTACACTGTTTGAAAAAAGTTCAGCTATTTTCCTAAACAAATTTAGTTGAAAACACAACCTGACAACCCTACATTTTTAAATGGACTCATGCTATATATAAGGAGGAGGATTCCATTTGGTACAAAAAGGGTTAAACAGAATTTTTACCCCTAAAGTGGGATTAATCAAGGTCCATCGCATGGGCTTATTAACTAGATGATAATTCACCAACATGATTTATATCTCATGATCAGAATAAGGTATCTAAATGCGAATTGTACAAATCTCGAGGCTAAATTATCCTTCAACTCGAGTGGTCGTACTATCAATACTGCCACTACATAGCAATCAGCATCCTAAAAGCTACATGCTATCCTCAATTACTTTGAGACAGCTCCCCGACAGTCACTTTTTTGCGGCATCAAATCAGACGAGGAAACTATTGCGGTTAAAATGATCAATAAGCCAAACTATTGAATTAAATTTTTCTAAATTCGTAATTTTGATCATAAACGTGATAATAGATAATTTTATTTTCAAAACATTGTCTTCATTTTATCAGCTTGTGTATAATTTCAACATAATAATGTGTCAATGAATTGTCTTCAAAAAGTGTCGATGAGTTGTCTTCAATTGTGTCGATGAATTGTCTCCAAAAACCATGTCGATGAATTGTCTCGATTACATTGAATCGGGAAGAGCATTCCAATCTCTAATGGTTCTGGGGAAGAGCGACTCTTTATAAATGTCAGTTCTTGCAGTAAGGGTCTGAAACGCCAACGAATGGTGATTTCTACAGTGTCTAGCTGAGGGAACAAGGTCATCTGTTGGAATGCTGGCAGCACCCAGTCCTTTGTATAAAAGGATTAGCCTACTGTCTTATCTCCTTTTCTTGAGAGACTCCCATTTTAATTTTCCAAGTATTCCAGTCATGCTCCCAGTTTCAAAGCAGTAATTGCCTGTTACAAATCTAGCAGCTGTATTCTGAACTTTCTCAATTAATCGTTAAGGACCACTCCACTGGGGTCCCAGATACAACTACCATATTCCAAGATTGGGCGAACAAGACCTTTGTATGCTGCCTCTTTAACATCCTGGGGGCACTGATGAAGATTTCACCTCAGGAAACCAAGCGTTCTATTTGCCTTTGTACACATGTTGCTAATATGAGTATTCCATCTCAAGTTGTGTGAGATTGTCACTCCAAGGTATTTAATGGAGTCCACATTCTCGAGGACCGTTCCCTCTAAGGTGTAAGAAGCCTCAACTTTATTAGATCTCTTCCTAGTTATCTGCATAATATTGCATTTAACTGGCTGAAATCTCATGCCCCATTTTCGGGCCCAACATCCTAATCTATCTATGTCAGCCTGAAGTTTCACTGAGTCATCTGTGTCTCTAATTTCCCGGTAACAAACACAGTCATCTGCAAACAGTCTTATTTCTGAGTCAATGTCAGTGGAAATATCATTGATGTACAGGGAGAACAAAAGTGGACCAAGAACTGTCCCTTGCGGGACTCCAGACAAAACTGGAGCCCACTCTGAAGATTCACCATTAACAACAACCCGCTGTTTTCTGTAGCAAAGAAAGGAATCTATCCATTTGAGGGTCTTTCCCCCAATTCCATAACCAAATAACTTAGATTTAAGTAGTTCATGAGGAGGGGTGTCAAAAGCCTTCTCGAAGTCCAGAATAAATGTGACCACCTGTCCCCCTTTGTCCAAGAATTTTGCCCAGTCATTAATAACTTTGCTTAGCTGAGTTTCACAACTGTGCCTTTTCCTAAATGCATGTTGTCTGTCTGACAAAAGTTTATGTTTGTCCAAGTGGGCCATGATGTTTGAGCAGACTATATGTTCTAGCAATTTACACAGAACACAAGTCAGAGACACAGGGCGATAATTACGGGCAAGAGCCCTATCTCCTTTTTTGAAGAGTGGACAGATGTTTGCTAAGGGAAGGTATAATTTGAGGACTTTTACTGGAGGACCAGTGGACTGAGGACCAAGTCCTCTAGAGGACCCGGGGTATAATTTGAGGACCAAATACAGGAGGACCAGTGCTTTAATCAGCCATATAATGGCAATGATAATTGAAGATAATTACTGTTTATTGAAAATGACACCTACTGGTATGGTATATCACCTCATGGGCATATATACAGAACAAGAGCACCGCATGCGGGTGCCAACGCTCGTCTGCAGTTTCTTTTAGAAAACCAAAGTTCTAAGTCAAACAAGAGCAATCAAATTGCAAGATGGAGTTATAAAACTTGTAGGGAATGTAGCTCTTGTGATGGTGAGTATGTGTATGAAGTTTCATGAAGGTAGGCCAAATACTTTGGAAATATGGTCAAGGTTAAGGTTTTCGGTTAAATTTTCGGAAATTAGGTCAAAGTTCAAAGGTCAAGGTCACAGATCAAAAAGTGTGGTATCACTGAAAAGGTCTTGTCCCAAGGAACATTCATGTGAAGTTTGAAGGCTCTGTTGTGAATAGTATTAAAATGAGAGCAAAAAATGTGTTTCAGAAAAAAATGGAAAAGGGGAGATAATTCAGCCAAAATCAACAATGTTGTTATGGTCCTTGGTCAAAATGTAGCTTTTGATGATGAGTGTGTGTATGAAGTTTCATGTAGGTCTAATACTTTTTAAGTTATAGCCAAGGTTAAGTTTTTTTGGAACGACGCCAGACGACAACGCAGACGCCTGAGTGATGACAATAGCTCGAAAGTTTTTTTTCAAAAAACAGACGAGCTAAAAAAAAAGGAAAAAAATAAAAGGAAAAACAGATTATCATGCTTAGGAAATTTTTCATCATAGAATTTTATGAAATACATTTTTGGCATCTTGTTACTCTGATAAAAATGTTTAGTTGTAATTAGAATTTCTCTACCTTCTATATTACTTGATATAATCAATCTGTTATTAGGGCCCCGCACTGAAAGTGTGGGTGCCCTATAGTAATCACTCTGTCCGTCCGTCTGTCTGTCTGTCTGTCTGTCCGTCCGTCTGTCCGTCTGTCCGTCCACAATTTTTTTTATCCTCCATAACTTTCTTATTTCCTGGATGGATTTAAATATTACTTGGCATCACTCTGTCCATCCGTCTGTCTGTCTGTCTGTCTGTCTGTCTGTCTGTCTGTCTGTCCGTCTGTCCGTCTGTCCGTCCACAAATTTTTTTATCCTCCATAACTTTCTTATTCCTGGATGGATTTAAATATTACTTGGCAGAAATGTTAACCATAATGTGATGGAGTGTTGCGCGCAAGACTCAGGTCCGTACCTCAAAGGTCAAGGTCATACTTAGAGGTTAAAGGTCAAAAAAGGGTCTTTCCTGTGTCCAATTAATAACTTTGTTATTATTCCTGGATGGATTTAAATATTACTTGGCAGAAATGTTAACCATAATGTGACGAAGTGTCACACGCAAGACCCACAGCCGTACCTCAAAGGTCAAGGTCATACTTAGAGATAAAAGGTCAAAAAAGCGTCTTTTTTATTGTGTCCAATCTATAACTTTCTTATACCTGGATGGATTTCAATATTACTTAGCAGAAATATTAACCATAATGCGACAGTGTGTCACGCGCAAGACCCAGGTCCGTACCTCAAAGGTCAAGGTCATACTTAGAGGTGAAAGGAAAAAAAACTTTTTTTTTTTAACATCAACATTTTCCTACTCCTCTGATAGCGCTGCCGGGGCCCTAGTCAGTTTCACTGACAGCTCTAGTTTTTTTAAATTCCCAAACTGCATGATGAACAGTGAAGATCCTGATCAGATGGCATCTTGCTACTCTTTTAAAAATGTTCGCTTAAAATTAGAATTTCTCTGCTTTCAATATACATGCACTTAATTTAAGCTATCTGTTAAATTCCCAAACTGCATGATGGACAGTGAAGATCCTGATCAGATGGCATCTTGCTACTCTTTTAAAAATGTTCACTTAAAATTAGAATTTATCTACTTTCAATATACATGTACTTAATATAAGCTATCTGTTAAATTCCCAAACTGCATGATGAACAGTGAAGATCCTGATCCGATGGCTTATCTAGAGCTACACTGTTGTTATGCTCAGAAATTTTTCACCATAGAATTATATGAAAAATCATTAAGATAACATTTCCGTATGACACAGAGCATTCATTACATTTTAACATAATGGTATTTTTCCTGATGAAAACTTGATATTTTTCTTATTAATACTCCAAATATAGGTTGCGGGTGCTTGTTAGATCCACCTAAATGAGGCGGTTCAAACGACTACTCACAACCTATGTTTTGAAGCAGAAATACGAAAAATAATGTATACCCCTGTAAACCCCAATTTTTGCTCTATAAAGTGGGGTTAAGAGGGGTGTTCATTACACGGACTTGTAAACATGATGACGTTTGGCATCTTGTTACTGTTTTAAAATGTTTAGTTGAAATTAGAATTTCTCTACTTTCTATATGCTTGATATAATCTACCTGTTAAATTCTCAAACTGCAAGATGAACAGTGAAGATCCTGATCAGATAGCTTATCTGGAGCGGCACAGTTTTATGCTCAGAAATTTTTCACCATAGAATGATATCATCACGGTAACAAGTCCGAGAAATGGACACCCCACTTTATATAGAGAAAACAGGGGTTTAGGGGTATACATTATTTTCCTTATTTCTGCTCCAAGACAATGAGGCGGTTCTAACGAGCACCCACAATCTATGTTTTGAGTATAAAGAAGAATATCACAACTTTTCATTAGAAAATTGACCGTTTTGGAGATGTAAAGATACATTAGGACGCACGGGTGTCTTAACGTAATGGAAATAAATTTTTGGCATCTTGTTACTCTTATTAAAAATGTTTAGTTGAAATAAGAATTTCTGTATTTCTACATACTTAATGATATAATCTATCTGTTAAATTCACAAACTGCAAGATGAACTTTCTGCTACATAAATTGTGTATTATTGTTAGGACCACTTCACTGAGGCACGCTTAAAATATTTCCTTAAACTTGCAAACTGTCATAATATGGCTTATTTTTGATAAATACCCACTGGTACTTCACTGAAGTGAGTTTAAATAATAAAACTTTCAATAGCATGGACATGGTACTACATTGATCCTGATTATCTCACACAAAATTCAGCAAAAGCAGCTGCTGCTATACTAAAAGGTTCTGGGTGGGGGGGGGGTGTGGTGGGTGGTTATGGCCCTTTCAATATTATTCCTCTCATATCGAGCTGATCGTTAATCAGAGGTGTTCTAAAGTCTTTAGAGAAGTTTTGTTGCAAAAATATGTTTGTATCAATTAATTTAATAACCATGATTGTTGTTCATAATAATGTTCAGCTACACTGATTTTGAAGTTCTATATTCTGATGTTTTATCAAATGCTAAGTTTTATAAATTTATCATACTATAATGGCTTGCCACACACTGTTGAGGAATGATAGTGCACATTAACCCATTTTTGTATCAGAAATCTCAAAATCGGTTATTAGCAAACAGTGCAGGCCAAAACAGTGGAGCATCTGATCAGAGCCTACACTGTTTGCAAAAAAGTTCAGCCATTTTCCATATAAAGTTTGAAGAACCCCTAAATTTTGAAATGGACTCGTGCTATATATAAAGTGAAATATTTCATTCAGTACAAATGGGTTAAAACACGAATATATTGAAGACAATAGCTGTCCAGTCTGTTACCCTTTTACCTACTAGTGTAATGAACTCCCTTATAAACCCCACTTATTACATGATTTGGGTACTCCTGAGATACACTTGTCAGAACCACCTTGTTCTAATGAGCACACACACTCTATGCTTGCAGACAAAATGAGAAGAATGTCACCAATAAAATGGAAAATGTCAGTTTTAAGTTTATGAAATAAACATTGCAATAACACACACATGTGACAAAGTGCACTTTATTTCACATCTCCAAAAGGGCTACCTTTTGGATGAAAATCATTGATATTATTATTATTTATACTGCAAACATAGGTTGCTGCCTCATTGAGATGGTTCTAACTAGTACCCATGACCTACTTCTTGGAGCAGTATTAAGAAAGATAATGTATGCCCCTGTAAACCCTAGTTTTCTCTATAAGGTGTTTTTAGGGGTTGGGGGTGGTGGTGGTGTTCATTTTATGGATATGTTCACCTGATGACACTTTGTCACTTGGGTGACTTAAGATCCTTTTCCCCCAGGTGCATTTTTCCTCGATTATTACTCCTACTAAATAAATAAATAAATAAAAAAAATAAACAAAATAAATAAATAAATAAATAATAATAAAAAAACATTATTTAATACATGTAATTAAATAAATGCTTATTTTTGGGTCCTGTGTGAGTTCTGCAATGGAAGGTCACGTGTTTTTTTTTTTCACTTTTCAGCTCAACTTAAGAAAATTAATAATAAATTAGGCCCTAATTAACAATCAAAATAATTAGAGATGCTTCTGAAAGATCGGACAACAAATTTAAAAAATGAAGACTTTCAATTATTTGCAAAATTTCAACCTAATCATAGGCTTACAGTCATTGGTTACAATATGTAACTTTGCCCCACCTACAATAGGATAAGCCCCACCTACAAATAACCATTAAACTGCCAATCACAACCATTACAATATCAAGCCTTTTTCAAAGAAATGTTGTTCTCTGAAAACAAACAAAAGATAACATTTTGAATGCCATCTTCTATGAGGTAATGCTTGGTGCTTAAGATACAAAATTATAAGTTTTTCTGAATGTAATACTTGGGAGTCTTAAAAAAAAAATGAAAAAAAAAAAATGCCATTACCAGTAAGTATTAAAATGACTGATAGAATAGGAATAGATTAAACCACAAGGAAAAAATAATTTAGCCAAATTGTCCTACAAAAAAAAAAAATAAAAATAAATTACTGTTTTTTTTAGCTCACCGTCACGTAGTGACGAGGTGAGCTTTTGGGATCACTTTTTGTCCGTCGTGCGTGCGTGCGTCCGTGCGTCCGTCCGTCCGTGCATCCGTAAACAATTTCTTTAAACGACATCTCCTCCTAAACCACTGATCGGATTTTGATCAAACTTCACAGGAATGATCCTTAGGTGGTCCCCTTTCAAAGTTGTTCAAATGGTTCCGGTCCGTTGCACATCTAGGTCACAGGGGCCAAAAATAGATTTTTTTCTCCAAAAACTTAAAAAATCTTCTTCTCTTAAACCACAAGGCCCAGGTCTTTGATATTTGGTTTGAAGCTTCATCTAGTGGACCCCTACCAAGATTGTTCAAATTATAGTGCTGGGACAAAAAATGCCCCCGCCACGGGGCCCTTTGGTTTTACATTGGCTTATATAGGGAAAATCTTTAAAAATCTTCTACTCTGAAACCACAAGGCCCAGGTCTTTGATATTTGGTATGAAGCTTCATCTAGTGGACCCCTACCAAGATTGTTCAAATTACAGTGCTGGGGCCAAAAATGCCCCCGCCCCGGGCCCTTTGGTTTTACATAGGCTTATATAGGGAAAATCTTTAAAAATCTTCTTCTCTGAAACCACAAGGCCCAGGACTTTGATATGTCATAGGGTATAGGTATATAGCACACTTGTACTGCCTTGCGGTACAAGCCGGCTTTTATAGCGACGTGGTAGAGTGTTTGCTTACCAATCAGGCGGCCCGGGTTCGATCCCCGGCCGGGTTAAGGTGATTAGCATTTTTTCACCTGTTACAGATAATGAAGAATTATAGGCAGTGGAAGGACTCCTCCTATTTTATAGGCTGTGATATGACAACACAGTATATTACACTGAACACTGTCAAATTGAACACGCGTGTCGAATGATAATGGCCATGTTTTTATATATTTGAATACAACACAAATCCACGTATCACACAATCCTGTGACTATTAAACGGTCGCTGACTGCTGATTCATGTTGAGTTGGTAGTTGATGTAATCATATAGTGATAGATCTATCTATGTGATGTAAACAATGATGGAATAACTGCCAATAATTATGGTATTCGTTTAGCTCCTGGTGAAGTTAAAACTATACATGGTATTGTTCGTGGCACAAAAGATATACAAAATGCTGTGACAGAACATATAGAAGGTACATTGTCAGGTAATTTGACAATATGTCCAAGAGTAGTTTCTTTAAAAGCACATGGTGCGACTGTTCGTCTTCCAGTCCGGGTCTGTAATTTATCTGCAAGAGCAGTAGAGATTCCTCCTAAATCTTTATTGTGCTCTCTTTCTAGTGTTAATGTGGTAGATTCATGGACACCTGATTCTACACAGAAACAGGAACATAAGTCTATGGCTACATCTTTAGATGATACAGGCATCAAGATTGACAGTGACAATCTTAATGCTGATCAGTTATTAAGAGCAAAACAAGTTCTTGGTGATTGGTCACAGATTTTTTCTACCGGTCCTACAGACTTAGGTAGAACAGATGCCGTTAAACACAAAATCAATTTAACGGATAATGTTCCATTTAAAGACCCTTACAGGAGAATTCCTCCAGCATTATACGAGGAAGTACGACAGCATTTGAAGGAAATGATTGAGGCAGATGCAATACGTCCATCCAGTAGCCCATATTCTTCAAATGTTGTTCTTGTTCGTAAGAAGGATGGTAGTCTTCGTTTTTGCATTGACTTCCGGAAACTGAACAGTCGTACTATAAAAGATGCTTACACCTTACCACGCATAGATGACACCATTGATACATTACTTGGTGCGAAATTCTTTTCAAAATTAGATTTGCGCAGTGGTTATTGGCAAGTCGAAATTGACGAAGCCGACAAATACAAGACTGCATTCACCGTTGGAAATCTGGGCTTCTTCGAATGCAATCGCATGGCATTTGGATTAACTAATGCCCCAGCTACGTTTCAACGGTTAATGGGGCGTTGTATGGGTGAGATGAATCTCAAGGAATGTCTTATATTCCTTGATGATATTTTAATCTTTTCGGAAACTTTCGAAGAACACATTTCTAGGCTTGAAGCTGTTTTTAGCCGTTTAAATCATCATGGTTTAAAACTAAAAGCATCTAAATGTGAGTTTTTTAAGAGTTCAGTTAGATACCTTGGCCATGTTGTCAGTGAAAAGGGAGTTGAAACCGATCCCGACAAGATAGAAGCTTTGATCTCTTGGCCTCAGCCGACTAATGTAAAAGAGCTTCGTTCATTCTTAGGTTTCACAGGCTATTACAGGTGTTTTATTAATGACTATGCACGCATTGTGAAACCTTTGAATGATCTTCTTATAGGGCATCCTACTATTAAAATCTCTGACCAATCAAAGAAGAAGAAGAAGAAGAAGTCTGTTGCACCTTGGCAGTGGGGAAATGCTCAACAATTAGCTTTTAATACTTTAAAAGATAAGTTATCTTCACCTCCTGTCTTGGCTTATGCCGATTTTTCGAAACCGTTTATACTCCACACTGGCGCTTCTTGTGAAGGTTTGGGAGCAGTATTGTACCAAGAGCATGATGGTATTGAGAAAGTCATTGCCTATGCCAGTAGAGGTTTGAGAAACAGTGAAAAACTCTATCCAGCCCATAAGTTGGAATTTTTGTGTCTCAAATGGGCTGTGACAGATAAGTTTCATGATTATTTATATGGTAACACTCTTACAGTGTGTACCGATAATAATCCTTTAACTTATGTGTTAACTTCTGCAAAACTTGATGCTACTGGCCATAGGTGGCTGGCTTCTCTTGGCTCTTATGACTTCCAGTTGAAATATAAGAGTGGTAAGTCCAACGGAGATGCTGACGGTTTGTCCAGAAGACCTCAGCAAACAGTACAATTATTTCCTGAGGCAGTGAATGCTATTTGTCAGTCTTACACTGTCCAAAGAAATACATGTCCATATGTTGAAACATTGCTTGTTTCACAAGATGATGATGTATTGGACACACTTTCAACCCAATCTTCGGGTTCTTCTCCAGCTTCTGAGTTTAAGGACATTAACTGGTCAAGGGAACAGCTTGCGGATCCAAGCATTGCCAGAATTATCAGTTTACTTAAAACTGGATTTAGTCCCGAGTACAGTGATCTCAAGACAGAAACACCTACTGTTTTGAAATATCTTCGTGAGTGGAAGAAATTTTCACTGGTTGATGGTATTCTGTACAGAAACACAGTGTTAGATGGACAGAATACTCGTCAACTGGTATAATCTGCTACAGATATTTGGTATGAAGCTTCATCTAGTGGACCCCTACCAAGATTGTTCAAATTATAGTGATGGGACAAAAAATGCTCCCGCCCCGGGGCCCTTTGGTTTTACATAGGCTTATATAGGGAAAATCTTTAAAAATCTGCTTCTCTGAAACCACAAGGCCCAGGTCTTTGATATTTGGTATGAAGCTTCATCTAGTGGACCCCTACCAAGATTGTTCAAGTTATAGTGCTGGGGCCAAAAATGCCCCCGCCCCGGGGCCCTTTGGTTTTACATTGGCTTATATAGGGAAAATCTTTAAAAATCTTCTTCTCTGAAACCACAAGGCCCAGGACTTTGATATTTGGTATGAAGCTTCATCTAGTGGACCCCTACCAAGATTGTTCAAATTATAGTGCTGGGACAAAAAATGCCCCCGCCACGGGGCCCTTTGGTTTTACATTGGCTTATATAGGGAAAATCTTTAAAAATCTTCTTCTCTGAAACCACAAGGCCCAGGTCTTTGATATTTGGTTTGAAGCTTCATCTAGTGGACCCCTACCAAGATTGTTCAAATTATAGTGCTGGGGCCAAAAATGCCCCCGCCCCGGGGCCCTTTGGTTTTACATAGGCTTATATAGGGAAAATCTTTAAAAATCTTCTTCTCTGAAACCACAAGGCCCAGGACTTTGATATTTGGTATGAAGCTTCATCTAGTGGACCCCTACCAAGATTGTTCAAATTATAGTGCTGGGACAAAAATTGCCCCCGTCCCGGGGCCCTTTGGTTTTACATAGGCTTATATAGGCAGAATCTTTAAAAATCTTCTCCTCTGAAACCGTAAGGCCCAGGACTTTGATATTTAGAATGAAGCTTCATCTAATGGACCTCTACCAAGATTGTTCAAATTATAGCCCTTGGGCCAAAAATGCCCCCGCCCCGGGGCCCTTTGGTTTTACGTAGACTTATATAGGGAAAATCTTTAAAATCTTCTTCTCTGAAACCACAAGGCCTAGGTCTTTTATATTTGGTATGAAGCTTCATCTAAAGGACCCCTAACAAGATTATTCAAATTATAGTGCTGAGGCCAATTATGTCCCTGCCCCGGGGCCCTTTGGTTTTACATAGGCTTACATAGGGAAAATCTTTAAAAATCTTCTTCTCTGAAACCACAAGGCCCAGGACTTTGATATTTGGTATGAAGCTTCATCTAGTTGACCCCTACCAAGATTGTTCAAATTATAGTGCTTGGGCAAAAAATGCCCCCACCCCGGGGCCCTTTGGTTTTACATAGGCTTATATAGGGAAAATCTTTAAAAATCTTCTTCTCTGAGACCGCAAGGCCCAGGACTTTGATATTTGGTATGAAGCTTCATCTAGTTGACCCCTACCAAGATTGTTCAAATTATAGTGCTTGGGCAAAAAATGCCCCCGCCCCTGGGCCCTTTGGTTTTACATAGACTTATATAGGGAAAATCTTTAAAAATCTTCTTCTCTGAAACCACAAGTCCTAGGTCTTTTATATTTGATATGAAGCTTCTTCTAAAGGACACCTACAAAGATGATTCAAATTATAGTGCTGGGGCCAAAAGTGGCCCCGCCCCGGGGCCCTTTGGTTTTACATAGGCTTATATAGGGATAATCTTTAACCCATAAAATGCCAATCACGACAATTATCATCTGCTTTGCCGTCTGCCGGTTTCCTTAAAAGTAATTTTTTACAAACAGTGTGGACCCAGATCAGACTGCTCCTGTAGGAGCAGTCTGATCTGGGCCCACACTGTTTGCCTGTATGCAAAGATTTTTTTTTAAAAAGTTTGCAAGAAGATTCAGCAGACGACATAAGCAGACGACATTTTCAGATGTTGTTTTCCTCGGCAGCTTAAGGGTTAAAAATCTTCTTCTCTGAAACCACAAGGCCCAGGACTTTGATATTTGGTATGAAGCTTCATCTAATGGACCTCTACCAAGATTGTTCAAATTATAGCCCTTGGGCCACAAATGCCCCCACCCCGGGGCCCTTTGGTTTTACATAGATTTTTATAGCCCCGGGGCCATTTGTTTTGCATATGCTTATGTAGGGAATATCTTTAAAAAAAATTTTCTTCTCTCAAACCGCAAGGCCCAGGTCTTTGATATTTGATGTGTAGCTTCATCTAGTGGACCTTTGCCAAGATTGTTCAAATTATAGCCTTTGTTGATGTTTGGTATGAAGCTTCATCTTTAAGACCTCCCTCAACATTAAGCACATTAAAGCCCTGGGGCCAATAATGGCCCTCTCTGTGGCCCACTTTGTTACACTATGGATCAGGTGAGCGATCCAGGGCCATCATGGCCCTCTTCTTTTGTTGTTGTTGTTTCCTATTAGAGAAATTTCCACTAGAATTGAACATACTTTTTTCAAAGAGTAACACAATGCCTTAAATTTATTTCATTTGTTTATATGGTGAAGAATTTCTTTATCACATGTTTTTTCTTTATTTTTTTTCCCCTTATCCAGCTGAACAAGAAAATTTGCAAACAGTGTAGCTCTTGATAAGGCATCTGATCATGATCTTCACTGTTCACCATGCAGTTTGTGAATTTAACAGATAGCTTATATTATATAAGTACATGTATATTGAAAATAGAGAAATTCTATTTTTAAGTGAACATTTTAAAAGAGTAGCAAGATGCCATCTGATCAGGATCTTCACTGTTCATCATGCAGTTTTAGAATTTAACAGATATCTTATATTAAGTACATGTATATTGAAAGTAGAGACATTCTAATCTAAAGTGAACATTTTATAAAAGAGTAGCAAGATGCCATCTGATCAGGATCTTCACTGTTCATCATGCAGTTTGGTAATTTAACAGATAGATTATATTAAGAACATGTATATTGAAGATAGAGAAATTCACTTTTTAAATGAACTTTTTTAAAAGAGTAGCAAGATGCCATCTGATCAGGATCTTCACTGTTCATCATGCAGTTTGGGATTTTAACAGATAGCTTATATTAAGTACATGTATATTGAAAGTAGAGACATTCTATTTTTATGTGAACATTTTATAAAAGAGTAACAAGATGCCATCTGATCAGGATCTTCACTGTTCATCATGCAGTTTGGGGATTAAAAAAATAACAGATTGATTATATCAAGTATATAGAAAGAAGAGAAATTCTAATTTTAACTAAACATTTTTATCAGAGTAACAAGATGCCAAAAATATATTTCATAAAATTCTATGGTGAAACATTTCCTGAGCATCATAACATGTTTTTCCTTTTTTTTTTTTTTCCTTTTTTTCTGTATATATGCTTATGAGGTGATATACCATACCAGTAGGAGTCATTTTCAATAAACAGTAATTTATATCTTCAATTATCATAGCCATTATATGGCTGATTTAAGCACTGGTCCTCCTGTATTTGGTCCTCAAATTATACCCCTGGTCCTCTAGAGGACTTGGTCCTCAGTCCTCTGGTCCTCCAGTAAAAGTCCTCAAATTATACCTTCCTGTTTGCTAAGAGCCAACATTTGGGAATTTCACCTGTATCAAGAGACTGTTGAAACAAGTGTGCAAAACCTGGACCCAACTCATTTGCTAGTTCCTTCAGGACTCTAGGATGAAGCTCATCAGGTCCTAAGGCCTTACTGGGGTTTAAGCCTTGAAGTAACTTGATCACTCCTGCAGCTGTCACAACAATATTATTCATAAATGGGGTCGATCTTCCAGTCAATGGAACCTCCGTGAACTCAGTTTTATTAAACGCATCATTGAATTGACCAACTAGTTCCTCTGCCCTTTCAGAGTCTGATTCAGCAACCCCGTTCCCTCCTCTTTTATTAAGGGGCGGGATACCTTGCCTGTCTTTTTTCTGGCTATTGATATATCTGTAGAAGTCTCTGGGATTTGCCTTTACATCACCTACCAAGTTATTCACATACAAATCATGCTGATTTTTTATATCAGTCTTGATTTCACATCTCAAGTTTTCAAATTTTGTCCGGAGTTTACCACTTCCCGTCTTTTTTGTCTTACCACTTCCCGTCTTTTTTGTCTTTGCATGAATCTTATTCCTTCTGCGATTTTTTCTCCTTATCTCTGGAGTGATCCAGGGAATAGAAGATACAGACCTACTAGTTTTTGAGGGGATATGATTTTCGGCCGAAGTATGAATGAAAGAAGTTATCAAATCAAAATTCTCCTGTACAGACCGAGCATCTGAATGACCATTAAACTATTTCTCCTTTGCAAATCTGAGTGCATCCTTCCTCATAGTTTCATAGTCACCTTTCTGATATGAGTACACCTTCCTCAGAGGTTTCTTTATTGGTGGGATGTGAATTTTTAAATATCCGGAGACAATATCGGAGAACTCTGTCCTCACAAACGCTGCCCGCAGCAAAATATAGGCTGTAAGATACAATGTTTTATTTTCAGCAATTCTATTTGGATGGTGGATGGATAGTTTTAAAGTTTGACTTCACAAGCAACTTTTGGAGCATGTTCAATCCGCCAAATATCTTGGTATCACCATCGCTGACGATTTTGATTGGGGTCAACATATCTCTGAGATTACATCTAAAGCAACTAGGACTTTAGGATTCCTTAGACGGAACTTGGCTTTTGCACCTAGGCAGACAAAGGATGTTGCATATATAAAATATTGGTTCGCCCTCAACTTGAATATGCATCACCCATTTGGCATCCCTTTGTTAAAACTCAGACTCAGCAGGTGGAGAAGGTGCAGAGGACAGCTGCTCGATGGCCCTGTAGGCGATGGCGAAATAGAAGTCGCGTCGGTGACATGCTTAATGAGCTAGAGTGGCCGTCCCTGGAGGCCTGTCGTGAGCAGCCCTCTTTAACCTTCTTCTACAAGATACACTCTGATTCAGTGTCTATTGATAAAGATAATTATAGGAAGTGGCTATTGACAGCCGGCTGTCTCCAGCGAAAGTTCGCTAGTGACAGCCGGCTGTCTCCAGCGAACTTTCGCTGGTGACAGCCAGCAAAAATATATATAGAAAGTAATAATTTCAGTAATAAATAAAAGTCATTTAAATAGGTACATGATGTATATTGTGGTCCTAAAATTACTAAATTATCATTAACTTATCATTTTTACAAAATGCAGTTATCTCATTCTATATATTTGCATTTTTGGTTGGATATAACAAGTTTGTTTATCTACCATGCTTTGTTCCCAAATAGCAATGTTATAAAGAGGTTGTGGTATTCTGAAAATCAAACAGAAATATGAGTCTATGTTAAACAAGTGAACGGGTCTGGGGTAGGGCTACTTTTGATCCCGGGGCTATAATTTGAACAACTGTGAACAAAGATGAAGCTACCTACCAAATATCAAGGACCTGGGCGTTCTGGTTTCAGACAAGAAATTTGAAGGTGTCACCGTTATTATTCTATGTAAGACCAACTGGGTTTCAGGGCTTTCTGGTTTCATACATTTTAAAGCATTTTCCCCAAATGTGGATTGATATTTACTGATGATGACAATGATGGTGGCTGATTACAATAGCTCCCCCAACAGCCTTCGGCTGAAGTGACCCAAAATAAGATCCAACTTAGGTGAAGTCTCCCCTGCCCATCATCCCCCATCCCCCCCCCCCCCCCCAAACAAGAGGCCCATGGCCCACTATACTCACCAGAGCTCAGTTGGGCAAGGCCCACTGGCAGCCATGTATTTTAAAACTTTTTGTACCAAATGGATTCTTCCTCCTTACATATGGCAGGAGTCCATTTTGAAATTTAGGAGTAAAAAGTGGTGTTATATTCAAAATTTATTCGAAAAATAGCTGAACTTTTTTCAAATAGTGTAGGCCCTGATCAGACGCCGTGTTCTGTGGCGTCTGCAGGGAAACAGACTACCGTAAGCATTTTGCTTTAGGCGCCGAGACTGCCATAAATCCAAATTTTGCATTAAGTTAGTAGGCATTTTAATCCAAAACTTAGGCACCCAGGTAAAAATTTAGGTGCCTTGGGCGACTGGGCACCTGTTAGTCTGTATGAAGTTGAGGAGGTGGAGAATGGACTGGTTACTATCACTGAATGCATCATATCATAAGGAACAAGAATATTAATTTTATGGTTTAGGGGTGGGGATCTGTACAGTTCCTGAGAGGTCTTTTAAGCAGTAGAGAGGCCGGGGCTTGGCCACAGCAGATCCCAGGAAAGCCCAAAATTGTTGTTACTGAATGTGTTTTATCATTAGGACCAATAATATAATTATATATATATATTTATGAAGTGGAGGGGGTGAGGCATGACCTGGGTTACCCCTGGGGACCTTCAGGTTGGTGTCGCTGGATGTGTCTTATCATAAGGAACCTGAATACATGTATACATATGGTTGAGGGGTGGGGCTCTGAACAGTCTCAAAGATAGTTGGCCTTTTGTGAAGTGGAGGTCAGTACCTCGAAGGTCAAGGTCATACTTAGAGGTCAAAGGTCAAAAAAGGGGCCTTTTTTCGTGTTTTGTCAATAACTTTCTTATTTTGAGATAGAATTTGAAGTTACTTGGCAAAAATGTTAACTATCATGAGACGATGTGTTGCATGCATGATTCAGTTTGATACCTCAAGTGTCAAGGTCATACATAGACGTCAAAAGTCAAAAAGGGGCCTTTTTTTGTGTTTGGTCAATAACTTTCTTATTTTTAGATGGATTTTGAAATTGCCCGTTCGTCTGTCCGTTACGCTTTTGATGCATAGCATAACTAAAGAACCGTGTATGCTAGGGTTTTGAAATTTCATATATGGATTCCTCATGGAAAATAAGCTAACACATATTTTTTTTCTCGTCCGGATTATGCCCCCTTCAAGAGTTATTGCCCTTTGAAATTTTTTAATAAAATCTTGTCAGCAAGATATCTAAAAAACTATTGGAGCTAGACCCTTGAAAGTTGGGGAATATATTGGTGGTGATGAGTAGATGAACTGATTAACTTTTGACAAAATTCCGAAAAATACTTTGTGAGTTACGGCCCTTTGTCATTTTGGTAATTTGTGCCAAATGTAATGTATGCTAAACATGATGCATAGCATAACTTTAGAACCGTGTATGCTAGGGTTTTGAAATTTCATATATGGATTTCTCATGGAAATTGAAATTTTTTCAATAAAATCTTGTCAGCAAAATTTCTCAAACACTATTGGAGCTAGAGCCTTGAAAATGGTTGAGTAAATTGATGGTGATGAGTATATGAACTGATTAACTTTTGACAAAATTCCGAAAAATACTTTATGAGTTATGGCCCTTTGTCATTTTGTTAATTTGTGCCCATTGTAATGAATGCTAAAAGGGATGCATAGCATAACTTTAGAACTGTGTATGCTATGGTTTTGAAATTTCATATATGTATTCCTAATGGAAAATAAGCTGACGCGTATTTTTTTTCTCATCCGGATTATGCCCCTTTCAAGAGTTATTGCCCTTTGAAATTTTTTGAACATTTTTAAAGTTACTTTTCAGAAATGTTTATCTTCATTAGATGATGTGTTGCACACAAGACCCGGCTCAATACCTCCAATGTCAAGGTTATACTTAGAGGTCAAAAACGGGGGAGACATCTGTGTTTTTGTAGAAAAACAAATTCTAGTATTAGTATTATTTTAGTTACCTTTTTAGTATTTCATGGTTCTTGATACATGTTTAATGCTTTTTTGTCATTTTTTAGTATTCAAATGAACTTAATTGAAGTTAATATATGTAATTTTTATTCAGATTTTTTAGGTCACCAGAGCCAAAGGCTCAGTTGGAGCTTATAGGATAGGCAGTTGTCCGTCGTTGTCTGAAATATGTCCTCAGCTGGCGTCAACACTTTCAAGTGACATCTCCTCTGAAGCCGCAAAGCCGATTTGACCCAAATTTTATCTGTAGCATCCTTGGGCTTGGGGATTGAAAGTTTATGTTTTAAGCTCACCGTCACATAGAGACCAGTGAGCTTTTGGGATCACCTTTTGACCGTTGTCTGTGCATCCATCCGTTCGTAAACACATCTCCTCCTAAACCCCTGATCACAGTAATGATCCTTAGGTGCCCTTTCAAAGCTGTTCAAATGGTTCCAGTCCGTTGCACATCTAGGTCACAGGAACCAAAAATAGATTTTTTTTCATCGAAAACTTAATATTCTTCTCTAAAACCACAAGGCCCAGGTCTTTGAAATTTGGTATGAAGCTTCAACTATTGGACCCAAGAATGTTCAAATTATAGTGCTGGGGCCAAAAATGCCCCTGCCCTGGGTGCTAATATAGCAGGTTTTTATTGGAAAAATATTGCTGGTTGTCAGGAGCATTTTAGACAGTAAAATGCTCCTGACAACCGGTTGTCAGGAGCATTTTACATAGCAAAAATGCTCCTGACAACCGGTTGTCAGGAGACACAGCCTATTTAAAAATGATAAAATTCATGTTTTGATATTCAAAACCATAAAAAGTTATTCTCAAGCATATCAATAGAATTAAAATAAGTGAATAACTTAATTATTTATCAATATACCAGCTGTATATTTTAGCTGGCTGTCACCAGAGAAAGTTTGCTGGAGACAGCTGGCTGTCTCCAGCGAACTTTCGCTGGTGACAGCCGGCTGTCAATAGCGATCGCCATAGTTATATATATAGGTACTTGACCCCTGTAACAGTGTCGACCCAAACAGGGCATCAAAAGTAAACAACTCACAATATCATAGATACCAGTCCAATAGAACTATTCCTAGAACTATTCCCCAATGGAATAGTCTTCCCTCCTCTGCGGTGAATGCCAAGTCCACAGAAGAGTTCAAAGCCCGCACAGTGTAATATTGGGACTCAGAGGTATGCGTTTTAGGATACCTCTGTTATGCAGATTGTAAATAGTTTTAAGGACGCATCCAGTGCCTCTCTTTTTTTTTTTCCACCCAATCAGCTGAGGTGAGTGAGTGAGTTTTAGTTTTACGTCCCACCAACAGCTAAGGTCATACGGAGACGGGCCTCGGTTTATTTAAAGACTCATCCGAAAGTCTGGAGAAGCCCGGGATCGATCCTGCAATCCCAGGTTTACAAGGCGAGTAGCGTAACCACTGCACCACTGAGGCTTCTAATCAACTGAGGTAATGGCCAGATATGACCGACTCAGTATAAGAAGATAGATAGATAGATAGGATGGTGGATGGATAGTTTTAAAGTTTGAGTTCAAGTTTTGTTTCAGGAATCATACTTGTGATAATTCTATGATGACCATGAGGGAGATATGCTTCTCAGATGAGGGAGATTGGGGTCTCAATGAGGGAGACTTTTTGACGGCACATTCAAGTTGTTTTCTTTCTTCCTATATCACCTTAACCCCAGGAGGGGACACAGACGGTGTATATTATATACACTCCAGTTTTGCAGGATAAAAGCCTACACAGTAATCATGTTATTATGGTAGGGCTCTTCAACCTGCACAGGGGATGGTTCTCCCTGCACAGAGGGCCTCCAGTTAACATCCAGATCCAAAGGACGGTACATTTTATTACATTCATCCCTGCAAATGATGCCAATGGAGCGTGTTCGGACACCGAAATTTTTACACCGCTGCCGGGGATCGAACCCGGGACCTCTAGCATCAGAGACAAGTGCACTAACCACTGAGCTATCACGCACCTTTTTTCTATGGTTTAGGCCGGATCTGCCCTAAAACAGCAATGTAGCGTTATGATGCGTAATGTTTCGTAATGTAACAGAAAATTGTAGCGTAAAGATGAATAATTTATGCCTGAAAATAACCATCTATCTTTGTTACCGACTTGTTACTCTAAGAAGAGACCAAAATTGTCTTAAATATAAAGACCTATAATCATTAAATATAAATGGGTGCGTAAATTTACCGGAACGGACCAATTTACTCCCCGTACTACTTTATTTTCAGAATAAGAATCAGAATTGTTACTGGGGACACGTCAAATGACATTCATACACCAGGATATTTGTATAAAATACACACTGTGCATGCTCTTGCTCATAAATATTTTTGTCAAATGTGGAATATGAGTCGGTGCGCAACAATCACACCCTATGCATCAGGTGTTTGGAGCAGAATAGTATAGATCCAGTATAAACAGTGTAGATCAAGATTAGGTTTCTTCAGAAGCCAGCTGATCAGGATCTACACTGTTTGTTTCATAGTTTGTCAATTGAATGAACACATCATGCGAAGTAATTTGATTGCTTGATAGTCAGATATGACAGAATTAATTTATTCAGCAGGATCAGGGTTAAGAATATTTATTTCTCATGTACAGTTAAAATTCTGCTATTAAGACACCTAAAATCAAGACAAAATCTGCTTTAACAAGCTAATTTTGAAGGATGCACTAAATTTTCCTTTGTGTTTTCTGCCCGTCTTATCCTCTTGTCAAGGACCACTTTTGGGACTGTTCAAAAGTGGTCTTAAAGACCACTTTTGAACAGTTGCAAACGTGGTCTTAATATAGAAATTTTACTGTTTTTATCTTTTAGCCACACCCATATCTGACCTTAAACCAATCAGATTACTTCATGTAATTTATTCTTACAAATCCATAGACGGATCCAATGTTTTGACATGTGACCTTGTTTACTTGTCATTGCCCATGCGCAAAACTACTTTTCCTTTTCATAACGATCTTTCGTGGTTGGCAAAAAGCCGCTGGTGCCATATAAACACATTGTAAAAAGGTTTAATATTTTAGTTGACTGTTACAGAAAATCAATCGAATAACACTTTGAATGAGTAGATAAATATATTCTAGACTTCACTCCTGCATCTTCCGCATTTTTAGTCATTCTTTTTGCGCATTTTTATTACAAATAATTAAGACATTCCGCCTCATTACCTGCCTAAGTTTAACAGGTAATTATCTTCAAAACACCCTAAGATATTCTAGAAACCAATAATTACTAGCTAAGACATGTCTATTATAAAAGTTTAAAGGTCAATTTTGTCGTTTCTATTCCAAACAAAATACAAATTTACAGAAAATAACATCTCATTTACAATGGCGACAAACGGCCAAAGACGTTTTTTGCCCACCACCGGTAAGTCCCGGAAAATAGTATTATTGAGTGATGACGTAGTGTTTGGATGTGTCTATAAACTTCATGTCAAACAGTGTAAATCCTGATCAGATGGCTTCAGAAGCCATCTGATCTAGATCTACACTGTTTCCAAACATAGGGGTTGTCTTGAACAGCATGATAAGAGCTAACGCTTGTCCAGTGTTTCTTGTAAGATCACTTTCTTTCCGTTTTATTATTACATGTATATAGAAGCCTCTGTGGTGTAGTGGTTACGCTACTCGACTTGAAAACCAGGGGTCGCAGGATTGATCCCGGGCTTCTCCCGACTATCGGATGAGTCTTTAAACCGAAGTCCTGTCTCCGTACTATGACCTTAGCTGTTGGTGGGATGTAAAACTCAAAAAACACCTCACTCTTTATTATTATATTTTTTTTTCAGAAAAGAAAATCATGAAGGCAGATCCAGAGCATTAAGAAAATAATGGCAAATATTCCACTAATAGGTAAGAAATGTCAAGTACCGTAATGATCTCAAGCATTGGGACAAATAGGCCTAAGCAAACAGTGCAGACCCTGATCAGCAGACTGTTCCTGAAGGAGCATTCTGATCAGGGTCTGCACTGGTTGTCATTCTGTATACACCTTTTGGACTTCTTGTTGGATTGTGAATATATTTGTTAAAATTTTAGGAAAAATACAGCAAGTACTCAAGATGTCCGAAATTTTAATAGGTCTCTATAAGAATTACTTGTAAACCCTGGTTTATACTACAGGGAATAATGGGTTTAACCATTTTTGTACCAAATGGAATCTTCTGCCTTATATATACCAGGAGTCCATTTCAAAATTAAGGGGTGTCAGGTTGTGTTTTCTACAAAATTTATTTGGAAATGGCTTAACTTTTCACAAACAGTCTAGGCCCAGGTCAGACGCCACAGAAGTTTGGGCCTACACTGTTTGCCAGGGTACCCATTTTGGGGTTTCAGGTTTAAAAATTAGGTTAAAAGGATGTATACACACTTGTGAAGAATTTATATTGTGGGAAGTTGTCAGAACCAAGGCTGAATATGAAAGACACCATTATTGTCTGCATTGCCATCTGCCGGTTACCTTAAAAGTAATTTTTTGCAAACAGTGTTAACCCAGATCAGACTGCTCCTCTAGGAACAGTCTGATATGGGCCCACATCGTTTGTCTGTATGCAAAAATATTTTAAGAATTTGCAAAAAATCAGCAGATGACATAAGCTGACGACATTTTCAGATGTAGTTTTTCTTGGCATCTAAGGGTTAGGGTCTTACATTTAAGTGTCATTATGTCCCCCTTACCAAGAGGAGGGGAACCTATTGTTTTTTTTTTTGAGGGTATTCCATTTGTGTTGACATCAGGGGTCAGTGTCAGTATGAATGAGTGAGTGTTTGAATTTTACATCTCACCAACAGCTAAGGTCATATGGATTTGTTGCCTCAGTTTAAAGGCTCATCCGAAAGACTGGTGTAGCCCGAGATATATCGTGTCCCCTGGTTTACAACGCAAGTGTGATGACCACTACACCACGGAGGCTTCTAGTGTCAGTATACCCTGTTTGAAAGTCAATATGGCGTGCGAGTGACAACAGGCTTTCAAGGCCTGTTTTTTCATTTGTTCATTCATCTTTATCTCCATATAGGCCGATTTTAATTTTTTCGTCAAAGATTTCTCAAGAACCATAGAAGCTAGACCCCTCAAATTAAGTATCCACCTTATTTGCATTATCTGCTGGTTCCTAGTCTGAAGGTTATCAGTGTTGGAAAAACAGGTAACCAGACACCCCCTGACATTGAAAGGTCAGGGGGTCTTGTTACCTGTTTTTCCAAATGTGCAAGCTGGGAGCCAGCAAATAATGCAAATATGGTGAATACTACGCTATCATGATACCTTATGTTGTGTAAGAGACAATGGCCATTGTCAGCTTATTTGTTCGTCTTTTCTTTCATTCTTCTTTCTCTTCTTATTTATGCGAGTGTTAAAACGTTTGTTAATATCCAAATTTGTTATAGGGGTACTATGCAATGCTAATGGCTATTGTTGTGTGAAAGACCATTCTTTTTTTGGCTTATGTTAGCTCACTTGAGCCAAAGGCTCAGAGTAAGGTTTTGTGATCACTCAATGTCAGTTGTCCTTTGTGCGTCTGTCGACAATTTACATAAAGGCAGTGGCTAGAGATACGGATCCGTATCTCAAGTCTCGGAGGCTAGAGATACGGATCCGTATCTCTAGTCTCGGAGGCTAGGGATACGGATCTGTATCCCTAGCATTATCCAATAGGCCTGGCTAGAGGTACAGTTTGATAAGACTGATAATTGTTTCAAACAGAGATCCCATTGCTGTTTTGACGCCTCCGAGACTAGAGATACGCTCAAGCCTAAGAGACTAGAGATACGGTGAAATGATACCCTCATTTTTGTACAAGGTTGTTTCCATAATACATGCAATAGTAGACTACTATATAGTTTGTTTGTATATATTTCGGGTTTGTTTTTAAATATTTCGGATATATACTATCTTGGGAGCGAGTGAAAACTAAAAACTAAGGCGCTGTTCAGCCTGCGCCGATGCGTATCTGATCTGCGCGTTTGCTTTTTCGCATACTAAGAAACGAGCCGCGTCATGACAAAACCTGTCTTTGGGGTTTCCAACCGACCTAGCCCGACACAAACCAGGCTATACAGCCACAGAAGATGGCTAGAACTTAGAAATTGCGGATTTAGGAAGTAGAGAGATTGTACCATCAATGTAGCGAAAACCAAGGCCTTGATCAGCTGCGCAGCAACTGCGCAGCTGATCTGTGCCTTTGTTTTCGTTTATGCAAACAATGGTTTTTTTAGCTCACCTGTCACGTAGTGACAAGGTGAGCTTTTGTGATCACATTTTGTCCGTCGTCCGTGCGTCCGTCCGTGCGTCCGTGCGTGCGTAAACAATTTCTTGTCCGCACGATAGCATCTTCATTTATGATTTGATTTTAACCAGGCTTGCACACAACTTGTACCACCATGAGATCTAGGTTCCTTTCTTGAACCAGCCATATCCCATCATGTGTTACGGAGTTACGTCCCCTGAAAGGGCAAAAAATGCCTAGTTTGGTCTTGTCCGCACGATAGCATCTTCATTTATGATTTGATTTTAACCAGACTTGCACACAACTTGTACCACCATGAGATCTGGGATCCTTTCTTGAACCAGCCATATCCCATCATGTGTTATGGAGTTACGGCCCCTGAAAGGGCAAAAGTTGCCTATTTTGGTCTTGTCTGCATGATAGATGTTTCATTTTTGATTTGATTTTAACTAAACTTGCACACAATTTGTACCACCACAAAATCTTAGTCAAGTTCGAATATGGGTCATGTCGGGTCAAAAAGTAGGTCAGTAGGTCAAATCAGAAAAAAAACCTTGTGAAGACACGAGAGGCCACAGTTTTGTCCGATCATCATCAAACTTGCCCAGAATGATCATCTTGACAATATCTCAGTCAAGTTCGAATATGGGTGTTGTCGGGTCAAAAAGTAGGTCAGTAGGTCAAATCATAGAAAAACCTTCTGAACACACTGGAGGCCACAATTTAAGTCCAATTATCATCAAACTTGCTCAGAATGATCATCTTGATAATATCTTGGTCACATTCCAATATGAGTCATGCCGGGTCAAAAAGTAGGTCAGTAGGTCAAATCATAGAAAAACCTTGTGAATACACTAGAGGCCGCAGTGTTGGTCCAATCATTATCAAACCTGTCCAGAATGATCATCTTGACAATATCTCGGTCAAATTCGAATACGGGTCATGTCGGGTCAAAAAGTAGGTCAGTAGGTCAAATCATAAAAAAACCTTGTGAACACACTAGAGGCCACAGTTTTGGTCTGATCATCATCAGACTTACCCAGAATGATCATTTTGACAATATCTCGGTCAAGTTCGAATATGGGTTATGTCGGGTCACAAAGAAGGTCAGTAGGTCAAATCATAGAAAAACCTTGTGAATACACTAGAGGCGACAATTTTTGTCTGATCATCATGAAACTTACTCAAAATGATTATCTTGACAATTTCTCGGGCAAGTTCGAATATGGGTCATGTAGGGTCAAAAAGTCGGTCAGCAGGTCAAATCAGAGAAAACCTTGTGAACACACTAGAGGCCACAGTTTTGGTCCGATCATCATCAAACTTGCTCAGAATGATAGTCTTGACAATATCCGGGTCAAGTTTGAATACGGGTCATGTCGGGTCAGAAAGTAGGTCAGTAGGTCAAATCATAGAAAAAGCTTGTGAAAACACTAGAGGCCACAGTTTTGGTCCGATCATTATCAAACTTGCCGAGAATGATCATTTTGGCAATATCTCAGTCCTGTTCAAATATGGGTCATGTTGGGTCAAAAAGTAGGTCAGTAGGTCAAATCCCCTGTGACCTACTTTATCATACCTTTTGAACCATATGAGATAGAGCCTTCATATTTGGCATGCATGTTCCTTGTGACACGGTTTTCTCAGCCATTCAAATCTTTTGACCCCATGACCTTGACCTTTGACCTACTTTGTCATAATTTTTAAAGCATTTGAGATACAGCCTTCATATTTAGCATGTAGGTTCCTTGCGACAATGTTGCTTAGATTATCCTCTACCAAAAAGGCTAAAACAATCCCACTCGGATGAACAAAATGGCCACCGGAGGTAAAAATAGAAAAATATTGTAAATTTGATTCAAACGGAAATTTTCCCTAAACCCTTAGGCCAATTTGATTCAAAGTTCCCTGGAATGTTGCATAGGTTACTCCCTACCAAATAAGCTAAAATCACTCTGCTGATGAACAAGATGGCCACAAGAGCTTAAAATAGATTGTACTCAAGACAGTGACACACAGGTGAGCGACCCTCTTGTTAGCTCACCGTCACGTAGTGACGAGGTGAGCTTTTGGGATCACTTTTTGTCCGTCGTCCGTCGTGCGTCCGTGCGTGCGTGCGTGCGTGCGTGCGTAAACAATTTCTTTAAACAACATCTCCTCCTAAACCACTGATCGGATTTTGACCAAACTTCACAGGAATGATCCTTAGGTAGTCCCCTTTCAAAGTTGTTCAAATGGTTCTGGTCCGTTGCGCATCTAGGTCACAGGAGCCAAAAATAGATTTTTTTCACCAAAAACTTAAAAAATCTTCTTCTCTGAAACCACAAGGCCCAGGTCTTTGATATTTGGTATGAAGCTTCATCTAGATGACCCCTACCAAGATTGTTCAAATTATAGTGCTGGGGCCAAAAATGCCCCCACCCCGGGGCCCTTTGGTTTTACATAGGCTTATATGGGGAAAATCTTTAAAAATCTTCTTGTCTGAAACCACAAGGCCCAGGACTTTGATATTTGGTATGAAGCGTCATTTAGTGGACCCCTACCAAGATTGTTCAAATTATAGTGCTGGGACAAAAAATGCCCCCGCCCCGGGGCCCTTTGGTTTTACATTGGTTATATAGGGAAAACCTTTAAAAATCTTCTTCTCTGAAACCACAAGGCCCAGGTCTTTTTTATTTGGTATGAAGCTTCATCTAGGGGATCCTTACCAAGATTGTTCAAATTATAGTGCTGGGGCCAAAAATGCCCCCGCCCCGGGGCCCTTTGGTTTTACATAGGCTTATATAGGGAAAATCTTTAAAAATCTTCTTCTCTGAAACCACAAGGCCCAGGACTTTGATATTTGGTATGAAGCTTCATCTAGTGGACCCCTACCAAGATTGTTCAAATTATAGTGCTGGGGGCAAAAAATGCCCCCGTCCAGGGGCCCTTTGGTTTTTAATAGGCTTATATAGGGAAAATCTTTAAAAATCTTTTTCTCTTAAACCACAAGGCCCAGGACTTTGATATTTAGAATGAAGCTTCATCTAATGGACCTCTACCAAGATTGTTCAAATTATAGCCCTTGGGCCAAAAATGCCCCCACCCCGGGGCCCTTTGGTTTTACATAGACTTATATAGGGAAATCTTTAAAAATCTTCTTCTCTGAAACCACAAGGCCTAGGTCTTTTATATTTGGTATGAAGCTTCATCTAAAGGACCCCTAACAAGATTATTCAAATTATAGTGCTGAGGCCAAAAATGTCCCCGCCCCGGGGCCCTTTGGTTTTACATAGGCTTATATAGGGAAAATCATTAAAAAATCTTCTTTTCTGAAACCGCATGGCCCAGGACTTTGATATTTGGTATGAAGCTTCATCTAGTGGACCCCTACCAAGATTGTTCAAATTATTGTGCTGGGGCAAAAAATGCCCCCGCCCCCGGGCCCTTTGGTTTTACATAGGCTTATATAGGGAAAATCTTTAAAAATCTTCTTCTCTGAAACCGCAAGGCCCAGGACTTTGATATTTGGTATGAAGCTTCATCTAGTGGAGTCCTACCAAGATTGTTCAAATTATAGCCCTTGGGCCAAAAATGCCCCCGCTCCGGGTCCCTTTGGTTTTACATAGACTTATATAGGGAAAAGCTTTAAAAATCTTCTTCTCTGAAACCACAAGGCCTAGGTCTTTTATATTTGGTATGAAGCTTCTTCTAAAGGACCCCTACCAAGATGATTCAAATTATAGTGCTGGGGCCAAAAGTGGCTCCGCCCCGGGGCCCTTTGGTTTTACATAGGCTTATATAGGGAAAATCTTTAAAAATCTTCTTCTCTGAAACCACAAGGCCCAGGACTTTGATATTTGGTATGAAGCTTCATCTAATGGACCTCTACCAAGATTGTTCAAATTATAGCCCTAGGGCCAAAAATGCCCCTGCTCTGGAGCCCTATGGTTTTACATAGACTAATAAAGGGAAAAACTTGAAAAAATCTTCTTCTCTGAAACCACAAGGCCTGGGTCTTTGATATTTGGTATGAAGCTGCATCTAGTGGACCTCTATCAAGATTATTCAAATTATAGCTCTGATACCAAAAATGTCCCCGCTCTGGGGCCCTTTGGTTTTACATAGACTTATATAGGGAAATCTTTAAAAATCTTCTCTGAAACTGCAAGGCCAAGGCTTTTGATATTTAGTATGGAGCTTTATCTAGTGGACCTCTACCAAGATTGTTCAAATTATAGCCCTGGGGCCACAAATGCCCCCAACCCGGGGCCCTTTGGTTTTACATAGTTTTATATAGCCCCGGGGCCATTTGGTTTTGCATAGGCTTATGTAGGGAATATCTTTAAACAAGAAATATCTTTAAAAAAGATATGCGGCGTAGATTTAATTGAAAGGTTGTTTAGAAACCAGTGCTTCAGCTGAAGTGCACGACCCGCCGGATGCTTTTAGCTTTATGAGTGTTACCATATATGGGTATGGTGGCCATTTTGGTCATGTGACCTGGACCTAAAACGGTTCCCCCAATAAATGCGCCTTATCGTAAGGAGCAAAAATATATCTTATACTTTAGTACTGTTTTCTGAATCGTTTGCAGGAAAAAATGAATTCTCACTTTTCCAATACAAAAGCATATGTGTCAAAGTTTGACCTAGGCACAAAGAAGGTCAAGGTCAACCCAGGGTCACCATTTTAGCAATTTATGATGGGCCTACGTCCCAGATGCTATTTATCAAGTTTCGTGGAAATCTGCCCAGTGGTTCTGGAGAAGACTATTTTGAAGGGTTTTTACTATATATGGCTTGGCGGCCATTTTGGTCATGTGACCTGGACCCCATGAGCTAATTTTGGTTTCCCCCATCCCATAGAGGCTCCATATGAAATTTGACCTTAATCGCCCCAACGGTTTCCGAGGAGAAGCAGTTCGAGAATTTTCACATTTTTTGCCTCGGCGAGGCTATACTAAATGGAATGTCATATTTCGCAAGTTCATTGGTTAGATCTCATTGATATCTATCAGTATGTCAAAAATTGTTTAAATATTCCAAGCGGTTAAGTCACTATCACCAATTTTCACAAACGGGCTACGGACGGACAGACAGCTAGACCGTATATGGCTTGGTGGCCATTTTGGTCATGTGACCTGGACCCCATGAGCAAATTTTGGTTTCCCCCATCCCATAGAGCCTCCAATGAAATTTGACTTCAATTGGCCCAACAGTTTCCGAGGAGAAGCAGTTCGAAAATTTTCACATTTTTCGCCTCGGCGAGGCTATACTAAATGGAATGTAATATTTCGCAAGTTCATTGATTAGATCTCATTGATATCTATCAGTATGCCAAAAATTGTTTAAATATTCTAAGCGGTTAAGTCACTATCACCAATTTTCACAAACGGGTTACGGACGGACAGACAGACTGACAGAATGACACGGTGATTTTAGGGCACTCTTAGAAAATCAACCGACTTCAGTCGGTCGCTTTTTCTGCGGGTCGTGCAATATGAGCTACAATAGTGACAGCAACAATCAAACAATCCAGATGTCACGCGAGGAAAAATAGCTTTGCAGAGGGTGGTGTACCGCCTGTTTGAGCTAAGGTCAATGTAAAAGGTCAAGGTTAAAAACATGACCTCATTTCAAGAGCATATCATCTCAAGTATATGCACAACAAATAAGAAAACGTTATCATTCACTGTTTTTGAACACAAATTCTAGGGTTAACATTTAGGGCTGTCGCTATGGTGAACGTAAACGCATAGACGGACGAACAAACGGACGAGCAGACAAACGGACGGAAACTTGATCTTATGTGCACCTAACTCAAACTCAAATTACACTTATTCCTTTTCAGAATTTATATAACATTAATGATATTCGAAAATGTCCATTTTGTGTTAAAATGGAGGAGATAAAGTATGCTGAAGACAAATGATACACTGCAACTTTTATTTAGCATATATTGTAAATTAAACACCTGTCAATTTGTAATGCGATTATTACATGTTTTTGTCATGCTATATCTCTTTATTGGTTTCATTGGGCAACAGGGCTTGAGGTGTCTTTCATCTCAATGTCGGGTAAAAGTCCCACAAACTTGGAAGCAACGTCTCCAAAATGACCTACACAGTGTTGATGGGGACGTTATACCTCAAATCAAACAAACAATTCCTTTCGCAGAAAATTCTTCCTTTCGCGAAAGGTACCTTCCTTTCGCGTAATGGTTCCATTGCTATATAGACCAACCACGTGAAATTAGGTAAAAATAGCTATTCACCGCAGCAGTTACAGAATTCACTAGAATCCCAATTATACATATGAACTATGGTCATCAAAGGACAAAAGACGGTGAGCAAGCCGAAACTGTATATATTTTTCATTCATGTCTCACATAAAAAATGAAACATCTCCTAGGTTAAAACTTCGGTAAACTGTCGTATTTTTTGAGTAGATTTATTTGTGCAAATCATTGACCAATGAAATGGTCATCTCCTTGGACATGTGGTTTTATTGACCAATGGAGTAACGAAAAATGTAGGACAAAAGCAAAACCATAACGGCTACGCCGTAAAAAAACCTTCTTCTCTGAAACTGCAAGGCCCAGGTCTTTGATATTTGATGTGTAGCTTCATCTAGTGGACCTTTGCCAAGATTGTTCAAATTATAGCCTTTGTTGATGTTTGGTATGAAGCTTCACCTTTAAGACCTCCCTCAACATTATGCACATTAAAGCCCTGGGGCCAATAATGGCCCTCTCTGGGGCCCACTTGTCACACTATGGATCAGGTGAGCGATCCAGGGCCATCATGGCCCTCTTGTGTTTTATATTAGGATCACTTTTTGTCTGTCATCTGTGCGTAAACAATTTCTTCAAACGACATCTCCTCCTAAACCACTGACCGGATTTTGACCAAACTTCACAGGAATGATCCTTAGGTGGTCCCCTTTCAAAGTTGTTCAAATGGTTCCGGTCCGTTGCACATACAGTCCAACCTGTGTTAAGCAAGCACCTCAGGGATAATCAAAATGTGCTTGCTTAAGACAGGTGCTTGCTTAATACAGGTGAATTTTAATGCATTTGCCTTTTTCGGGAACTAAATACCCGCTTGCTTAAGACAGGTTGCTTGCTTAATAGGGGTGGCCACTAAGACAGGTTTGACTGTATAGGTCACAGGAGCCAAAAATAGATTTTTCACCGAAAACTTAAAAAATCTTCTTCTCTGAAACCGCAAGGCCTAGGTCTTTGATATTTGGTATGAAGCTTCATCTAGTGGACCCCTACCAAGATTGTTCAAATTATAGTGCTGGGGCCAAAAATGCCCCCACCACGGGCCCTTTGGTTTTACATGGGCTTATATTGGGAAAATCTTTAAAAATCTTCTTCTCTGAAACCACAAGACCCAGGTCTTTGATTTTTGGTATGAAGCTTCATCTAAGGGACCCCTACCAAGATTGTTCAAATTATAGTGCTGGAGCCAAAAATGCCCCCGCCCCGGGGCCCTTTGGTTTTACATGGGCTTATATAGAGAAACTCTGTAATAATCTTCTTCTCTGAAACCGCAAGGCCCAGGTCTTTGATATTTGATATGAAGCTTCATCTAGTGGACCCCTAGCAAGATTGTTCAAATTATAATGCTGGGCCAAAATTGCCCCCACCCCGGGGCCCTTTGGTTTTACATGGGCTTATATAGGGAAAATCTATAAAAATCTTCTTCTCTGAAACTGCAATGCCCAGGTCTTTGATATTTGGTATGAAGCTTCATCTTGTGGACCTCTACCAAGATTGTTCAAATTATAGCCCTGGGGCCAAAAATGCCCCCGCTCCGGGGCCCTTTGGTTTTACATAGTCTTATATAGGGAAAATCTTGAAAAATCTTCTTCTCTGAAACCACCAAGCCTAGGTCTTTGATATTTGGTATGAAGCTTCATCTTGTGGACCTCTACCAAGATTGTTCAAATTGTAGCCCTCGGGCCACAAATGCCCCTGCCTCGGGGGCCCTTTGGTTTTACATAGACTTATATAGGGAAAATCTTTAAAAATCTTCTTCTGTGAAACCACAAGGCCTAGGTCTTTGATATTTGGTGTGAAATTTCATCTAGTGGACCTCTATCAAGATTATTCAAATTATAACCCTGGGGCCAAAAATGCCCCCGCCCCGAGACCCTTTGGTTTTACATAGACTTATTAGGGAAATCTTTAAAAATCTTCTTCTCTGAAACTGCAAGGCCCATGTCTTTGATATTTGGTATGGTGCTTCATCTTAGGACAATTATAGCCTTTGTTGATATTTGGTATGAAGCTTCACCTTTTAAGACCTCCCTCAAAATTATGCACATTATAACCTTGGGGTCAATAATGGCCCTCCATGGGGCCCACTTGTTACTCTATGGATTAGGTGAGCGATCCAGGGCCATCATGGCCCTCTTGTTTCATGACGCGACACAATTACATTCTTCTCGCTAGCACTGTGCTTGTTGTTGGACAGATGCTAGGATTTACGATCAGCCTGTGCTGACGTGTATTTGATCTGCGCATTTGTTTGTCGCATATGCATGTACTAGAGGAAGCAAAAATGTAGTGATCATCCTGCATCATTGCGTATTTGATCTAAATATATTATTTTTATATGTCAAGAAAGCAAGGGCGCTGACTAGCCTGCACGTATGCGCATTCGATCTGTGTCACTGTCTTTATGTTTATTTTATTTATTTTTTTTTTTTGGTTTTGGGTTTTACGGCCCTTTCAAGATTATTTCACTCATATCGAGCCGATCGTTAATCAGAGGTTGGCGAAAACCGGACTACCCGGAGAAAAACCACCTGACCTTCCATTGCAGAACTTGGCGTCTCACACGTGGCCCGAGCCAGGCTCGAACCTACGGCGGTGAGAGACCTAATGACTAAGAGTCAGCGCTCTTATCCACTAGGCCACGGAGGCCCCTTTATGTTTATTTAGAGTGAGGAAAAAATGACAGCCGACATACGAGAAAAAGGTGGTCTGATCCGTTATTAGCTCCACTGGCCGAAGGCCAGCGGGGCTATTGTCATGGCCCTGTGTCCGTCGTGCGTCCGTGCGTTAACTTTTTCTTTAAACATCTTCTCCTCCTAAACTACTGGGCCAATTGTAACCAAACTTCACAGGAATGTTCCTTACATAGTCCTCTTCTAAATTCCTTCAAAGAATTTTGTTACACCCAGAACTCTGGTTGCCATGGCAACAAAACCAAAAAAAATAAAAATCTTTAAAAATCTTCTCCTCCAAAACCACCTGTTGGATTTCATTTTTATTTTGCATGACTGTTCCTTGGGTTGACCTCTTTCAGATTCCTTGAAGAAATTTTGATCCGACAAAAAACATGGCCGCCATGGGCGGGGCTTATTTTCCCTATTTAACATATAGTGTAATGCTAAAACATCTTCTCCTCCTAAACTATTGGGCCCATTGTAACCAAACTTCACAGGAATGTTCCTTACTTAGTCCTCTTCTAAATTCCTTCATAGAATTATGTTACACCCAGAACTCTGGTTGCCATGGCAACAAAACAACACAAAATACAGGCTCCGCGAAATCTTTTGAAGTGTCACAGGACACTGGTCAGACAGACAGAAATATTTTGCAGGACCAAGCAGAAATCTGCAGGACCGAAATAAATTTCTAACCAATATTGATCGGTTTGCTTAAAGGCTAGAGTGTATGTAATATACACCTGCCTAGAATGTCCGCGAGGGCGTATGGCAGTATATATAGAAAGAAAGAAAGAATTTATTAGTTATATTTCATGCCAATGCAATGTGATGCAGTAAATAAATAACATATATGTTGATTTTAGTTTTTATTTATTTCTATATTCAGGTTTGAAGTAGCTAAATCTTGGGATTTCTTGCTAAAAAAATCAATGCAAATTTGACATTTCATTAACTTTTTATCATAATAAAAAATTAACCAGTCCCTCCCAGTTTTCCACCCCTCACTCAGAGTCCTTTCCTTTCTCTTTTTTTTTCCTCAGACATTTTACGTTTTTGACCACCCCCAGGTTTGACTCCAGGTTTAGCTCCTTCAAAGTATCTCAACTGACTTACTGAGAAAACATGTTGACTAAGGAAGACAGACAGCTGAACGGACAGACAGGCGATTGGATCCTTGTATCGAGCCTTGCTAATGCAGTAGCGAAAACGACGTGTTAAAATTAAATTAGATGAAAACAGTAGCGATAAAGAAGCGAAATCACCGTTAATATCTTTATTCCATTGAAACGTCGGTGTGTGTGTGAATTCGGGTTTAACATCGCTTTCAACAATTTTTCAGTCATATCACGACGGTGTCTGGTTGCGACAGGGAGCTCAATGCTCACGTTTATAGTGCTGCCTCACTGAAGTATCATGTTCCATACAGATTACATGATACCACACCCAGTCACATTATCCTGACACTGGATCGACCAGTCCTAGCTCTACCCCGTAAATCTGAGTGCCAAGCGAGGAGCAGCTAGTACCATTTTTAACGACTTTGGTACGTCGCGGCCCGGGATCGAACCCGAGACCTCCCGTTCCCCGGAGCGGACACTCTACCAACTGAGCTATCGGGGCTGGTTGAAACGTCGGTTGAAATTGGAAAAAGGCCGATAAGATTCTATACAACAAAAAATATGTTACCTACCATGTGATTGGTCCGCTGGAATTAGTGAGCCAATAAAATTGCCCGTCTCAAATAAGCCAATATTGGAAAATTGATTGACCGAAAACGATTGGAATGGACCGAAATGGCTACCTGCAAAGTACCGAGACAGACCGAAACTGCCGGACCCGTGGTCCGGGAGACTGTCAGAAAAAGCCGGTCATTTTCGAAAATTGCCGGTTTTGTCCGACGGAACGACGGTTTTCGCGGAGACTGAAAATATTAAAAATCTTTAAAAATCTTCGTCTCCAAAACCACCTGTTGGATTTCATTTTTATTTTGCATGAATGTTCCTTGGGTGGACCCCTTTCAGATTCCTTGAAGAAATTTTGATCCGACAAAAAACATGGCCGCCACCGGCGGGGCTTATTTTCCCTATTCAACATATAGTGTAATGCTAAAACATCTTCTCCTCCTAAACTACTGGGCCAATTGTAACCAAACTTCACAGGAGTGTTCCTTACTTAGTCCTCTTCTAAATTCCTTCAAAGAATTTTGTTACACCCAGAACTCTGGTTGCCATGGCAACAAAACCACACAAAAAATTAAAAATCTTTAAACATCTTCTCCTTCAAACCCACCTGTTGGATTTCATTATCCCCTCGCACAACATAGTTGTGAGGGGGGATATAGCATTTGTCCCGTACGTACGTAAGTACGTACTTTTGTCATCGCTCTAGCACCACGTACATGCGTACTTTTGTCATCCCTCTGGCGCCACGTACGTACGTACTTTTGTCATCGCTCTAGCCCCTACATTTCTTGACCGATTTTAATATAACTTCAAACAAATGATCCTTATAAAAATGTCTCGAGCGAGTTGGACTTTCAAGGTCATGACCTCAAGGTCAAGGTCACTGTGGCTATTTTTAGAAAAAACATTGTCATGCCTCTAGCGCTTACATTTCTTCACCAATTTCAATATAACTTCACACAAATGATCCTTATAAAAATATCTTGAGCGAGACCCACTTTCAAGGTCATGGCTTCAAGGTCAAGGTCACAGTGGCTATTTTTAGAAAAACTTTGTCATCGCTCTAGCTCCTACATTTCTTCACTGATTTCAATATAACTTCACACAAATGTTCCTTATGACAATATCTTGAGCGAGTTGGACTTTCAAGGTCATGACCTCAAGGTCAAGGTCACTGTGGCTATTTTTAGAAAAACATTTTCATCGCTCTAGCGCCTACATTTCTTCACCAATTTCAATATAACTTCACACAAATGTTCCTTATAAAAATATCTCCAGCGAGTTCGACTTTCCAACTCATGGCCTCAAGGTCAGGGTCACTGTGGCTATTTTTAGAAAAAACATTTGTCATCGCTCTATCGCCTATATTTCTTCACTGATTTCAATATAACTTCACACAAATGTTCCTTATGACAATATCTCAAGCGGGTTTGACTATCAATGTCAAGGCCTCAAGGTCAAGGTCACTGTGGCTATTTTTTAGAAAAACTTTGTCATCGCTCTAGCGTTTACATTTCTTCACCAATTTCAATTTAACTTCATACAAATGTTCCTTATGACAATATCTCTAGCGAGTTCCACTTTCAAGGTCAAGGTCACTGTGTCTATTTTTAGAAAAACTTCGTCATCCCTCTAGCGCTTACATTTCTTCATCGATTTCAATATCACACAAATGTTCCTTATGACAACATCTCACCATTTCGACTTTCAAGGTCAAGGTCACTATGGCTATTTTAAGAAAACTTTGTTATCGCTCTAGCGCCTACATTTCTTCACTGATTTCAATATAACTTCACACAAATGTTGCTTATGACAATACCTCGAACGAGTTTGACTTTCAAGGTCAAGGTCCCTGTGGCTATTTTTAGAAAAACTTTGTCATTGCTCTAGCGCTTACATTTTTTTCACCAATTTCAATATTACTTCACACAAATGTTCCTTATAACAATATCTCTAGTGAGTTCCACTTTCAAGGTCAAGGTCACTGTGGCTATTTTTAGAAAAACTTTGTCATGGCTCTAGCGCTTACATTTCTTCATCCATTTCAATATAACTTCACACAAATGTTCCTTTTAGAAAAACTTTGTCATTGCTCTAGTGACTACATTTTTTCACAAATTTCAATATAACTTCACACAAATGTTCCTTATGACAATATCTCGAGCTATTTAGACTTTCAAGGTCAAGGTCACTGTGGCTATTTTTAGAAAAACTTTGTCATCGCTCTAGCGCCTACATTTAATGATGGATTGTAATAGAACTTCACACAAATGTTTCTTATGATAATATCTCGACTTACTTCGACTTTCGAGGTCATGACCTCAAAGTCAAGGTCACTGTGGCTGTCTTTAGAAAAACTTTGTCATCGCTCTTCCACCTACATTTATTAACAGATTTTAATATAACTTCACACAAAAGATGCTTATGATAATATCTTGAGCAAGATCTACTTTCGTGGTCATGGCCTCAAGTCAAGGTCACTATGGCTATTTTTAGAGAAACGTCATCACTCTAGAATGTACATTTTTGGAGGATTTTTAAACAAACTTTACACAAATGTTGCATATGATAATATCTCAAGCAAGTTGGACTTTTGGCATTTCAGTGTTTTCCACACACGAAGTTGTCTAGTGCGAGGGGATTTGTATCGCATGCGATGCCTTGTTTTTATTTTGCATGAATGTTCCTTGGGTGGACCTCTTAGATTCCTTGAAGAAATTTTGATCCGACAAAAAACATGGCCGCCATGGGCGGGGCTTATTTTCACTATTTAACATATAATGTAATGCTAAAAATCATTTTCTGCAAAAGTACTTGTGGGATTTCATTGTAATTTGCATGAATTGTCCTTGGGTGGACTGTTGTCATATTCCTTGAAAAAAATTTGATCTTACAAAAAAAAACATGGCCGCCATGGGCGAGGCTTATTTTCACTATATAACATATAGTGTAATGCTGAAAATATTTTCTGCAAAAGTTCTTGTTTTATTTCATAGTTATTTGGCATGCATGTTCCTTGGGTGGACCTCTGTCAGATTCCTTGAAGAAATTTTGATCCGACATAAAACATGGCTGCAGTGGGCGGGGTTTATTTTCACTATATAACATGTAGTGTAATGTTAAAAAAGTCTTCTCTTCTTCAAAAGTTCTTGTTTATTTATTTATTTATTTATTTAAAAGTACCTTCCTGTATCTGAATTAATCTCCTCCAATTTTGCTGACTATCACATATCTATAGAGGTCCACCTACAAATTGTCATTCTAAAATTCAAATCATCAGAAATTTCACATGCCCATCACACTGGTGATAGAACTGATGGTTTCAACACAAACATGTTTATACGACTTGATGTTTCAAAATAAATTCAAAATACTGAGGGAGATTGATTTATTAGACCTAATTATACTACAGTGTCAACAGTTCTCCAGATCCCTGAGGGTTAAAATGGCTTAGTTGAAAAGGGAGGCATACCGAATCCGATGGAGGAAAGGAAAAAATAAATAAATAAAGAAATAAAAACATAAATCTGTTCATTTTTTAGCTCCTCTGGCCAAAGACGGGCGGGTCTTATGTTATATGTTATGGCCCTGCGTCTGTTGTGCGGTTGTGCATCAGTGCGTTAACTTTTTTCTTTAAACATTTCCTCCTTAACTACTTGGTCGATTGTAACCAAACTCGATTGTAATCTTATAAAAGAAAAGCTTAATGATTTAATTGAATGGGCTTTTCACAGAGAAGATTCTCTCTGTCTTGCATGTAATGTCAGAAATGCATTTTTCACTTCTAAAGAGCATAAGAATTATACACTTTGGTCATGTCAGAAAGTGTGTGATGCCCTCACCTTTCTACTTGACATTATTTATATTAGATTCGGTACTAAGTTATTTAGACAAATTGTGGGTAATCCGATGGGTACTAATTGCGCACCTCTTGTGGCTGATCTGTTCTTGTATTGTTATGAAAGAGACTTCATTTTGTCGCTTTCCATTGATAACCAATCTGAAATTATTGAAGCTTTTAGCTCTACTTCTAGATATTTAGATTATTTATTAAATATTGATAATACCTATTTTGATGGTTTGATCAGTCAGATTTACCCCCTAGAACTTCAGTTAAATAAAGCAAATTCTTCTGATACAGAGGCCCCGTTTTTGGATTTACATCTATCTATTGTAGATGGATTTGTTTCGTGCAAAATTTATGATAAACGCGATGACTTTGATTTTGAGATTGTAAATTTTCCTTTTTTGGATGGTGATGTTCCTCGTGCGCCATCCTATGGCGTTTATATTTCGCAATTAATTCGATTTGCTAGAGTGTGTAGTCATGTAACTGACTTCAACACTCGTAATAAATTATTAACGGCTAAACTTCTTAATCAGGGTTATCGGTACCATAAACTACGCAAAGCCTTTTCAAAATTTTATAGACACCATTCTGATTTAATTTCAAAATTCAATATTGGACTTAAATCTCTTCTGCAACAAGGTCTATCGGAACCCGAATTTTATGGTGACTTAGTATATAAATTCAGAAAAATATATAACCGCAATGACTTCAGCACCCAATTTCGTGAAATCATTCTTCGATATAAAAAGATTGGGTACAACATGGATATTATACGACAGACTGCATGCATGGTAGTTAACCCAATCACGGTTGGCAACTTTGCTTCCCTCTTTAATTGCACGCCGGTGGGTCAGGCCTCAGATTCTATGACGGCTCCAACGTAAAGGCTTATTGAAAAATTAAAGAGATAATGTTGGTTGGTGCCTGATGCTCTGTCTCTGGTCGGGCTCATCGGAGTCTAACTGTTGGTTTTCTTTTGCTCCAGCATTTCAGTGGTTTCTTGCTGTCGAGTCCTCACCGTTGTCTCACCTCTGTGGTTCTTTGATTTCTGTGTTCACGGAGATGTTGCACTGATGAGTTAGGATGCCTTCATGCGGACTGAACAAATTATTTGTCTAAATCGCGACGGAAGTAAGGGCGAGGATTGTGGCCACGTAAAATCGATTTAAGCCCCCCAGTGGAAATCTTCCACTGACCGTTCTAAGGCGGCTCCTTCTGTGGCGATTTATTTATGTTGTTGTTTGTTACTTACTGTGTGTATCACTTGTGTCTTTTAATTTTGGATGGCCATATGGCCATTTTGTGGGAAAGTAACTGTCCATATGGCCTTCCTTTGTTTAGGTTTCCATTATGGTCTGGTCGCTTAATGTTTGTATTTCTTTCCCTTTGGTGTCTTTTATGGATGGAGTAAGTTAATTGTATCAATTCCTGATCTTTGTTTTACTTCTACTTCACAGAAATGTTTCTCACATAGTCCTCTTCTGAATTCCTTCAAAGAATTTTGTTACATGCAGAACAAAATGGCATCGAAAGCAAAAAAAAATATTTAAAAATCTTCTCCTCCAAAACCGCTCAATGGATTTTATTCTTATTTTGCATGAATGTTCCTTGGGTGGACCTCTGTCAGATTCCTTGAAGAAATTCGGATCAGGCAAAAAACATGGCCACCATGGCCATGCCCCACATGACTGCCATGGCCATGCCCCTTGGCTCATTAGCTTTCAAAGACTTATATGGGGAAAAGTTTTAAAAACCTTCTCCTCCAAAACCGCTCAACGTAATGGATTTCATTCTTACTTTGCATGAATGTTCCTTGGGTGGACCTCTGTCAGATTCCTTGAAGCAATTTTGATCAGACAAAAAACATGGCCGCCATGGACACGCCCATTGGCTAATTAGCTTCCATAGACTCATAAAGGGATCTTTTTTTTTTAATCTTCTCCTCCAAAACCGCTAAATGGATTTCGTTCTTAATTTTCATGAATGTTCCTTGTGTCTACCATTGTCAGATTCATTGAAGAAATTTTGATCAGACAAAAAACATGGCCGCCATGGCCACCACCTTTGGCTCATTAGCTTCCATAGACCAATAAACGGAAAAACTTCTTCTCTGAAACCATAAAGCCTAAAGCTAAGACATTTACAGTAAAACCTGTCTTAGTGGCCACCTCTATTAAGTAAGCGACCTGTCTTAAGCAAGCAGGCATTCAGTTCCCAAGAAAGGCAGATGTGTTAAATTTCACCTGTATTAAGCAAGAACCTGTCTTAAGCAAGCATATTTTGACTATCCCTTAGGCACTTGTTTAATACAGGTTGAACTGTAGTATGTAGCAAAGTTATGTGGTCACCTACTAAGTCCTGCGAACTATGACTCTTGAGTCCAAATTGGCAACGCCCTGGTGCTTAGTAGCTCCCACAGGCTAATAATGACAAAATCTTGAAACTTTTCTCCTCTGAAACCATAAGGCCAAGAGCTTAGTATGTAGCAACTTGAAGTATTCATCTGCATAAATCCTGCCAACTATGCCCCTGGGGTCCAAATTGGCCACACCCTGAGGCCCATTGGCTCCCATAGACTTATACTGGGAAAAACTGACAAAAATCTTCTCTGAAACCATCAGTGCCCAGAGCTTAGATATTAAGTATGCAGCAACGTCAAGTGGTCACTCAAATAAATCCTGCCAACAATGCCCTTGGGGTAAAAAATTGGTCACGCCCAGAGGCATATTAGTTCCCATAGACTTATAATAGGAAAAACTTAAAAAAAGTCTTCTTCTCTGAAACCATAAGGCCCAGAGCTTTAGATATTTAGAACGGAGCAATGCCAAATGGTCACTCACATAAATCCTGCCAACCATGGCTCTGGGGTCCAAAAAATATAGAATGGACATTCCTTGGGTGGATCACTTGTTTCTTTTTTACCCATTGCATGCGGGAAAACCCTAAATGGGTACCTTGGCAAACAGTGCTGGCCCAGATCAGACCCCACAGAACACCATGTCTGATCAGGGTCTGCACTATTTGCTAACAGAATTTTCCATCAAAAATAGAAAAAAAAATAGGCCTGACACCCCTTATATGACAAATGGACTGGTCCAACATATAGCAATAGAAGAGTCCACTAGTATACCATTGGTTAATGCAATAAATATGACAATTGTCTGAAGTTAGCCGGTGGAGCGACAGGCCCTCTTGGGCCTCTTGTTCTTACTTCACCATACCCCCTCGCATCCCACATTTATCATGTGTAGCAGGTCGACCGTGTGGCTCGGTAGCTCAGTCGGTAGAGTGTTCGCACGGTATGCGAAAGGCCCTGGGTTCGAGTCCTGGTCGAGTCATGTTCTTTTTCCAACCCTGTGACATTTGGTGGCCAGTATGACGGTCCAGCACCGCGTCTGAGAGCATGACATAGTATGAAAATAAGTCTGGCAGCCGGACTGGATAGGACTTAGAGATTAGGGACGGATCTCGTTAGGAGAGATTCGGGACGAATCTCATTAGGCAGGGGGAAAATGTAGCAGGTCGACCGTGTGGCTCGGTAGCTCAGTCGGTAGAGTGTTCCCACGGTATGCGAAAGGCCTTGGGTTCGAGTCCCGGTCGAGTCCTTTTTTTGTCCTTGTTCTTTTTCCAACCCTGTCGACTCTTTGGCTCAGCGGTTAGAGCACTGGACTGTCGCTCAAGCGGACCGGGTTTGATCCCCGGTCGGGTAAAGATGATAGGATTTTTTTCACCTGTCACATTTGGCGCCCACCGTAAATAACCCACATGTGCATTAAAACTCCTTGAGTATCATTTCACGTGATTTTCAGACTCCCAGAAATTCGAGGACGAATTTCAATGTGGAGGGGAGAATGTCATAGGGTATAGGTATATAGCACACTTGTACTGCCTCGCGGTACAAGCCGGCTTTTATAGCGACGCGGTAGAGTGTTTGTTTACCAATCCGGCGGACCGGGTTCGATCCCCAGCCGGGCCAGAGGTGTTAGCATTTTTTTCACCTGTTACACATGTAAAATTGAGGTTTGTAGGGGTGTATATTTTTTCTAATATTTGCTCTAAAACATAGGTTGTTGGTACTCAAACGTACCCACAAACTACGTTTTGAGCAAAAATCAAAATATTTCAACTGAACTGAAAATTGTCATTTTTACAGCCATTAAAACTCGTAGATGGTATTAAATTTTTTCGAGCAAGCTCTTCTGAACCTTTGCTCAATGATAAGTACCAATTTTCTCCTGGGTTGGCTAATTTAACAATGATATTAAATGAAAAACGATAAAGAAAAGAAAATATGACAAAGAAAAAAGAATGAAGATTACGAAAAGAAAAGAAATAAGAAAAAAAAAAAAAGGCTGGCAAATGGCTGTAATTAAGGCGTAACTATACCAAATTTAGTGACACAGAGGCCTTTCTGATATTTAATCTTCATCAGTGTGTCTCAACCGCAAAGTTTTGAACCGAAACGGATGACGAACAAGACCCGGCAAACACAGCACATCCCCCTCCGAGCACACACTGACCGACTTAGCTCATGAGTCAGGTCAACTGGAGGCATCAGGCAAGAGACGCACACCCGCGGAAATATAGGCGTCCCCCACCGCGCCAACATCAGCAAACATGGCCCACACTCCACGGAAGCCCCGGGCATCAGGAAGGGGATGTCCAAAGTAGCGAGACTTGCAAAATTTGAAATATTACAAAAAGTGGCAACCAAATCCGTTAAGATACATGTCCCACCTGACAAGTCAATCTTAGTTTTAGAAAAATTAGAAATTTAAACTGCAAAAAAAAAAAAAAATAAATAAATAAATAAAAAATAAAATAAAATAAAGATTTAATATAGTTATTTAAACCCGTACTTGTGTACTGACTTCAACACCGCAGTATAAAAAACCTCAGCACTAAGGAACTGATACTGAGCTGATGATAACCTCGGGGACGAACGGACCATCCATCAGCAGAGATAACGTCCCAGTGGTTGCAATTTAGTGACACAGAGGCCTTTCTGATATTTAATCTTCATCAGTGTGTCTCAACCCCAAAGTTTTGGAACTGAAGCGGATGTTGAATAAGACCTGACAAACACAGCACATTCCCCTCCGAGCACACACCGACCGACGTAGCTCATGAGACAGGTCGACTGGAGGCATCAGGCAACAGACGCCCACCCGCGGACTTATAGCCCCCCCCCCCTTCCACACACACACAACGAGCCAACATCAGCAAACATGGCCCACACTCCAAGGAAGTCCCGCGCATCAGGAAGTAGATGTCCGAAGTAGCGAGACTTGCAAAATTTAAAATATTACAAAAAGTGGCAACTAAATCCGCCATGATACATGTAAACAACTTTTGGAATTAGTTTCATCAGTTCTTCGCAGCAAGACCTAGTCGTAGCTCCCCGTCTTATCAAACTGTACATCTAGGCAGGCCTATTGGAAATTGCTAGGGATACAGATCCGTATCCCTAGCCTCCGAGACTAGAGATACGGATCCGTATCTCTAGCCTCCGAGACTAGAGATACGAATCCGTATCTCTAGCCACTGCCTTACAACAAAGACATCGCCAAAGCCAGTGAACGGCTTTTGAAATAATTTTACAGGAATGTTCCTTGGGGGCACCACATACCAAAACTGCCTATATGGTTCTGCTCCTCTGAATAAAATTGCTGCCAGAGCTAAATAGAAAGACCTCTTAATGACATCTCATCCAAGGCCACTAGCCCATTTTCAAAATAATTTAACAGGAATGTTTCCCAGTGACCCTGTACAGTCAAACCACTGAGAGTACTGTTGGGTTGATTATCTCTGAGTATCGGTCAAAGAAGCAGTCCTGGACTGTGATTTAAACTGTTTCATCTGATCCTGAATTTCCAGGTTTTAAGCAAATAGTGTAGATCTTAATCAGATGCCACATTCTGTGGCCTGTTGTCTGCTTTTACACCTTTACAGTGTTTGCCAAGCCCTACCTATGATTCCAAGATGACCCTCTGACCCTCTTTCACAAACCCTGACCTCACTGTGGTTATATTCTATAAAAAAGTGATTCGGACAAGTCAGTGATGGTCACATGAACTTAAGCACTGAAGATCTTTTCTGCTCATTAACTTTGGGTCGATTGACAATCAACCTAAAATACCATTGTTATTTGTTCACTATAAGGTCAGAGGTTAATGTACATGTTATCTGAAAAATCTGGACTGGAATCATGTGATGGATTTGGCAAACAGTGTAGACTCAGGTCATATGCCACAGAATGTAGCATCTGATCATTGTTCTTCACTATTTACATTATGTACAAAAACTTAAGGATACAAATACAGTCCAAGTCCCCATTTATGACCTTTGTTCCAGCCTGCGCACAGAGACAATTGCCCAGCCAGTGCTTTTATTTATTTATGTCCTCCAATTACTCTCACCCTTGAGTTTCTGCAGTGCACTATTCAATCACTGAAGTTAAGTACCATCATGTCAGGATCTACACTGTTTGAATAAGTATCTGTACTGGGCTTTAAGGTTGTAAGGGATATTGATTATAACGCAGCAACATTGCAAACATTGGAATGGAAAGGGATAATTTGAAACCGAAGATTGAACATTCTATGGTGGAATGCTGTTTCAAACACTGAATTTTAATTTTGAGACAATTCCACAATGCAATGTCAGGACTGTACTAACTGAAATCAAAACAATCATCAATACGGTACACCCTTTCGATAAAAGAAAAGAAATTCTATAATGAAGAATATATATCATTAAATTGACGAGTGAGACTTATACCTAACTACCAATATTTGAAGCAAACAAGGCAGACCCTGAGCAGCCTGCTGAACAGGGTATACTCTGTTTGCCAAAAGCTTCCAGCAACACCCTGACATATATGTAAAATAGAAGTAGAGGCAATGATCAGGAATCGATACATTTAACCCACAACTCCCATCAGAGACACCATAGGGAAAGAAAGACAAACATGAAGCAACAGACCCGAACGGAAACACCAACAGTGGAAAGCCAAAAGTACAGTTACTTTCCCACAAAATGGCCGAAAGGCTATCCAAAATAAAATAATATAAGCGACACAAACACCCAAAGACATGCCATTGAAAAAATAAATTACGAAAGAAGAACTGCATTGGAATGGTCAGCGGAAACGAATTCCACTGCGGGGCTTAAATCCATTTTACGTGACCACAATCCTCGCCATTACTTCAATCGCGATTAAGACAAATAATTTGTTCAGTCCGCATGAAGGCCTCTTAACTCATCGGTGCAACATCTCCGTGAACACAAAAATCAAACAACCACAGAGATGAAACAATGGTGAGGACTCGACAGGAAGACACAGCAGAAATGCTGGAGCAAAAGAAAACCAACAGTTAGACTCCAATAGGCCCGACTGGAGACAGAGCATCAGGTACCAACCAACATAAGCCTTTACGTTGGAACTGTCATAGAATCTGAGGCCTGAACCCCCTGCAAGCAATTAAAGAGGGAAGCAAAGCTGTCAACCGTGATTGGTTAGCTACCATACATGCAGTCTCTCGTATAACATTTATGTTGTACCCATTATTTCTATATCGAAGAATGATTTTACGAAATAGGGTGCTGAAGTCATTGCTGTTATAATTTTTTCTAAATTTATATACTAAGTCACCATAAAAAATCGCGTTCCGATAGACCTTGTTGCAGAAGAGATTTAAGTCCAGTATTGAATTTTGAAATTAAATCAGAATGGCGTCTATGAAATTTTGAAAATGCTTTGTGTAGTTTATGGTACCGATAACCCAGGTTAAGAAGTTTAGCTGTTAACAGTTTATTACGAGTGTTGAAGTCAGTTACATGACTACACACTCTGGCAAATCGAATTTATCGTGAAATATAAACGACTTAGCCGAAACTAGCTAGTCTGGCCCAGAAAACATGTAAACTTCATATTTTCCAGTTCTGTGGTGTATTCTTTGCTTCAAAAGGATAACCCTTTTATAGAACATATTTAACGCCACTACACCTGGTGTCGGGGAATGTGTGGCGACCGTAAAAAGTCTCCCTGCCCTACATCATAGTGTAGTTTATATTTTCTTGTCCTTTGGGATCATTGATTCCGTTGTGGAATTTTGAAAATATTTGAGGGTCACTGATGAGGCCTAATTGGCCGAAACTAGCTAGTCTGGCCCAGAAAACATGTAAACTTCATATTTTCCAGTTCTGTGGTGTATTCCTTGCTTCCAAAGGATAACCCTTTTATAGAACATATTTAACGCCACTACAGCTGGTGTCGGGGAATGTGTGGCGGCCGTTAAAAGTCTCCCTGCCCTACATCATAGTGTAGTTTATATTTTCTTGTCCTTTGGGATCATTGATTCCGTTGTGGAATTTTGAAAATATTTGAGGGTCACTGATGAGGCCTAATTGGCCGAAACTAGCTAGTCTGGCCCAGAAAACATGTAAACTTCATATTTCCAGTTCTGTGGTGTATTCCTTGCTTCCAAAGGATAACCCTTTTATAGAACATATTAGGATGGCGCACGTGGAACATCACCATCCAAAAAAAAGGAAAGTTTACTATCTCAAAATCAAAATTATTGTGTTTATCATTAGTTTTACAAGAATCAAACCCATCTACAATAGACATATGTAAATCCAAAAACGGGGCCCCGGTATCAGAAGAATTGCTTTATTTAACTGAAGTTCTGGTTGGGGGCTGGGGGTAAATTTGACTGATCAAACCATCATCAAACCATCGAACGAAGTTAGTATTATCAATATTTAAAGCTAAAATCTTCAATGATTTCAGACTAGATTTTAGCAGAAAGGGACACCATGTAGTCTCATAACAAAACAAAAACAGATCAGCCACAAGTGTTGCGTAATTAGTACCCATCGGAATACCCACAACTTGTCTAAATAACTCATTTAAATAATCTTATTTAAATATTGTCAAGTATAAAGGCGAGAGCTTCACACACCTTCTGACATGACCATAAAGTATAGTTTTTATGCTATTCAGAAGTAAAAAACGCATTTCTTACATTACATGCAAGATAGAGGGAGTCTTCCCTATGAAATGTCCATTCAATTAAATCAATAAGTTTTTCTTTTATAAGATTATGAGGCAGTGTAGTGTGAAGGGTGGAAAAATCATAAGTAGACAGACTTGAAGCACTAAAATACTTGGATTTCAATTTATTTAAAACTTCATTAGAATTTTAATAGACCAAAACAGATTTCGACCTGATCTTTCGAATACTGTGTCGCAATAATTTATCACATGCTTTTTGATGGCAGTAAAGCATGAAGTGTATAATTTGGAGAGTTCAGTTGTGGCACAAGAGCTTGAATTTGTAATAAACCGTGCTTTTTGTGGTCTTTTATGAAGTTAAGGTAACCAGTATAAGGTAGGAAGCTTGTCTTGGCCTTCTTAAACACAAACACCAAACTTGGTGGCTGAATGACAAATATGGTAATGAATGACAAATACTGAATAAATAAATTACATCAATGTAACATGGATAAAATAGCACGACAATTTTCTATTAATAACCATAAAATTGGCTTCCCAAAATCACTGATAGTCACGTCATTCACTTGGAAAACAGCACTGTTTCTGATTCTGCCATTTAGTAAAACAATCTACCCAAAAAATGCTGAAACCATTCGCTTATAAAAAATACAAAACCAGTTGAGGAAAATATGGTGAATATTTTCATAAAGTCTCAGTGTCCTAGAGCATATGGTTTCTGAGGAGATGATTTTTAAGTGATTTTTATTTTTGCATTTTGGTTTCCATGGCAACCAATAAAAACGAGCAGTAAGCCTAAAATCATATGGCAGATAGTAGATTGCCTATGGAACATTTCTGTGAAAGTTTTGTAAAAATATCTGCAGAGGCTTGGCAGTGAATGCCATTTTCAATTTTCCCCATTATAGGTCTATGGAAACTACAAGTTGCCATAGCAACCAACCTAATGAGCTGATTTTCATACAAAACACAAAGTTTCAATCCCCCAGCCCAAGGATGCTACAGATAAAATTTAGGCACTATCCGCCCGATGGCTTCAGAGATGTCGTTTGAAAGTGTTGACGCAGACGACAACGGACAACTGCCTATCCTATAAGCTCCCCCGGAGCCTTTGGCTCTGGTGAGCTAAAAATAAGGTTTACTCCTGTAAACCCCAGCTTCATTGTATAAAAGTGTTGATTTAAGGGGGTCAAAATTATATAGGAGTGATTTCGTGATGATTATCTACACTGTCATTCTTTTTGCGCATCTGAATGAATCAAATGCATCAAGTAATTTGATTGGTTCAAATGTAAATGGGTGTGGCAAAATTAATTTATGCAGTGGGATAAGTGTTAAAGATTACTTGACACAGCTCATTAGCCACTAACCATTAGTTTTATTCTTTTCATTTAGGACTTCCCCATGGCCAGGGGCAATCCAGTCCTGTACAAAGTGGACCCACCGTACAAAGAAGCTCATCAAGTGGGACACAACACAGTCAGGTTAAGTATTGTTTCACCCCTGTCTGTTATAGTAAGCCAACATTGATTTAATTATTTTTTATTTCTGCTTATAAACAAAGATTGTGTGTACTAGTTACAACTACCTTAGCAATGCGGGTCTAACGAGTACCACAATCCATGTATTAAGCAAAAGTATGAAAACTGTCAGATTTTTTATCCCCCACATCAGATGATGCGTAGGGCATTTCTGTTTTCCATACTTGCATCCATTGGTATGTGTGTCTGTGCTTACGCATGTACGTCATTGTGTAGGAAAGGGTGTATCTTCGAGAGCTGATTGATATGTTGTGAGCCTTGTATTGAATGCGGTACGCTAGGATGTTCTTTTTAAGACATACTATTCTCTAACTATATAGGCCAGTGTACCCAAGAACTGCTCTAATTTGGTCAGGTTATATCGATGTGGCAGCACTCTAAAGTAAACAAGACTAAATAGAAATGAGGGCAATGATCAGGAATTGATACAACTGACCCAAAGGGAAAGAAACCCAAACATGAAACAACTGAACCCCAATGAAACCCAAACAGCGGAAAGTCAAAAGGACAGTCAACTTTTGCAAAATGGACAAAATCGATGAAAGGCTAGTGATTCAATATTTGCACAAAAAGGTTTAACACCTCAGGATATCCTTGATGATATGGCAGCAACATTAGGGAAAAATGCCCCTTCAAATGCTACAGTGAAAAAGTGGGTGGTGGAATTTTTAGTGCGGCAGACAGAGCCTTGAGGATGACCCCGTCCAGGAACGCCTTTCAATGTTGCAAACCTAGAAAAGGTCAATTAAGTCCATGAAATTGTTTTGACTGACAGATACTTGCTGCAAATCCATCTAACCCGGCATCCAAAATTTCATTTCCACCTCAATTTGTAGATAAGTATGAAACAAAACCCACTGCAATCAAACCTTTTGGATTACGCATTTTACCACTGCTAGAAAATTCAGGTATCGACCTTAAAAATATTCAAAAACATGAAACGGCCGAAGTTCCATCTTGGTGTATTAAAAACCTTCTATTTTGTTCGACTTACATGATGGCAAAAAATCCGAATCAAATCCAATACTTCTCAAACAAAACTTTCAGGTACTGCAGTCACGTTACAATGATTACCAGCAAGCCTATACTGATGGTTCCAAAGAAGGAGATAAAGTTGGTTGTGCGTATGTTTCTAAAGATACGCACAAAACCATGCGCCTTCAGATGGTTCATCTATTTTTACAGCTGAAGCCAAAGCAATAGACCTAGCTTTAGATTTTATCAGTTCTTCAACAATTCAAAAAGCAATTATATTTTCTGATTCACTTTCTGTGCTTAAGGCTTTAGACCATTCATCATCAAAAAATCCTCAAATTCAAAAATTGATCGAAAAACATCATGAAATTTCTAAAACACACCAAATCTTGTTTTGTTGGCTTCCGAGCCATATTGGCATTGTCGGCAATGAATATGCTGACAAGAAAGCAAAGGAATCGCTCAGTCTTGATCCATCTGTTTTTAAAATTCCTTTTAATAATTTTAAACCATTTATCAACAGATACATCTTGTCGGAATGGCAAGGCGAATGGGACCGTGCAATAAATAACAAACTCCATGCCATTAAACCTGTCGTTAGTACAAAATGCTCTCCTCCACAGTTTTCCAGAAAAGAGGACGTAGTATTGACCCGACTGCGCATCGGTCATACTAGAGTTACTCATTCTTATATTTTTAATGGTGATGATCAGCCTTCTTGTGTAGGTTGTGATCAGCCATTCACTGTGAAACATATCTTAATCGACTGTGTTGACTTTTCACCCTCACGTATTTTATATTTCAAAGCTGACACTTTGCAAAAACTGTTTCGAATTGTACCTGTTGACAACATTATTTTATTCTTAAAAGAAATTGGTCTTTTTCATAAGATTTAACTGTTTCAGATTTTTATACATTATCATTCTGACTTGTTACTTTTAATATCGTCATAATTATTCATGCCGTTTAACCATTAACCGACTGACGCTTATGACCCACCAAGAGGGTTGACGCGTCGTTAAACACGAAATCATCATCATCATCATCATTTGACTGACAGATGAGTCACAGAAAGATATATAGCTAGTAGAGTTGGCATTTCCCAGGAAAGAGTACTTTACAGTCTGACAGAGGCTTTTGCAGTGAGAAAGCTTTCAGCACGATGGGTATCAAGACTTCTGACAGTTGATCAGAAGCACACAAGGCACACATTATCGCATGGTAATCTTAACCTTTTTAAAGAAGACCTTGCCAGATATCTTCGGAGATTTGTCATTATGAATGAAACACGGGTCCATCGTTTTACCCACGAGGCAAAAGAACATTCGAAACAATGGAAGCCCACTGGCCCACTCCTGCCAATGAAGGCAGTTCCATCAGCTGGGAAGGTTATGGCCTCGGTTTTCTGGGATGCAGGTGGTATTCTGTTAATAGAGTATCACCCAAAAGGTACAAACAATCAATGGCACATACAATGCTTCACTTAGGACGCAGTAACGGGAAAATACTACACTTAAGTGCCGCGGAAAGCTCGCTAAAGGTGTGTTGTTCCACCAGGACAATGCTCGTGTTCACAAGTCTGTCATTGCTTTGGGTGCCATTCACGATTGTGGCTTTAAATTGAGCATCTGCCTTATTCACCTGATCTCGCTCCATCATACTTTCATTTATTTCCAAAATAAAAGTAGAGGCAATGATCAGGAATCGATACAATCAACCCATAGCTCCCATCAGAGACACCAAAGGGAAAGAAACACAAACATGCAGCAACAGACCTAATAGAAACACAAACAGCGGAAAGCCAAAAGGACAGGTACTTTCCAACAAAATGGCAAATAGGCTAACCAAAATAAAATAATACAGGCAACACAAACACCTAAAACAAACCATAACAAAAATAAATCGCGACAGAAGAACCGCCTTGGAATGGTCAGCGGAAACGAATTCCACTGGGGGGCTTAAATCGATTTTACGTGGCCACAATCCTCGCCCTTATTTCCATCGCGATTTAGACAAATAATTTGTTCAGTTCCTAACTCATCAGTGCAACATCTACGTGAACACAAATAATCAAACAACCACAGAGATGAAACAACGGTGAGGAATCGACAGCAAGAAACCACAGAAATGCTGGAGCAAAAGAAAACCAACCGTTAGACTCCGATTGGCACGACCAGAGATAGAGCATCAGGCATCAGCCAAAATTACCTTGAATTAGATCTCTCTAATTCTCAATAAAGCCTTTACCATGGAACCGTCATAGAATCTGAGGCCTGACCCACCGGCGTGCAATTAAAGAGGGAAGCAAAGTTGTCAACCGTGATTAGGTTAACAACCATGCATGCAGTCTGTTGTATAACATTTATGTTGTACCCAATCTTTTTTATATCGAAGAATGATTTTACGAAATTGGGTGCTGAAGTCATTGTGGTTATAAATTTTTCTGAATTTGTAAACTAAGTGACCATAAAATTCGGGTTCTGATAGGCCTTGTTGCAGAAGAGATTAAAGTCCAATGTTGAATTTTGAAATTAAATCAGACTGACGTCTATAAAATTTTGAAAAGGGTTTGCATAGTTTATGGTACTGATAACTCTGATTAGGAAGTTTAGCCGTTAACAATTTATTACGAGTGTTGAAGTTAGTTACATGACTACACACTCTGGCAAATCGAATTAATTGCGAAATATAAACGCCATAAGATGGCGCACGTGGAACATCACCATCCAAAAAAGGAAAATTTACAATCTCAAAATCAAAGTCATCGTGTTTATCATAAATTTTGCACGAAACAAACCCATCTATAATTGACAGATGTAAATCCAAAAATGGGGCCTCGGTATCAGAAGAATTTGCTTTATTCAACTGAAGTTCTGGGGGGTGGGGGGTCAATTTGACTGATCAAACCATTGAAATAGGTATTATCAATATTTAATAAATCCTCTAAATATCAAGAAGTGGAGCTAAAAGCTTCAATGATTTCAGACTCGTTTTCAGCAGAAAGGGACATCATGAAGTCTCTCTCATAACAAAACAAAAACAAATCAGTCACGAGTGGTGCGCAACTAGTACCTATCGGAATACCCACAATTTATCTAAATAACTTAGTACCAAATCTTATGTAAATATTGTCAAGTAGAAAGGTGAGAGCTTCACACACTTTCTGACATGACCATAAAGTATAATTTTTATGCTCTTCAGAAGTGAAAAAGCATTTCTTACATTACATGCAAGATAGAGGGAGTCTTCCCTATGAAATGTCCATTCAATTAAATCAGCTGAAAACAGATTATATCAGACACCCACTTTCACTCCGATGATTTGGTTGGTTGATTTGAGGTTAAACGTCCCCGTCAACACTGTAAGGGTCATTTTGGAGACGTTGCTTCCAATTTTGTGGGACTTTTTCCTGACATTGAGATGAAATGACATCTCAAGCCCTATCGCTCAATGAAATCAATAGGGTTTATGAGCATGGATGGTCGGCCTCTCACCGCAGTTCCTGGACAGGCTTAGATCCTCTAAGCGATTTACCAGTACTAGTGTGCGGGCCAGAATCAGCTCTGCATGGAAGCATCATGCGTCCCATATATTTCTTTAAGCCCCTATGTCATATATGCAGTGGGTGACTTTCTGAACAGCCAAGAAAAGGATTTCTATAAAAGTCGCTTTGAGGCACTTAAAGACTGCTGACAAAAAAGTATAGATACCGAAGAGAATTTATTTTGAAAAATAATACATGTCTGACAAAATTCAAATCCTTCAACATGAGGCTCACAACATATCAATCAGCCCTCGTACGTATGTGAAATATGTTCTATTAAAGGGTTATCCTTTGGAAGCAAGGTGTACACCACAGAACTAGAAAATATGAAGTGGCCATTTTTTCGGGGCCACACTAGCTAGTTTCGGCCAATTAGGCCTCATCAGTGAACCTCAAATATTTTCAAAATTGCAGATGGAATTAATGATCCCAAATGACAAGAAAATATAAACTACCTGTAACCATGTTACACTTACGTTAAGGTATTTGTACTAAATAGAGCCTTAACCTTTCAAGAGCTAATATTTTCCAAACCATGTTGTGGATATGTTTCATATTTGGTCTGATGATAGGTTTTAAAGTTTTAATAAGCAAACTCTTCACACATATTCATGACATGAAGGTCAAGGTCATGGACTTAGAATTTTTTAATGTTAACCCTTGTCCTGCTAATCCCGGATGTGCCTTATCTTTGAAACAATGTAGATCCAGATCAGATGGCTTCTGACGAAGCCATCTGATCAGGATCTACATTGTTTGCCATTCAGATTGTGAATTTGTTGCAATAATTTGCATCAAGTAATCTGATTGGTTGATAATCGGTAGTGGGTGTGGCATATATGAATATTCAGCAGAACAAGGGTTAAAGACTCATGATATTTTTCCATGTAGAACCTTGAATTTTATGATCGATTTTGTTCATATAGATAGATACGCATGTTGGTCCAAACTTTTATTTATTCAGCAATAACCACACCCATGCCTATGATCTAAAGGTCAAGGTCACGGGTTAAATTATTATTTTTGTTCAAATTATGGTACAGGTATGGTGAGAAGTCGAGTTGTCTGATCATTTATGGTAAATAAGGTAGGCATGTTTTGTTGATATTGCAGGTATGGAAATTCCAAAAGAAGGTTTGCAGCCGGTTTTTCCCTTCTGACAGTGCTTTACAGAGGTATAAAGATATACAGCACCTAAATAAAAACTATCCAAGGGAAAACATAAGGTAATAAGAGAATTTTTACATGAGTGCTCATTTTATACAGGCCTCATATTTTTCAGGCATTTGCAGGATTTCAGGCTTTTATAGCTTGAATTTTTTCTTGATTTCAGGCTTTTAGATTCTGAGTTTTGTGTATATCGAGGGCTGCCCGCAAAACTGCGGTAACTCCGTTTTTGAAAACTTTACAGGAGAAGCAAAAAACTGTTTCTTTTCATAAATAGTCATTGTGCTGGGTTGTGTTTTAGAATATAAACTTATAATCACAAAGGAAATTACATGACAAAATGTAATTTTACTTAGCTCTGCTAATTATTTTGATATTTGTAACCTCTTGAGTTACAACATTTTTTGCCAAGTTTTGCATTATTTTCACAACAGAAGTTTACCGCAAAACAGCGGTAACTCAACTTACAACTGTTTTGCGGTGACATTTTTGTAGTTTTTTGGGCTGGTAAGGAGGTGGTATCTTTTGGCATAATATATTAAAGCATATTTTTATCAACCTGTTCAGTTAGATAAAATCATGATGCATATTTATTATACAATATATGCATACCATGCAAAAATCAGGGTCATTGGCAAATAGTGACGACCCAGATTAGACGCCGCAAAATGATCAGTGTCAAGTTGTGAAAAACAAACGTGTACAATGAATAAAATAAGCCAGAGAACCATTTTATTGTAACCAAACGAGGTTGAAGATTAAAAATGAGTTGCTAATGGTATAGGTGTGTTAGAGATTTGGAGATGACTTCGATCGAATTTCATTACTGTCATCATGAAATCACGCCTATATAATTCTGACCCCTTGAACCCCACTTTTATACAGTAAAACTGGGGTTTACAAGGGTAAATATTATTTTTCTTATTTCTGGCCAAAATGTAGATTGTGGGTACTCATTAGAACCACCTCAATGAGGCAGTTCTAACATGTACCCACAATCTATATTTTAGAGCAGAAAAAAAATATCACATTTTTTCATCTTAAAATTTTCAGGGTTTTTTTTTCCGCTGTAAAATTTACAATGTATTTGAATAGGCGTGTCTTCGTAATGGTTTATGTTGGCTCAATGGACTCTGTCAATCTCATATTTTCTGCAAAGAACCTTCCTCTGTGCATTCAAACTTTAATACTTTTAAAGGAACACCTAGCAAAAGACAAGAGCTGTTACAAGATGGCATAGCTCATCTGTTTGCGCCTTGTCTACCTACATTATGTTTACACATCAATATGTGAAAGGTTTTTAAAGCAATTCTTTAATGAAGTTTTCATATGATTTTATGATTATATTCCAAACACTGAATGGTTCTGGTAAGTAACTGCTAAGTCATATAACTTAAAAGTTTGCTTCAAGTGAGTGTGACCTAATTTTTGAACCCTAAACCCTGCCCCGGACCCTGGGGACTGAATGGGAAATGGCCCTGGGGGCTGAAGGGGAATAGAAGTTTAACCCTTGATAACTCAAACACAGATGGTTCATCTACTATTGCTAATTCAAACTTGTTCTGGAGTCCTAAAGAATTCTTTCCATAGCTCCAGACAGCCATATTTTCAGGAAAATAAATGGTGATGTTTTTTATTTTATCTTGAAAGGTGGGTGTGTGTACTCATTAGAGTCAACTGTAATAAGTTTACACACCATTCCCTTCAATAACATAATAGTGCAAATATATCCTTAAATCATCCTGAACTGGCATTTTGAGTAAACCTCAAAAGTTTGAACCATCTCTTTTTTGAAAAGATTTTTGTATGCCCAAAACATTCAATTTATCGTAGTTTGTAAATTATTAAACTCCAAATATGATAGGGTTAATGTAGCCAGTGCTTGCTTTAAAAATGACTCCTAAGCCCCACCCCTATAAAATAATTATATTCCAAAGACGAAATGTTTTTGGCCAGTGATAAATGAAATCTGAACTGTTATGTAAAACTTTAAAGTGAGCATGACATGGTCGTGAAAGCTGATGCCGACATTTGGGTGACATCAACAGTTCTTCTGAGCTTTATCACCTGCTCAGGCCTTGGCTTGGAAAAAATAAAAAATGAAGTCTTTTACCTTGCTCTCATTGATTATGGACACGGGTAGTACTGTGTAGCAAACAGGCCAATTAGATCTCATCAGTAACCCGTTTTATTTTTTACAAAACCTGGAATAGACCTGATGAATGATGATCCCTAAGGAAATAATATAAAGTGCACTATGATGAAGTACAGAGAGATGTTCTATTGCAACCTGATGCCACAAAATGTGTAATGGGGTTGCAGCCACTAGACCAAAACCAGTCAGCTCAGCCAACACTAGCAAATCTTGAAATTTCATATATAGACACTAGAAGTACCCCCAAGTGAAATAGTAACCATGGTTGATCATGGTCATCATGCTGTTGATGGTCTACCTTTTTTCATGGCATGTTGTCTGATAGTATAAAATATAGAGTGTCTGTATTACATTTTTTTTTCATGGTCACCATGGTTGTCGGCCCTGCCCATCGGGGCTTGAAGTAATAGATGGGCTGCATGGTGCTTCCACGCAGAGCTGAAACCGACCGCACACGAGTACTGGTAAACCGCTTAGAGGATCTAAGCCTGCCCAGGCAAAGCGATGCAAGTCAGACCGTCATGTTTGTAGACCCTATTGGTTTCATTGGGCGACACAGCTGGAGATGTCATTTCACCTCAGTTTCGGATAAAGTCCCACAAAATTGCAAGCAACCTCTTCAAAACGAGGTATACAGTGATGACAGGGCCGTTTAACCTCAATTCAAACAAACAAAACCATGATTGTCAGTGGTTTGAAAGGGGGTAAAAAACACAGTACTACTATGGTCGACTTTGGATTATAATGGTCAATTGTCATAAATGTCCAACTAACCATGGTCTACCATGGTTGTCCATAGCAGACCATGGCTGCTCGTTAGTAGAAACCAGTGTCAAAATCACTAGGGTCATTGACCATGGTTGATCATGGTCAACTGTCATAAAATTTCTACCTAATCATGGTCTACCCCACGGCCAACATAGCATCATGGTGGACCATGGTCTAATTTAGCTCTGGTTAAATAACAGTGTATAAAAAACAACACTCTAACCCATAACAGCAAGATTTAACATTTGTTTTTTTTTTCAGCTTTGGCTTTAAGGCTTTTGGCTGTCTGTTAAAAAATCACCTCTCCTAGAATTTTCCATCAACTAAATGGACCATGTCAGTAAACCCAGTGGCAATTTGCAATAGACTCAGTGGACAGTCTGGACATTATCCATGGATTCAGTGGATGCTAAGGGAAGTCAAAGCACAGTGGACAATGTCCATGGACACTGGCCAGTCTGATTTAGTTCAAGTGTGAAGGTTCAGTAGCCTCAGTTGAAATTTATATCCTCACTTGATATTTATATTTATTTTTGTTTTTTCAAATTTATATTCATTAATCGAAAAATTCTAATTATTTGAAATAATTAGTTATTCATATTTATGTAGACAAGAAGCATGTATTCAGCTTACCACTTATATAGAAGTTTTGTATTCACTCTTTGATCACCTCTAAGAGATGATTTTCGAGATTGTTGTCAACAGAATTTGATCAAGATTGTTTAGTACATTTATCTGGCTGTTGGTCTGAGGGCTTAAAGAGCATTCATTTGAACGTCATAAAATATGAGTGACAGGCATCTTGAACTGGAAGAATTCCTTCATCTTGGTAGGGTTCCTATACATTAAGTGAATATAAAAATGTCTGCCCATGGTTTTTTATGGTCTCGTCAACACCATGGTCAAAGATTGACCATTGTCTACCATGGTGTTCATGGTCAACTGACCATCATTTTCACCTGGGACCATGGTATATGACCATGATCATCAAATTATGTGGTTGTGGTGCCATTTAACAAATCCTGGCCAACCATGGTCCCAGGTCCATAGAATACCAAGGAATGCATGCTATTTCATGGTAAATGACCATTTTCACCGGGGTCAGTGTACTATCCAATTGCACACATGCAAGTGTTGATCTGCATCTATTGAATTGGCCAGTGGCAGAATTTGCCTCTTTTAAGCCTGCAAGGTAAGCTGATAGGCTTGACAGCGGCCCACAGCTGGGCCATTAACCCATTTAGTACCAGAAACCCCGAAACCAGACCCCGCAGAACGTGGCGTCTGATCAGGACCTACACTGTTTTCAAAAAAGTTCAGCCATTTTCCTAATCAATTTTGAAGAAAAGACAACCTGACACCCCTAAATTTTGAAATGGGCTCATGCTATATATAAGAAGATTCCATTTGGTACAAAAAGGGTTAAACTTCATACCAAATCTGTGTAACTGAGCTTATCAAATTTGGTATAATGTCCTGAATAATAGAGAGAGGAGGGTTTAGTCCTCTCTTTCCACCACTTCTCCATCTCCAATAAGGCTTAAATAAGTTTCAAACGCTTTGTAAGAATCCCTTATTGTTTGAGAACAGTGGCAGCAACATGGCATCCTTACTTCTATCTACCGGTATACATAGACTTTTTTAATCGGAAAACTACCTCAAGGTGAAAAACTCATCCTGATTTCTTTAAAACAAAAGCTCAGCCAAGGGGAAATCTTCACAAAGTCAGTGAACCATGAAATGTATGTCAAGGTGAAATGTGGATTCTTGCACCAAAGTTGCCATCCCAAGATGCAAGTTTGTATCAAGAATAATCAATGATTCTCTTATAGTTCTTGGGACCTGAACATTGGGTTAAAAGCTAGGCTTGATACAATAGTTCTCTAAGTCAGTGAACCATGACTTGAGATCAAGGTCAAATATGGATGCTTGCAATGAAGTTGCCATCGCTAGAAGCAACTTTCCACTTAGTATGATCCATGAAGCTCTTATAGTTAGAACTTGAGAAATGGACTTGAACATTTGGGTGAAAGTTAGGGCGGCTGCAATAGTTCACAAAGTCAGTGAACTATAAAAAGTAGGTCAAGTGCAAAAAATGGATGCCTGCACTAAAGCTGCCATCCTTAGATGGTAGTTTGTACCAAGTATCAGTTATGAAGTTCTAATAAATCTTGAGAAATGGACTTGACCACATGGGTGAAAGCCTGGGTTGATGCAATAGTTTACAGTCAGTGAACAATGAAATGTATGTCAAGGTCAAATATGAATACTTGTATTGCTATCCCTAGATGCAAGTTGCTACACCAGGAATGAAGCACTTAGAATTCTCAAGAAATGCACTTGTACATCAGGGTGATAGTTAGGGTGGTTGCAAATGCTGTCAATGGCTTGAGGAATGGATGAACAAACAGGAAAATGGGTAAAAGGGTGGACTCCTACATGTGTATAGAGCCATGCTTCAAGCAAGTGTGACAAAAAACTGGACAAAGTCACAGGTGGCAGTATACTCTATCATTTGTTATCGTTAAGGAACAACATGAAAAATGGAACCAAACTATAACAGCACTAGGTCATTATATAAGATGGACACAGCGTACATGTATGTCATACACATGCAGGTTAGGATAAATATTTTGTGCCATTCTTAATACCTTATAACCTTATCATTAAAACTAGCTGAATGTGGTAATAATTTAAAGTACGGTAAAATAAAATTTCCTCTTAGATCTTAGTCATCATAGAGTTCGCAACTGGCAATGTAGGAACCTTACACAAGAAGATCAACGTAAAGTTTCCAGTTAATCTTGTTTTGAGGGAAGGAAAGGTCTAAACTATGTCAAACCTACTGCAAAGTGATTCTAATAGGTTTTTGAAGAAATGTATGGAAAGCTTTAATGTATGGCTAGCATTGACCTTGACTGTATTATCTGGAACTATGAGTTACAACCTTATTGCAGGCAAAAATGCATAGACATTTGATACATTTTCTCCGCAAAAGTGTTGTAACTCGAGTTACAACCCTTTTGCGGTGAAACTATTATGCATCTGAGATACAACATTTTTGAATTTTCAAAATTCTGTAAAAAGTAGTTTCAATATCAGCCTGTTATTTTTACAGGTTGTGGGCCATTAAAATCAGAATAGAATTCTGCAAAAAAGTCATTTTGTGAAAAAAGAGTAGTTACCGCAGTTTTGCGGGCAGCCCTCGATATAGTGTGTTTAAAATATATAACCCTTATTTCTGACTATAAGTCAACCAAATTACTAATATTTTCACAAACTCCATTACAAACAGTGTAGATCCTGATCAGATGGCTTCTTCAGAAGCCATCTGATCAGGATCTACACTGTTTGCAAAGGTAATGTAGTTGTGTCTTGTTCAGCAGGATAAAGGTTGAAGCTGCAAAATCGGGCCTTTCAGGCATGGAAAAGCGTAGTCAGTATGAGGCCTGTTTATATGAAGTTTACGAGAAGAGCGTTTGGTGAGTTTCCTGAATTTTAAAAGAAATGCATCATCTGAATAAGTCTGTGAAACGAACACCCCTCTAAACCCCACTTGAGAAAACTGGGATTTACGGTGGTATACAATATTTTCTTATTTCTGCTCCAAAACATATGTTGTGGGTACTGGTTAGGACCGCTTCATTGAGGCAGTTCTAATGAAACGAGCACCCACAACCTTGTTTGCGGTATGAATAAGAAAATATCAAAGATTTTCATCAGATAAGTAGCCATTTTGGAGATGTGAAAAAAATGCACCATGTTGCACGGGAGTGCTACCGTAATGTATTGTTTTTTTATTCAGGCTCAAAACAGATGTGGGTATGTCACATATGCTAGTGCCACGTGAATGATGCAACTGTACCTAGCACCCACAGTCTATGTTTGAAGCAGAAGTTAAAAAAAATATCATTAATGTACACCAGGATTTTCACCATATCAACAAGTCCTTGTAATTACCACCCCTGCATACCCCACGTTGAATTGAGAAAAGTAGGGTAAACAGGGGTATACTTTGTTCTTTCTATTTCTTATACTAGAAATGATGCTTCCACACAAAGATGAATCCGACCACACACAAGTACTGGTAAACCCACTTAGATGAGCTAAGCCTGCCCAGGTGGTGTGATGCTTATAAACGCTATTTGTTTCATTGCGCGACAGGGCTTGATATGTCATTTCATAATGTCGGGTAAAAGTCCCAAAAATTGGAAACGATGTCACCAAAATGACCTGTATAGTGTTGACGGGGACTTTAAGACAGTCCAAACAACAATTGTTGGTACTCGTTACTAATGCCACAATAAGTGTTTTCTAACATGCACCTACAATATATGTTTGGAGCAGAGATAGAAAAAGTACGACAATTTTTCATCATAGAAAATATTATTATTGTGGCCATGAGAAGAATGGTTTTACTTCTATATTAGTCGCAGATACAAATAAAGCAGGGCCCAAGCTAGCCCAAAAAATTTGGGAGAAGTGACTTCTCCCTCCTGGGAAAATAGGGAGAAGTTTGCTATGTCTAGGGAGAAGTGGGTGCGGCTAAACGCCGGACAACAACAATGTAATGAGTTCTCCTGTAAACCCCTATTTGGAGAATAGTGTGTTTTATAGGGGTATCAATGAATTCCGCTATTAAGACCACCTAAATGAAGACTAATTCTGCTTTAAAATGCTTATTTGGTTGGCTGCAGTTATTCTTTCTTTCTGTTTTCTGCATACAGTGACCCCTGATCAGAGACCACTTTTAAGACCACTTTTGAACTGTCCCTAAGGTGGTCTTAATATAGTAATTTTACTGTATTTGGGCAAGCTGTAACTTTTGTTATATCCAACCATGTTATAATGAATGGTGTTATAAAGTAAAGGGGTTTCTGTGTAATAGTTAGATCATTTCACTAAGTTCCTGTCATAATTGTATTTTAAAACAGAATCTAGAAACAAGGGGGAACAACCTCGCTAGATGAAAATCAGTTGTTATTTTTTATGAATTTGGATAATTACTGAATATTTACCGGCAAGTAATAATTATTTTCACTTACAAAATTAAAAATTGCTACCTCCTTTTGTTGTTGTCCTTGAAAAAAAAAATGAAAACGATTGATGGATGCAAAAGTAATGTACAAACAAATCAATGGCAAAACTATCTATATTTAAAATTTATTAAATCCTAATGCAGTGTCAATGTCAACAGTCTCAAAAATCTTATTACTGTATACAACAGTACTTAACAAAGTACGTCCGCACCCGGACTTTGGCACGAGCTAACCCCTTCAAATATACCTATTTAAATTACATAATCTTGTGTAATCTTAATTGGCTCTTATTGCAATAAAAACTTTATGCAATCAACCGAGATTTATGACAGTACAAGACTACTAAGTGTGTTGCAAGTGGCTCGAGCAGCATGAGCTAACGGTTAGAATTAAATTACATAACCATACCAAACTGCAACTGGCAGAAAGTGCAGAATAAACAGTTAGCTTCGTTCAGTGTAATTACTGAGATTTCTGACACTAGTGGATCGAAGGATTATCGTCACCTTGTCAGTTTACTGTTACTATTCACAAGGAAGACATCGAAAAAAAAATGGGCGAAATTTCAGGGCGAAGTTGTTTCGCTTTCATCGCCAAAGTTGGCGAAGTGAGTCCCAACAGGGCGACTTCTTCGCCCGAGTCGCCCTCTAGTTTGTGCCTTGTAAAGAGCTATCATCTACAAAAAGTCCAGTTGAACTCAAGAGATTCTCCTAAATATCAACAGTATATGAGAAGAGGGCCTAAAACCGATCCTTGTATGACGGCAGTGGGAAATAGCACAGTTCAAGAGAAATGGCTGTTTTCTCACATGGACATGCCATTCTTATTGATACCTGTAAAATAAAATACATTTGTGGTCAAATAGTTCTATGGCCTTGTCATTTTCAATTGGGCTGGGGATGGAGTGGGTGGGGGTGCATATAGCATCAACGCTGTTTATACATACTTACCATCCATACATGGATTTTACTGGAATTCGAACTTGACCTGTATCTTAAGATTATATACCTGTATTTTGTATATGGCTCTTATAACTAATCCAGTCAAAAGGTACATGTTTTCAATAAACAATTATGTAAAATGGCTTTTATGCCCCCGGAATTGAAGATTTGGGGGCGTATTGTTTTTTAGCTCACCTGGGCCGAAGGCTCCACGGGAGCTTATAGTATAGTGGGTCCTCCGTCGTCCGTCCGTCGTCCGTCCACACTTTTGAACAGCTATATCTCTGCAGCCTGCAGGCTGATCTCAATCATTTCTCATCTGTAGCATGCCTCTGGTGGGGCATTGCTGACATAAACTTTTTTTCGAAATCGCTCTAAAACTTTGGTTGTTATGGCAACAACAAGGATCCATAGACTTACTATGGGAAAATGCTTGTCATCGCCGTAGCGCCTTCAGTTTTGATCAGATCTTTCTAAGACTTATATGTAAGGTTGCTGGGGATAAAACCTCGGATAAGTTCGAATACCGGCCAAGTCGGCCCATTTATCATAGAGTTACGTCCCTTTGATTGCTGAAAATGCCGATTTTTGACCTTGGCATTACCTTAGCCCCTTCAGTTTTGATCAAATCTTTCTGAAACTTATATGTAATGTGGCTGGGGATAAAACCTCGGATGAGTTCGAAAACCGGCCAAGTCGGCCCATTTATAGTAGAGTAACGTCCCTTTGATTGCTGAAAATGCCGATTTGTATACCCCGCCAACGATAGTGGCGGGGTATTATGTTATACCCTCCGGTGTCCGTCCGTCCGTATGTCTGTCCGTCCGTCCGTCCGCACTTCGTTTCCGATCGATATCTTGAGTATTTTTTCACGGATTTTGTTCAAATTTTGCATACATATTGGTATCGGGGATGAGTGGTTTGGGATTGTTAATGGGCAAAATCCGTTAATTTTTAGCAGAGTTATTGCCCTTTTCAGTATCTGAAAAATGGTTTTTGGCCTCTAATTCCCTTACTATATGGAATATCTGGATGAAACTTCACAGATATATAGAGGACTAAACGGTTCATATTGTGGCCAAGGACTGCTACTCTGGCTGTTCCAGTTCTTGAGTTATCTGCCCTTGACATATTTAAAAAATGCATTTTAGACTGTAGTTCGTTTATCATTTACAATATCTTGCTGAAACTTCATAGATATGTAGTAGATGAATTGTTATATACTGTGGCAAAGGAACATGACTCTGACTTTCCCAGCGATTGAGTTATCTGCCTTTGAAATATCTGAAAAACGGTTTTTGGCCTCTAGTTCCCTTACTATATGGACTATAGTAAAACTAAGACTAATTCTGCTTTAAAAAGCTTATTTAGTAGCTTGTAGTCATTCTTTCTATGTGTTTCTGCATTCCATGTCATGTGGTCAGAGACCACCTTTGGGACTGTTAAAAATGGTCTTACAGACCACTTTTGAACAATCCCAAAGACATAACATAACATAACTTTACTGGAGATAAACTCAGGCTTATCCTGCTGTTTATGACAACCGCGACCTTTGCAAAACAATGAAGATCCAGATCAGGGTTCTGAACAAGCCATCTGATCAGGATCTACACTGTCATACACTTCATGATCAGTCTTCACGAAAGAATATAGTCAGACAGGCAGTACATCGAAAAACATGAAATTCTTACATGTACCACATAAAGATACATGTTCCACAGCCATTTAAGGTAAATACTTGCCTCCATAATTTTCTAATAAATAAATGTCAACTTATTGAGTTGCCTTCCCATCAAATGTCTGAAAAATGGATTTTTACATATGCTTCCTACATCTTCTAACAACTTCATCCACTCACATTAAGACATTACACTTGCGGATCATATCTCTGCTATCCCCTTTCTAGTTATTTAGCCTTGATATATTTTCAAATAAGTTACATTGCTTAGCAGTGGCGGGGTATTATGCAGTGTCTGCGGTGCTTTTATTGACCTTGTCATCACCGTAGCCCTTTCAGTTTTGTTCAGATCTTTCTGAAACTTATATGTAAGGTGGCTGGGGATAAAATCTCGGATGAGTTCGAAAACCGGCCAAGACGACCCATTTATCGTAAAGTTACGTCCCTTTGATTGCTGAAAGTGTCGATTTTTGACCGTGTCATCCCCGTAGCTCTTTCAGTTTTGATTGGATCTTTCTGAAACGTATATGTTAGGTGGCTGGGGGTAAAACCTCGGATGAGTTGGAAAACCAGCCAAGTTGGCCCATTTATCATAGATTTACGTCCCTTTGATTGCTGAAAATCTAGATTTTTGACCTTGTCATCACCATAGCCCCTTCAGTTTTGATTGGATCTTTCTGAAACTTATATGTAAGTTGGCTGGGGATAAAATCTCATATGAGTTCGAAAACCGGCCAGGTCAGCCCATTTATCATAGAATTCAGTCACTTTGATGGCTGAAAATGTTTATTGACCTTGTCATCAACGAGCCCCTTCAGTTTTGATCGGATTTTTCTGAAACTTATATGTAAGGTAGCTGGGGATACAACCTCGGATGAGTTCAAAAACTGGCCAAGTCGGCCCATTTATTATAGAGTAACATCCCTTTGATTGCTGAAAATGCCAAATTTTGACCTTGTCATCACCTTAGCCCCTTCAGTTTTGATAGGATTTTTCTGAAACTTATGTGTAAGGTGGCTGGGGATAAACCTCGGATGAGTTCGAATACCGGCCAAGTCGGCACATTTAACATAGAGTTACATGCCTTTGATTGCTGAAAATGCCTCCCTACCCTAAAAGAATTTCACCCCAACGGGTTGTGACATACCAAGGGCACTCGGCGAGTGCCTCGTATAGGCAAAAAACCAGAGCCCAGGGGGCGGCCCTCCACCCTCGCCGGCATGGGGCTCAGGTCTGGGATAAGGAAGTAACCTATTTAGACAAATATTTATAATAGATATACAGGTTTTATACCCCGGTCACACCTTTACGTTTCGACCCGCGTAAACGCTACGTTTCTCAATACGTGGCGAAACGAAAGGTACGCCGCAGGAACGTAGCTCTTACGCCGAGATACGTAGCAGGAACGCCTCTTACGCGAGGCTGCCACGTAAAGAAGTTGCATGCAACTTCTTTGCGTCGCACATACGTGGCAGGTTCAAAACGTCGTACATACGTACCAGAAACGCAGTGCAAACGAAAGGAACGCAGCAGCAGCGTAGCACAAACGCCTCTTACGCCGCACAAACGCCACTCAAGACTTTACCACGTAAGTGTGGCGTACGACACATTGTCGCTGCGTAACAGCGACGTTCCTTTCGTATCTACGGCATATCTGTTACGTTTTAATTTTAAATACGCCGTTTCCACGGCGTATCATAACGTAAGCATGGCGTAAGTTCTACGTAGCTGTCGTATGTGCGACGTTATTGCTGCGTTTGTACGACGTAGTAAAAATAGCTGTGGCGTTTCAAGTTTACCTGCGGCGTAATAGCGACGATTGTGGCTTTTGTTGAGCTTCAAATGAGGTCAAGTGGCATCGCATAATACATTTTAATCTCGATCAAGTGGTCTCATATATAAATTATATATATACAACAGCAAGCATTTGGGTCCTTCGCATTCATGTCAAAGCTATCATGGATTATTATTCTGAAGAACAGATTGTTGTTGTTGGTTTACTATGGACCTTAATCGAGACTGAAAAGAAACGGCAAGTGGGCAGGAGGCTGCAAGCGATTAGAGTTGGCCAAGGGATTGTGAGAAGGTGGCGACCAAGACGCTGGTGGGTAAGACCATGGTTAGATGCCGACCGACGACTGAATTACGGTAATTACAATCGTCTGATGGAGGAATTGCGGCTCGAGGACGTTTTAAAACGCCGCTGTTACGCAACAGCAACGTCGCAGGTCAGAATGAAACGCAGCTCCTACGTAACAGCAACGCGATATACGCAGCACTTACGTCACGTGAACGCCGCGATACGTGGGTCTTACGCCGCAGCTTCGCAGTAGAAACGTAGCTCATACTCCATGTACACAACAAGACATCTAATTTGCATAAAAAACGCAGCATGTTGCGACGTTTGGCCACGTTTTGGGTTTTTGTCAGAAACGTGGTACAACGTAGCAGAAACGTAAAGGTGTGACCGGGCTATTAGCCTCGTTTATTTCAAACCATTCCTAAGGGACATAACACATGCAAATGGCTGACTGTTGGCGTGATAGCCTTCTGTGGTAAGAGTTGTTTAGGTGAGTACTGTAAAATTCACCTCATGCTTCTCCACAAGGGCTCATGCTCGCGGCCATGCCAACTCTGTTGTGCGGGGGTTACAAACAAACAACAACTCTGTTGGCCGTGTGGGTATGCAAATGCGTGGAGTCTTGCAATCAGAGCGGTGCAGAAGGAATTTAAGCGTCTAGCCACCATTGACATTTCCACTTAGAGAATTGTGATTATCCCAATACCCAATTAAACTCCGTTCAGAAAATCTGAATCATCGATTTTATTTTTTCGTTTCTTGCTGTTAAAACTCATTTTAGCCCATACATCACTATGGGAAAGTTTTAGACCTGACCCTCCGCCGATTTCTCCAGCAAGTCGTATGCCTCTGTGGCAACCAGGAAAGGCTGTGATTATTTGGAGAAAATTGCAAAATCGAAATTTCCTTTCACAGACTAAGACATTTTGACAGGTTCGGTACACATTTATTTAAATCATATATAGGAGTGGTTACTGCTCTTGTAAATTACAAGGGCGTATATGGTTTATTTGCACGATCACTTCATGGAAAATCATTAGCTATGACACTACGTCTGATATCGGTATAAGTCTTTCTGACCACTGTTGACAGTACATCGAATTTTTATCCCCCGCCATGAAGCGGAACGGGAATTATAGGATTGGCCTTCGTCTGTCCGTCCGTCCATCCATCCATCTGTCTGTCCGTAACACTTTCTTGTCCGCTCCATATCTCCTGAACCCACCGACAGATTTTCATGAAACTTTGGTCAATTATTCGTCTTATTTAGCTGATGTGCAGAACTCATAAATGAACCATGTCGACTCAAGGTCAAGGTCACAGTGTAAGATCACAACATTGAAACTTTTTAGCTCACCAGAGCTGAAGGCTCTTGGGGAGCTTATAGGATAGGCAGTTGTCCGTTGGTGTCTGCGTCTGCGTCGTCGTGTGACTTCAACACTTTTAAACGACATCTCCTCTGAAGGCGCTAGGCCCATTGAGCCCAAATTTCATCTATAGCATCCTTGGGTTGGGGGATTGAAAGTTTGTGTTTTTTATGAAATTCGGCTCATTAGTTTGGTTGCTATGGCAACTTAGAGTTTCCGTAGACTTATAATGGGGAAAATTGGAAAATGACATTTACTGCCAAGCTGCTGCAGATATTTTGACAAATCTTCCATAGAAATATTCCTTAGGCAATCTGCTAGCTTCAATATGATTTTAGGCCTACTGCTCATTTGTATTGGTTGCCATGGAAACCAAAATGAAAAAAAATAGAAAAAAAACCTTAAAAAAATCATCTCAGAAACCGAATGCTCTATGAGGCTGAGAGTTTATGGAAATATTCACCATATTTGCCTTTTCAGGTTTTGTGTTTTTTATGAAATTCGGCTCTTTAGTTTGGTTGCTATGGCAACTTAGATTTTCCATAGACTTATAATGGGGAAAATTGAAAAATGGCATCAACTACAAAGCCTTTGCAGATATTTTGACAAAACCTCCATAGAAATGTTCCTTTAGTAAACTTCTCTCAGCCATATGCTTCTATGTCAACCTGGGGGTCCAGTAGGTTGTGCTGGGGCCATGCCCCGCCCCCAGTACTTCATAAAATGCCTTATATCTCAGAAACCTTACAGATCCCCACCACTAAACCATATATATTCTTGTTCCTATTGATAAGACGCATTCAGTGACACCAACCTGGAGGTCCTCCGGGATGCGCCGTGGCCATGCCCCACCACCTCCACTTCATAAAAGGCCCATTATCTTGGAAACCATTCAGATCCCCACCCTGAACCCTATATACTCTTGTTCCTTATGATAAGACCCATTCAGTGACATCAAACTGGGGGTCCCCCGGGATGTGCCGGGGCCATGTCCCACCCCTCCATTTCATAAAAGGCCCAATATCTCTGAATCCTTACAGATCCCCACCCCTAAACCATATATATTCTTGCTCCTTATGATAAGACACATTCATTGACACCAAATTGGGGGTCTTCCGGGGTGCGCCGGAGCCATGCCCCACCCCTTCACTTCACAACAGGCCATATATCTCAGAAACTGTTCAGATCCCCACCCCTAAACTATATATGTTCTTGTTCATTATGATAAGACACATTCAGTGACACCAACCTTGGGGTCCCCAGGGATGTGCTGGGGCCATGCCCCACCCCCTCCATTTCATAATATCACAATATCTCAGAAACCTTACAGATCCCCACCCCTAAACCATATATATTCTTGTACCTTATGATAAGACACTTTCATTGACACCAAACTGTGGGTCTCCCTGGGCCATGCCCCACCCCTGCACTTCACAAAAGGCCTTATATCTCAGAAACTGTTCAGAGCCCCACCCCTAAACCATATATATTCATCTTCCTTATGATAAGACGCATTCATTGACACCAGCTTGTGAGTCCCCTGGGCCTTGCCCCACCGCTTGACTTCATTAAAAGTAGAAGTAAAACAAAGATCAGGAATTGATACAATTAACCCACTCCACCCATAAAAGACACCAAAGGGAAAGAAACACAAACACCAAGCGACCAGACCATATATCTCAGAAATAGTTCAGATCCCCGCCCCTAAACCAGATATATTCTTGTTCCTTATGATAAGACTCTTTCAGTCACACCAACTTGGGGGTCTCTTTGTGCTGAGGCAATGTGCCCTGCCCTTCCACTTCATAAAAGGCCATATATTTCAGAAACCATTCAAATCCCCACCCCATATTCATATATTTTCTTGTTCCTTATTATTAGCACACCTACTGTAGGGGTGACCGCAGGGGCCAGTCCTCTCCTTTCCACTTCATGAAAGGATATCTTGGAAACCGTTCAGATTCCCACCCCTAAACCATATATATACTTGGTCCTTATGATAAGACACATTTAGGGACAACAATCTTGGGCTTTCCTGGGAAGACAGGACATGCTCCAACCCCTCCACTTATATCTCCAGCCATGCACATCCCCACTGCTAAACCGTATATATTCTTGTTCTTTGTGATAAGACATATTTAGTGATACCAACCAGGGCTCCATTGGGTCCATGCCCCACCCCCTCTACTTCATAAAAGGCCTAATGTTTCATATACTGAGTCCACATGGGTGCTCATTTGGATGTGGGGGTTCATTTGGCAGATTAAAATGATATCATGTTAAAATACATGGCTGCAATTGGGCGTGCCCACCTGAGCTCTGGTGAGCATAGTGGCCCATGGGCCTCTTGTTTAATTTTGTGTCCGTTCAATATCTCCTTTACCCTTGGAAGGATTTTCATTAAACTTTGGTCAGATATTCTTTTGAGTGATGTAGTGGGCCATTAATAAACCATGCTGACTCAAGGTCAAGGTCACATCTGAAGGTTAAGAGTTTGAAACTTTGAATTTTATGTCCGTTCCATATCTCCTTTACCCCTGCAAGGATTCTCATCCAACTCTGGTCAATTATCCCCCTCAGTGAGCTGATGTGCAGAACCCATTAATAAACCATGCCGACTCAAGGTCAAGGTCACATTGGAAGGCCACGAGTTTGAATCTTTGAATTTTGTGTCCGTTTCATATCTCCTTTACCCTTGAAAGGATTTTCATTAAACTTTGGTCAAATGTCCCCCTTAGTGAGCTAATGTGCAGAACACATAAATAAATCATGCCAACTCAAGGTCAAGGTCACAGTTGAAGGTCAAGAGTTTGACACATCGAATTCTGTGTGCGTTCCATAACTCCTTTACCCCTGGAAGGATGTTCATTAAACTTTCATCAAATATCACTCTCAGTGAGCTGATGTACAGAACTCATAAATAAGCCATGCCAACTCAAGGTCAAGGTCACAGGTGAATGTCACGAGTTTGAAACTTGAAATTATACCCCCTCAGTGAGCTGATGTGCAGTACCCAAAAATAAACCATGCCAACTCAAGGTCAAGGTCACAAGGTTGTGCCATGATACAAAGTGAGGCGGGGAATTTGGTAGTTCCTCAGACTGCATTCTTGTATAGTTTAAACTTATAGGACTGCCACAGACTGGCCTATGATTTTTTTTGTTTGTTTTATTTGTATTGTTCCCGTCCATACTGTAAAGGTCATTTTTGAGACGTTGCTTCCAATTTTTGGAAACTTTCATCCGACCTTGAGATGAAATGACTTCTCAAGCTCTGGCGCTCAATGAAACCAATAAGGTTTATAAGCATGGGCATGCCGACTCACACCGCTTTGCCTTGGCAGGGTAAGATCCTCTATGCGGTTCACAAGTACTAGTGTGCGGGTCAGTATCAGCTCTGGGTTAAAACATTATGCAGCTCATCTATTTCTTCAGGCCCCGATGGGCGGAGGCAGAGCTGGCGAAGGAGCTGCAGAAATTCTATCGAGACATATGTATACACCAGTGCACATTTATTCTCAATTTCAAAGTACAATGTCTTTTTTCGGCCCCCGCTCATCCGGACTTGAAGAAATATATGGGCTGCATGATGTTTCCAAGCAGATCTGAAACCGACCCGCACACAAGTACTGGTAAACCGGTAAGGGGATCTAAGCCTGCCAAGGCAAAACGGTGCGTGTCGGCCCGTCCATGCTCATAAACCCTATTGGTTTCATTGGGCGGCAGGGCTTGAGATGTCAATTCATCTCAATGTCGGGTATGAGTCCCACAAAATTGGAAGCAACGTCTCCAAAATGACCTTTACAGTGTTGACGGGGACGTTAAACCTCAAATAAAACAAACAAACAAACAATGTCTTTTTTGGCCTTCTCTCTCTCTCCCTCCCTCTCTCTCTCTCTATCTCTCTCTGATTCGCACGAAGTTGAGCGAAACAGCGACGGTTAATTTGTTACGACAGTGAATGCTATGCCTTGTGGTTAAGGCCTCGTCGGGGCGGCCAGTTACAAGTACTGATGTGAGATCGCACCCCCACCCCCGCCGTTATAAGAACCGGTTGTCAATGGCCGAGCCTAGTAGAGCAGTTCACCTTAGGCCGTCTTCCGACAAAGGTACCATAGAAAGATGGAATGATTGGATAGAGAAAAAGAAGAAAGAAACTAGAATTGCGTCCATAGGACACGGATGCCCCGCCATATGACATTTAACATAAAAATGAGTGTTATGTATAGTCTGTGTGAGGAAAACATTTATGACCTCACCTTTGAGCTACGGACCTGAGTGTTATGTTTGCCACATCATCTGATAATGATTAACATTTTGGCCAGGTGATTTTAAAATCCATGCAGGAATACGAAAGTTATTGACAGGACTCAAAAAGACCTTTTTTTGCTATTTGACCTCTAAAGATGACCTTGGCCTTGGTGGCATCTACCTGGGTCTAGCAAGCAACAAAAATCTTCTAAGGATGGTTAACAAAAACGAATGTTACTGACTGGACACGGAAAATGCCTTTTATTTGACATTTGATCTCTAAGTAATGTGAGTGAGTGAGATTTAGTTTTACGTCCCACCAACAGCTAAGGTCATACGGAGACGGGACCTGGGTTTAAAGACTCATCCGAAAGTCTGGAGAAGCCCGGGATAGATCCTGCGATCCCTGGTTTACAAGGGGAGTAGCGTAACCACTGCACCACGGAGGCTTCTTTGATCTCTAAGTATGACTTTGACATAAGTCTTGCATGCGACCCACCGTCTTATGATGGTTTTACATTTCTGCCACGTAATTTTAAAAATAATAATAATAAGTTATTGATTGGACATGATAAAAAACCTTTTTGACCTTTGACTTCTAAGTAGGACCATGACTTTGGGAAGTACCGACTTGGGCCATTCGTGTGACACATCGTCTTATAATGATTATCATTAACGTTATTTGGAAATCCATCCAGGCATAAGAAAGTTTTTGTCAGGACACGAACACAATCGCTTTTTAACCTTTGACCTCTAAGACACCCCTACCTTGAAGGAACTGTCCTGGGCCTTACGCGGGACACATCATCTCGTGACGGTTAATGTTTCTGCCAGGTAATTTCCAAATCCATAAAAAAAATATAAAAAGTTAAACGCTATTGATCGAACGGGATACATACATACATACATACATACATACATACATACATACACATACATACATGCAGCATCCATCCAGCCAGCCATCCTCCTCCTTTTTATCCCCCGACCGAATAGGTTCGGGGGATATAGCGATCAGCCTGGCGTCCGTCCGTCTGTCCGTCCGTCTGTCCGTCCGTCCGTCCGTAGACGCAACCTTGTGATGGCCATAACTCCTATACCCTTTGAGATTTATTGATGGTTATTGGCACAATTGTTCACAAGGCCGAGACGGCGTGTCATGCGCAAGAACCACAACTCTGGATACCATACTTTTTTAGTTATCTCCCCTTTTAATAAAATAGAATTACTACTTTGTGATGGCCATAACTCCAATACCCTTTGAGATATATTGATGGTACCTGGCACAGTTGTTCACAAGGCTGAGACGGCGTGTCATGCACAAGAACCACAACTCTGGTTGCCATGGTTTTGGAGTTATCTCCCCTTCCAATAAAATAGAGTGACAACCTTGTGATGGCCATAACTCCTATACCCTTTGAGATTCATTGATGGTTCTTGGCACAATTGTTCACAAGGCCGAGAAGGTGTGTCATACGCAAGGACCTGAACTCTGGATGCCATACTTTTTTAGTTATCTCCCCTTTTAATAAAATAGAACGACTACTTTGTGATGGCCATAACTCAATTACCCTTTGAGATATATTGATGGTACCTGGCACAGTTGTTCACAAGGCTGAGATGGCGTGTCATGCACAAGAACCACAACTCTGGTTGCCATGGTTTTGGAGTTATCTCCCCTTCCAATAAATTAGAGTGACAACCTTGTGATGGCCTTAACTCCTATACCATTTGAGATTCATTGATGATTCTTGGCACAATTGTTCACAAGGCTGAGACGGCGTGTCATGCGCAAGAACCAGAACTCTGGATGCCATACTTTTTTAGTTATCTCCCCTTATAATAAAATAGAATGACTACTTTGTGATGGCCATAACTCCAATACCCTTTGAGATATATTGATGGTACCTGGCACAGTTGTTCACAAGGCTGAGACGGCGTGTCATGCACAAGAACCACAACTCTGGTTGCCATGGTTTTGGAGTTATCTCCCCTTCCAATAAAATAGAGTGACAACCTTGTGATGGTCATAATTCCAATACCCTTAAAGATATATTGATGATACCTGGCACAGTTGTTCACAAGGCCGAGAAGGTGTGTCATGCACAAGAACCACAACTCTGGGTGCCATGTTTTTTATGTTATCTCCCCTTCCTACGTTGTGATGGCCACATCTCCAACACTCTTTGAGATATATTGATGATACTTGGTACAATTGTACACGAGGTTAAGCAGGTGTGTCACGTGCAAGAACCAGAACTCTGGGTGCCCTGGTTTTTTAATTATCTCCCCTGACAATATAACCTTGTGATGGCCATAACTCCAATACCCTTTGAGATATATTGATGGTACTTGGCACAATTGTATACAACGTTGAATGCCTAAGAACCACAACTCTGGGTGCCATGATATTTGAGTTATCTCCTCTTCCAATATAACAGTATGATAACCTTGTGATCATCGTACCTACAATACCCTTTGAGACATATTTGTGGTACTTAATGAAGATGTGCATGAGGTTAAGCAGGTGTGTCATGCTCAAGAATTACAACTCTGGGTGCTCTGGTTTTTTAGTTATCTCCCCTGGCAATATAACCTTGTGATGGCCATAACTCCAACACCCTTTGAGATATATTGAAGGAACTTGGCACAATTGTATACAAGGTACAGAAGGGATGTCGTGCAAGAACCACAAGTGTTGGTGCTGTGGTATTTGAGTTATCTACCCTTCCTATGACCAGCTTGTGATCACCATATCTCCAATACCTTTTGAGACATATCGAAGGTACTTTGAACAGAAATACATGAGCTTAAGCAGGCATGTCATTCGCAAGAACCACATTTCTGAGTGCCCTGGTTTTTAAGTAATCTCCCCTGACAGTATAATCTTGTGATGGCCATAACTGCAATACTTTTGTGATACATTGCGGGTTTAATTCTGTTGCACTTTCTATTGGTGAACAATCTTCTGAAGGCCATATTGGCTTTTGGTCGGGGGATTTGCCATCTCTTCCGATGGCTATTTTTATCATCCTCATCCTTATCCATCTATCCATCCATGCCACAACGACCCAGTCTCCCATGAGGCTGATCTTCATTTGCAAACGTAACTATGCGGAGTCACAGCTTTTAATGCTGCATACCAATTTCTAATACCGCTGACAGTTTGATTCCAGATAAGATAAGTTTCAAAGTGTTTGACGATACATGGGCGTAGCGGCCAACAAGGTTATTTCATCCGAATGACGGGGACAAACATCCGTTCCCCCATCCACTAGAGGTCCCGTCTGAACTTGTCTTCCAATCGAATTTTCAAATGACTGACCTATGAACAGGTGGCCGAAAGGACTAAGAAAACGTATCAAGAAGAATGACCTTTCTAGAGGCTCCCTATTCCTAGTGAGCCTCTATCTAGCCATTTCAAAGTAAAGTGTGTCGTAATTGCATATCTATTTATATAGTGTGTCACATGTATTTGAATATTTATTATTTTACCTGACAATCATCGTCAAATGGACTTAGTCTGTGGTCTCATTTCTTTGTTTTGCAATTTTCTCCAAATAATCACAGCCTGACTGTCGCAGAGGCATGCAGTTTGCTGGAGAAGTCGGCGGAGGGTCAGGTCTAAAACTTTCCCACAGTGATGTATGGGCTAAAATGAGTATTTAAAGGCAGAAACGAAAAAATCGATGATTCAGATTTTCTGAACGGAGTTTAGAGAAGAATTATTTTTAATTTGAGAATAATTTGATAACTAGTATACCTATTAGCAATAGCTATGGATGAACTGATCAATGAGATTCTTGCAGAAATACCCGACCCAGTCCCACAGGGTCAACAATTTACCTACCTGGATGGTCAGGTCCCTCACTCGGTGGGGCTTCCAGCCGACCAGTGGGTCGAGATTCTTAACAGAATCTCTTCTCTTCTTGGAGGGTGGAAGAAGAAGACCCACTTGACATTGGTGATATCGTGGTCGATGATGGCCTTACCCGGCCCTTTATGCCAGAGGGGGCCGGGTGGCTGTGGATGCCAGTATGACAGACGAGAGAGCAGCAAGTCTGCTTTGTAGCCTTCCAGAGGGCGGGTTTCTTCTGAAACTCAAATTTCTCTGTGAGCAACAGGGTGGCGACTGGGTCGTTGAAGACAAATTCGACCCAGTCCGTGTGGAGAGAAGGAAGGGACAGGCCGTCGTCGACATCTCACGGTGCACAAGGCCTGGTGTGTTGACTGGAATCGATAGTCTTCTACCAGAACGCCTACCCTGTCTCTGCAGTTGCCTACGGCCTCTACCCAATGAGAGACCCAGACCAGGCCAACCTTGCCAAACTAAGAGATGGCGACCTCAACTGTGTGGCCCAGAGAGTTGTTGAGCACTTTGAAGGCGCCCTGATGGGTCAGGGTTTGACACCAACGCGTTGCCAAAAATACAAGAATGGGAGATGAGAGTCCACAGAGGTGGAGCGACTGTTCCCGACGTGGCCGAACTGGAAAAGATACTCAAAAGAGCAATCATCCTATGGGACATTGCTAGTGAGGACATTTTCAACAGTGGCAAATATGGTAGAGGTGGGAATGGCGGCTATAGATCCGTAGAACTCCCCTCCACTTCCCCCAGAGTAGAGAGGTCCACATCTACGAGGGCCACGTCTGGGGGGGGGGGGGGGCTATTCAGGAAGCAACCACTCTAGCGTTCACCCTAATGGTTAAGTTCATTTCTCAAGAATTATTACAGCTTAATTAATGATACTTAGTACAAGCTTGCATTTAAGAATGTCAACTTTTATGCAAGCATCTATGTTTGACTTTGGCCTAGATGTCATGGTTCGATGACTTTGCACCCCTATAGGCGCGACATAGCCTTTGGCTGAATTCTTGTATATAGATATATTATTATAGAATCCCGAGCCCAATATATAAATGGACAAGTCATTACGCTTAAACCGATGCTATTTATAAGAAACAAAAAACAAAAAACAAAACAAAAAAAAAAACGCTGTCGTGGCTGAGCCTCGAAATTTTTATCTAGATTGTTTCATTCCTTAAGAGATATACCACTCCTCCTTAGCAGGCTAAGCGATTTTAAGCGGTTTACCAATACGCCATTTTGGTTGGTTTTTCGTCTGGGTAACAGCATTATACAGCTCTATTTATTTCTGAAACCCCTATGGGGGCGTGAGTTTGACCGTTTAGCAATTCCAGAAACCATATATGACCACAGATATAAGATGCTTTATATATTACAGCTGCATTTGTGGATTGCTGCTGAAAGACCATGAAAAAGATGAAAATGATAAAGGTATGCCCATTTTTATAGCTGTTTTCACACAATTAGTCTGCACAAATTTTAGGTATAACAATTGGGCGGTCATAAATCAAGGTTGTGCATCTTTTTGTTTCTTTGAGTAAGGCAAACAAATAGATGCAAATGTTTTTTTTTTTTTTGTTTTATTTAAATACAAAATTTGATAGCTTGATATGTTCAGAAACCTGATTGTATGAGATGCTCAGTAGCATGTTTGATATCACGTTCACTGGCCCCCGCCCATCGGGGCTTGAAGAAATATATGAGCTGCATGATTCTTCCACGCAGAGCTGAAAACGACCCGCACACGAGTACTGGTAAACAGCTTAGAGGATCTAAGCCTGCCCAGGCAAAGCGGTGTGAGTCCGCCCGTCCATGCTTATAAACCCTATGGTTTCATTTGGCGACAGGGCTTGAGATGTCATTTTATCTCAAGGTCGGGTAAAAGTCCCACAAAATTTGAAGCAACGTCTGCAAAATGACCTTTACAGTGTTGACGGGGACGTTAAACCTCAAATCAAACAAGTATCACGTTCACGTGTACATTGGAAACAACATTTTATAAATGAACGACTAGAGTGGTTTTCCTTACAGTTTGCCGGCCTCAGTAGCTCAGTCGGATGCGCGTCTGACTGGTGAACAGGAGGTCGCGGGTTCGACTCCCGCCGGGGTCGGCAACATTCGTTCGTGGAGATTGATCATGAAATCTTTTCTACGGTCATTCTCTCCCTTCCGCTGATTCAAAAAGGGCAGTTGTCAGTTTCTGGCGAGAGAATGTGCACTGAACTGGTTAACCGATTACGTATAAGCCTGCCCAGGAAAGTGTTGATAGGTAAACTGACCGGCTCAAAAATGACCTAAATAGTGTTGACTGGGCCGTAAAACTCCAATACAAACAAACAATTTCCTTACAGTTTCATAGCTTTCAGCTCAACTGAGCCTTGGGCTCGCTGGTGAGCCTAGTGTATGACCAGGCTCCTTTGTCATGCCCTGTCATCATTTTGAATCATATTCTTTTCTGGAAGTTTTATTTCATGTGGAGCCTCCATGGGATTGGGAAATGATCATGTGCTAATGGGTCAGTTCAATGATCAAGATGGCCATGATAACCTATATGGCATCCAAAACATCTCTGGAACCAGTCAGCCGGATGCCTTGAATCAGATACTTCAGTTTTCTTTCTCAGTGTGTCTTTAGCTCACCTGAGTATGAAGTGTTCATGATGAGCTATTGTGATCAGTCAGTGTTCGTTGTGCAGCGTGTGTCTTCAATTTGCTTTAAATGCGAATTTCTCCTAAACCCTTGGGCCAATTTAATTCAAACTTCACAAGAATTATGCCTAGGTGGCTCCCTACAAAACTTCTGAAAATGGTTCTGCTCTGATGAAATAGATGGCTGCTAGGGCTAAAAAAAAGAAAAAAAAACTTCTCCTGCATACTTCTTTTCAAACTTCAATAAAAATGATGCTTAGGTGTCCCACTACCAAAACAGCTAAAACAGCTCCTCTCTGGTGAGCAAGCTGGCCACCAGAGCTAAAAATAGAAAAAAAAATAAAAAAATGGCTTTAGATGCAAACTTCTGGCCAATTTTGATTCAAACCTTGCAGGAATGTTCTTAAGTTTGAACCAGTAAAGCTACCTGCCCAATGTTGCATGTAAAATAGCTTGATGAATATCAGACAGTGCAGACTTCGATGAGATGCCACAATCTCGTCTGAGTCTACACTATTAAGTTTGCCTGTCCATATTCGTATACATACATTAAACATTGTAGGTGTGTTGCCCTGTTGCTTAATTATGATTCCGTTTTACAACAGGTCCTGCCTTAAGCGATAATGTTAAAAAATTGTTCAGTGGTGAAATGACTGTTCAAAATTTCGAGGACGATGAAAAGGCTAGACTTAAAGGTGGATTAGGCTATCTGAAATGTACATTGAAGGAGGCAGAAAATGGTGTGATTGAGTTTTGGATGGATCAAGGCTTTAAGTCTGAATCTAAGGTAAGTCATAATGATTATTCTTATAAAAAGTAGAAGTAAAACAAAGATCAGGAATTGATACAATTAACTTACTCCATCCATAAAAGACACCAAAGGGAAAGAAATACAAACATTAAGCGACCAGACCATAATGGAAACCTAAACAAAGGAAGGCCATATGGACAGTTACTTTCCCACAAAATGGCCATATGGCCATCCAAAATTAAAAGACACAAGTAATACACACAGTAAGTAACAAACAACAACATAAATAAATCGCCACAGAAGAGCCGCCTTGGAACGGTCAGTGGAAGATTTCCACTGGGGGGGCTTAAATCGATTTTACGTGACAATAGATGTACATAGCTTTTATTAAGGTGGAACAACTAAGATGACTAATAGATACTTTTGGGTATTTCTGTTACATATAGGGTTACAGTGTCACATAGAATAAATTTGAATGTTTCTCTCTATATTATTTGTGCTCATAATGAGCAATAAACAACGTTTAATCTGTCAGTCTGTTGTGCATTGTGCAGGACATAAAATCTGCTTCAAACTACAGCTTGTCGTACCCTCTTCCAAAATATAAAGAATGATTTCATCTCGGTGAACAAGATAGCAGCTGGATCCTAAATATTAAAATAACAATCTTTAAAAAACAATTCTGGCTACACTCTTTAGCCAATAATATTCATATTGTACAGAAATGTTGCCTTGGTGGCCCAGTAATAAAATACGTCATTCACTTTTGCTCGATGGCCATCAAAATAGAAGTGGAGGCAATGATCCAGAATCGATACAATTAACCCACAGCTCCCGTCAGAGATACCAGACGGAAAGAAACAAAAAAACAAAACAAAAAAAAAATGAAAAAAAACTAGACCCTATTGGCAACTTCAATTGCAGAAAGGTAAAAGGACAGTTTCTTTCCCACAAAATGGCCAATTGGCTATCCAAAACAAGATAATACACACACTCAAAGACATGCCATAACAAAAACAAACCGGAACACACCTTAAGCTCAGGTGTGATCCAGGGCCATCTTGCCTCATTCTGACGTCTAAAATTAATAGATATTCTATTCTACCAAGTAAAAGTTATATTTTCTCATTTTCATATCAACAGTTTGCAAGACTGAGTGACACCAAAGACGAGTCTGATTTATTAGACTTTCTGAAGGACTGTTGGGATCTTCTGACACCTAGACCAGAATTAATTATCTCCCTTATTGGTACAACTCTCAATAAGAAACTAGCTGATACCCTTGTTGATGGCATTATCAAGGTACGTATTTTAGCTTGCCGGGCCACCCTTACACCCATGTAGGATTCTTTTTCTTGCATACTTTCCATTTCTGAGGGTGGGTGCTTATACTGCAGTCACTTTGGTAGCCGCAATTGCCATATTGTGATGACACTACAGTGATGTTGAGTGATGTCACATAATGTGCTGTGATGCCAACTTTTACTGTGGCGCTTATGAGGTTGCATTCAACCAGTGCATTTATCAAACATGCGAGAATATTCGATTATGGGTAAGAACACAGGATAAGAACAGAATTTCTATCCTAAGCTAAAACTATTGATTTCATTATCTGATGTGCAAGAAAAATTATAATCAAATATTAGTATTTGTTTGTTTGTATTGGTGTTTTATGGCCCAGTCAACACTGTTTAGGTAATTTTTGAGCCGGTCCATTTACCTATACACACTTTTCCTGGGCAGATTTATACCTAAGCGTTAAAGCGGTTAACGTGTACAGTGCTAAAGTATTGAAAACGTCATTTCTAGGGCTGTGGGGGCAACTTTTATGGTAATGTTAGACAGTGGAAAATGTTCTCCGCTGAAACGGCAAGGCCCAGGTCTCCTATATTTTGTGTGTAGCTTCATCTAGTGGACCTCTACCAAGATTGTTCAAATTATAGTCCTGGGCCCAAAAATACCCCCGCTCCAGGGCCCTTTGGTTTTACACAGACTTGCTTCCTTGCTTCCAAAGGTTAACCCTTTCTAGAACTTATTTACATAGGGAAAACCTTTCGTATGAAGCTCCGTCTTATGAACCTCTATCAAGAATGTTCAAATTATAGCTCTAGGGCAAACATGCCCCTTTGTTTTTACCTTGACTTATGTAGGGAAAATCTTTAAAAAAAAAATTCTTGTCTGAAACCAGAAGGCCCAGGTTTTTGATATTTGGTATGAAGCTTTATCTCATGGAGCTCTATCAAGATTCTTTTATTTATAGCCCTGTGGCTGGCAATGCCTCCACCCTGGGGCCCTTTGGTTTTACATTAACTTATATAGGAAAAAAAATCGTAAAAATCATCTCCTCTGAAACCGCAATGCACTGTTCTTTGATATATGGTGTGTAGCATCATCTAGTGGACTTCTACCAATATTGTTCAAATTATAGCCCTTGGGCCAAAAATGCCTCGTCCGGGGCCCTTTGGTTTTACATTGACTTATGTAGGAAAAATATTTAAGAAAAATCTTCTCCTCTAAAACTGCAAGGCCCAGGTCTTTGATATTTGGTGTGAAGCTTCATCTAGTGAACCTTTCTCAAGATTATTCAAATTATAGCCCTGGGACAAAAAATTTTCCCACCCCGGGGCCCACTTTTTATGCCCCCGCGTATTCGGAGAATAGAGGAAGGACATTAAGTTTTGCCCCCTGTCAGTCCGTTTGTTTGTCCGCACCAACGAAACGACATTAAGGGGGCAAAAAATTTGGACAGTTTGACACTTAAGTATATATTCGTGAGTGCAAATGGACTTTATTCCGTTATTTTGATACTTAAGTGGCAACAATTGTCTCTTAGGTGGCTTGTCCCTTAAGAGAATTTGCCGTTTAAGTAGTCAATATGCCGACGCCAAGCCACTTAAGTATCCATTTGTGAGAGTCCGTCCGTCCGTCTCGACATCGTGTCCGGGCCATAACTCCTAAACCATATGGAATATATTCATGAAACTTCACATGTGCATTCATCACACTGAGACGATGTGTCATGAACAAGGAAGACAACTCTTGCATTTTTGGTTTTTGGATTATCTGCCCTTGACACAGTACCATATAGTAACCCGTGTCTGGGCCATAACTCCTAAACCATATGGAATATATTCATGAAACTTCACAGGTGCATTCATCACACTGAGACGATGTGTCATTAAAAAGGAAGACAACTCTTGCATTTTTGGTTTTTGGATTATCTGCCCTTGACTTAGTACCATTTAGTAAACCTGTCCGGGCCATAACTCCTAAACCGTATGAAATATATGAATGAAACTTCACAGGTGCATTCATCACACTGAGTCGATGTGTCATGAACAAGGAAGACAACTCTTGCATTTTTGGTTTTTGGATTATCTGCCCTTGACTTAGTACCATACAGTAAACTGTGTCCGGGCCATAACTCCTAAACCGTATGGAATATATTCATGAAACTTCACAGGTGCATTCATCACAATGAGACGATGTGTCATGAACAAGGAAGACAACTCTTGCATTTTTGGTTTTTTGATTATCTGCCCTTGACTTAGTACCATATAGTAAACCGTGTCCGGGCCATAACTCCTAAACCGTATGGAATATATTCATGAAACTTCACAGGTGCATTCATCACACTGAGACGTTGTGTCATGAACAAGGAAGACAACTCTTGCATTTTTTGTTTTTGGATTATCTGCCCTTGACTTAGTGCCATATAGTAAACTTGTCCGGGCCATAACTCCTTTACCGTATGAAATATATTAATGAAACTTCACAGGTGCATTCATCACACTGAGACGATGTGTCATGATCAAGAAGGACAACCCTTGCATTTTTGGTTTTTGGATTATCTGCCCTTAACTTAGTACCATATAGTAAACCGTGTCTGGGCCATGACTCCTTAACCGTGTGGAATATATTCATGAAACTTCACAGGTGCATTCATCACACTGAGACGATGTGTCATGAATAAGGAAGACAACTCTTGCATTTTTGGTTTTTGGATTATCTGCCCTTGACTTAGTACCATATAGTAAACCGTGTCCTGGCCATAACTCCTAAACTGTATGGAATATATTCATGAAATTTCACAGGTGCATTCATCACACTGAGACGATGTGTCATGAACAAGATTTTTCGATTATCTGTCCTTGACTTAGTACCATATAGTAAACCGTGTCTGGGCCATAACTCCTAAAAAAATCGTATGGAATATATTCATGAAACTTTACAGGTCCATTCATCACACTGAGACGATGTGTCATTAACAAGGAAGACAACTCTTGCATTTTTGGTGTTTCGATTATCTGCCCTTGACTTAGAACCATATAGTAAACCGTGTCCGGGCCATAACTCCTAAACCGTATGGAATATATTCATGAAACTTCACAGGTGCATTCATCACACTGAGACTATGTGTCATGAACAAGGAAGACAACTCTTGCATTTTTGGATTTTGGATTATCTGCCCTTGACTTAGTACCATATAGTAAACCGTGTCTGGGCCATAACTCTTAAACCATATGAATATATTCATGAAACTTCACAAAGGTGCATTCATCACACTGAGACGATGTGTCATGAACAAGGAAGACAACTCTTGCATTTTTGGTTTTTGGATTATGTGCCCTTGATGCATATATTTTATGATTGATTTGAAGTACATTTGTAATATTTTTTATGAATGGCATTTGGCGGGGGCATCCTTGTCCTATGGACACTTTTTCTAGTATTACAAAGACATATATAAGGAAAATCTTCAAAAATCTTCTTGTCTGAAACCAAAAGGCTCAGATGTGTGATATTTGGTATGAAGCTTTGTCTTGTATACCTCTATCAAGATTGTTCAAATTATAGCCCTAAAGAAAATCATCTTTGAAACAACAAGACCTAGGTCTTTTTGCTTGAAGCTCCAAGATTATTCAAATCATAGCTCTGTGGTAAAAAAGCCCAACCCCAGGCCCACCGGTTTTTCATAGACTAACATAGTGAAAATCTTTAAATACCTTCTTGCCTGAAACTAGAAGTCACACGTCTTTGATATTTGGAATGAAGCTTCCTCTAGTTGTCTTCTACCAAGATCATTCAAATTATAACCTTGTGGTGTCAAAATGGACCTGCCCTGGAGCCCACTGGTCTTATTTAGGGTTACGGCTGAGCAGTTCATCTCTGTCTGGTGCACTAGGACCTGACCCTCAATGTCCACAAGGTGCCTAGACAATGACATACAAGTCAGCTCTGTATAGTCAAAGTGGACGACTCACCCATAATCACCCCTCCCCCTTTCTTTGTCACCATGTGACATTATTGGTTAGACTGAGCCGCTCCATCTCCTTCCGTTGCACTAGGACTGGACTCTCAATGTCCACAATGTGTCCAGATAGTGACATACATGTCAGCTCTGTATTGTCAAAGGGAAACACTAACTCATATGTCTAGCGTCTATCTGTACAATAAGGATCAGGTGAGGGATCCAGGGCCATTAAGACCCTCTTGTCATGTACTACCTACCGCTTAATCTGTACAATAAGGATCAGGTGAGCGATTCAGGGCCATTTAGGCCCTCTTGATTGTGTTTGTTTGTTTGAGGTGAGGTTTAATGTCCCTGTCAACACTGTAAAGGTCATTTTGGAGACGTTGCTTCCAATTTTGTGGGACTTTTACCTGACATTGAGATGAAATGAACTTTCAAGCCCTGTCGCCCAATGAAACCAATAGGGTTTATAAGCATGGATGGTCTGACTCGTGCGCACCGCTTTGCATGGGCAGGCTTGGAACCTCTAAGCTGTTTACCAGTACTCATGTGCGGGTCAGATTCAGCTCTGCGTGGAACCATATATTTCTTCAAGCCCAGATGGGCGCGGGCCTTTGTTTGTGTTTCTGTTCACTCAGGTGGTTAAGGGTGGCTTTGGCAGAGTATCATTTTCTTCCTGTTTTACCTTTTAGTAGTTGAAACAAAAACGTAAGGAGGTTATTCTTTTTTAGGTCTCAAGATATATCAACCTTATCATATTGACCTCAGGACTAGAAAGTGATCCTTTGGCCAAGAAGATAGGGGATGCTGTCAAAATAGAACAGAAATGGACAACAGAAATGGATTATCAGGAGAGAGCTAAAGCCAAGATAAAATGTATTGGAATAACTACATGGGGAACTTTAAAAGAAAAACCAGTATTTGTTGGAAAGGTAAATAGTGTAATATTTACGTATTATATTTCATCAGAAGCTAGCATGGTGTATTAGATAAGACCATAAACCATTGTTTTGTTGTATTAGTTCAGGCTTCTCCACACTTTTTGATTATTTTTTGAACCAAGATCCTATCATTATTATTATCAGTATTGGACGAATAGACTCCATATTAGCTTTGCTGCTGGTGGGAAATAAAACATATAAGTGAAGGCAATGATCAGGAATCAATACAATTAACCCGCATCTTCCATCAGAGACACCAAAGGGAAAGAAACACAGTTGTGAAATAACTGGACCATAATGAAAACATCAATAGCGAAAAGCCAAAAGAATGTTAATTTCCCACAAAACAGCCAATTGGCTATCCAAAACAAAAAAATACAACCGATACACACACACAAAGACAAACCGTAACAAAAATAATTGGAACAGAAGCACCACATTGGAAACGCCTTAAAAACCCAAACACGCACGCATGTGTTTCCTGTGAGTAAAAGCAGATGCAGTTTAACCTTTTTTATACCAAATGGAATCTTCCTCTATATATATAGCTGGAGTCCATTTCAAAATTGAGTGGTGTCAGGTTAACCTGTGTTTTCATCCAAATTCTTATGGAAAATGACTGAACTTTCACAAACAGTGGAGGCCCTGACAGACGCCACGTTCTGCGGCGTCTGATCGTGGCCTGCACTGTTTGCCAGGGTACCTGATTTGGGGTTTCTGGTACTAAATGGGCTAATTACACTGTGCTGAAGGCTCTGTGGAACTAATGTGACAACAAGCTCTGTCATCTACAGTTGGCATCTGTCTTTGTAATCAAACAGCAACATTTTCAAACTCTCCTTTGAAACTGCTTGACAGGGTTCAGTTCAACCGTATCTCCTTGACAATGGTGCTAAGAATGTTCGCTCGAATGGGCCAGTGTGGCCACCTAGCCGTTTATGTTGAAATCCTTCTGCACAACTGATCGAGCGACTTTCTTGAAAGTTGGTTTGTAGTCTCAGTTAGTTGACTGTGTTGTATCCAAAATGACCTATACAGTGTTGACAGGGACGTTAAACCTCAAATCAAACAAACAAATAATCAGTGGATGGATTTTGAAATAATTTTACAAGAATGTTCCTTGGGGGATCCTCTACCAAAATTGCTCAAACTGCTCTGCTCCTATAAATAATATGGCCACAAGAGCTAAAAAATAGAAAAAACATTTGAATGACTTCCTCTGCTTAACCATTGGGCCAATTTGATTCAAACTACACAGAGATGCTGCCTGGATGCCTCCCTACCAAAAGAGCTAAAATCTTTCCGCTCTGATGAACAGGATGGCCGCCAGAGCTAAAAATATAACAAAAAATAAATGCTAACTCCTCCTTTACGCTTTGGCCAATTTCATTGAAACTTCATGGGCATGTTGCATTGGTGACTCGCTACCAAAGTTGCTAAAACAGTACTGCTCTGATGAGCAAAATGGCCGCCAGTTTGATTCAAACTACACATGAATGTTGCCTGGATGACACTTTACCAAAATAGCTAAAATGGATCCACTCTGAAGAACAAGATGGCCGCCAGAGCAAAAAAGAGAAAACAAATCTTCAAACGTCATCTCCTCCTGTACTCTTGGGCCAGTTTCCTTCAAACTTCATAGGAATGTTGCATAGATGACCTTTTACCGAAATAGCTAAAACGATTCAGCTCCAATGGTCAAAATGGCCACAAGAGCTATAATAGAAAAACATTGTAAATTTGCTTCAAACTTGAACTTCTCCTAAATCCTTGGTCCAGTTTGATTCAAACTTCACAGGAAGGTTGCGTAGTGACTCTCTACCAAAATAGCTAAAGTCGTTCTGCTCTGGCGAACAAGAATGCATGCAGAGCTAAAAATGGAAACAAATCATCAAACGACAACCTCTCCTGTACCATTTGGCAAATTTCATTCAAATTTTATAGAAATGTTGCTTAGATGATTCTCTGCCTTAATAGCTATAACTGATTAGCTCCAATGAACAAAATGACCGCCGGAGCTAAAAAAAAAAAAAAAAAAAACATCATAAATTTGCTTCAAACTCGAATTCCTACTACACCCTTGGGCCAATTTGATTCAAACTTCACAGGAATCCTGCCTAGATCACTCCCTACCAAAACAGGTAAAATCGTTCCGCTCTGTTGAACAAGATGTCTGCCGGAGCTAAAAATAGAAAATTCTTTAAACGAAAATTTCTTCTGTACTCTCGGGCCAATTTCATTCAAACTTCATAGAGTTATAGTTTAAGTGACCCTCTGCGAAAAGAACCAAATGGTTCTGCTCAGTTGGACAAAATGACTGCCAGAGATAAAAAAATCCCGTAAATTTTGCTTCAAATGCGAACTCCTTTAGCCAACTGAATTCAAATGTCACAGGAGTGTTGCTCAGAGTACTCCCTTCCAAAATAGGTAAAATCGTTCTACTCTGACGAACAAGATGGCTGCCTGATCTAAAAATAGAAGAGAACATAATTTTGTTCAAACATAAACTTTCCTGAACCATTCACAGGAATGTTGCTTAGCTGACCCTTTACCTAAATAGCTAAAACAGTTCTGCTCAGTTAATCAAAATGGTTGCCAAAGTTCAAAATAGAAAAAAAGTAAATTTGTTTTAAATGCAGACTCCTCCATAACCCTGAGCCAATTTGATTCAAACTTCACAGGAATATTACCTAAGTGGATCCCTACCAAAGTAGCTACAATTGTTTGGCTGTGATGAACAAGATGGCTGCCAGAGCTAAAAGTAGAAAAAACATAAATTTGCTTCAAATGCGAACTACTCCTAAACACTTGGGCAAATTTGATTCAAATTTTACAGGAGTTTTGCCTAGGTGACACCCTACCAAAAAAAAAAGCTAAAATTGTTCTGCTCTGATGAAAAAATGGCCGCCAGAGCTAAAATAGACAAAACGATCTTTAAACGACAACTCATCCTGTACCCTTGGGCCAGTTTAATTCAAACTTCAAAGGAGTGTTGCTTAGGTGATACTGTACCAAAATAGCTAAAGCGGTTACACTCCAATGAGCAAAATGGCTGTCAGAGCTAAATATAGAAAAACATAAATATGCTTGAGCTCCTTCTCAACCCTTTGGCTAGTTTGATTCATATTCACAGGAATATTGCCTTGGTGGCTCACTACCAAAATAGCTAAAAATCATTCCGCTCTGATGAACAAGTCAGCCACCAGAGTTAAAAATAGAAAAATCTTCAAATGTCAACTTGTCCTATACCCGTGGGCCATTTTCATTCAAACTTCATAGAAATGTTGCTTGTGTCAACCCATATCAAAATATCTTATCGGTTCTGCTCAGATGAGCAAAATGGCTGCTAGAGCTAAATATAAAAACAAAATATCAACTGTTTGCTTTAAATGCCAACCCCTCTGAAACACTTTGTTCAATATTTGATTCCTAAACAGTTGGATCAATATTTGATTCGGGCCACCGCCCATCTGGGCTTGAAGAAATATATGGGCTGCATGATGCTTCCACGCAGAGCTGAATCCGACCACACACGAGTACTGGTAAACAGCATAGAGGATCTAAGCCTGCCCGGGCAAAGGGATGCGTGTTGGACCATCCAGCCTGGTAAACCCTCTTAGTTTCATTGGGCGACAGGACTTGAAATGTCATTTCATCTCAGTGTCGGGTAAAAGTCACACAAAATTGGAAGCAATATCTCCATAATGATCTATACAGTATTGATGGTCCCCGCCCATAGGGGCTTTTAGAAATATATTGGCTGCATGATGCTTCCACACAGAGCTGAATCTGGCCCGCACACTAGTACTGGTAATCCACTTAGAGGATCTAAATAGAAGTAGAGGCAATGATCAGGAATCAATATAATTAACCAACAGCTCCCATCAGAGACACCAAAGGGAAAGAAACACAAACACGAAGCAACAGACCCCAACGGAAACACTGACAGTGGAAAGCCAAAAGGAAAGTTACTTTCCCACAAAATGAGCAAAAGGCTATCAAAATAAAATAACATAAGTGACACAAACACCCAAAGACAAACCATAACAAAAATAAACCGCAACAGAAGAACCGCCTAGGAACGGTCAGCGGAAACGAATTCCACATGGGGGGTTAAATCGATTTTACGTGGCCACAATCCTCCCCCCTTATCCCCGTCACGATTTAGACAAATAATTTGTTCCGTCCGCATGAAGGCCTCCAAACTTCAAAGACAAACCATAACAAAAATAAACAGCGACAGAAGAACCGCCTTGGGACAGTCAGTGAAACGAATTCCACGGGGGGGGGGGGGGGGGGGGGGGGGGGGGGGGGGGGGGCTTAAATCGATTTTACGTGGCCACAATCCTCGCCCTTAATGTCATTGCCATTATTACAAATAATTTGTTCAGTCCGCATGAAGGCCTCCTAACTCATCAGTGCAACATCTCCGTGAACACAAAAATCAAACAACCACAGAGATGAAACAACTGTGAGGACTCGACAGCAAGAAACAACAGAAATGCTGGAGCAAAAGAAAACCAACAGTAGGACTCCAATACTGTAAAAACAACAGTAGGAGTAAAAGAAAACCAACAGTAGGACTCTAAGCCTGTCCAGGAACTGTGGTGCAAGGCAGACCGTCCATGCTAATAAACCCTATTGGTTTCATTGAGTGACAGGGCTTGAGTCATTTCATCTCAATGTCGGGTAAAAGTCCCTCAAAATTGGAAGCAATGTCTCCAAAATGACCTTTACAGTGTTGACAGGGACGTTAAACCTCAAATCAAACAAACAATGGGGACGTTTAACCTCAAATCAAACAAAATCAAACAATTGTTTGATTCAAACATCACAGGAATGTTTCCTGGGTGGCTCCCTAGCAAAATAGCTAAAACGGTTCTGCTGGCTTTCAGAAATAAAAATAGAAAAAAATCAAATTTAATAGGAATGTTACTTGGGTTACCCTCTACCAAAAATCTAAATGGGTTCGACTCTGATGATCAAAATGGACCCCAGATCTAAAAATAAACAAACTTTTAAGCGACACCTCTTACTATACCCATGGGCCAATTACATTCAAACTTCATTGGAATGTTGCTTAGGTGATTTGACATAGCTCAAAACAGAACTTCTTAATAGAAGTGGAGGTAATGACCAGGAATCAATACAATTAATCCACAGCTCCCATCAGGGACACCAAAGGAAAGAAAAACACAAGCATGAAACCACAGACCCTAATGGAAACATCAAAAGCAGAAAGCCAAAACGACAGTTACTTTCCCACAAAATGGCAAATAGGCTATCCAAAATGAAATAATATAAGCGACACAAACACCAAAAGACAAACCATAAGAAAAAAAATCCGCAACAGAAGATCCGCCTTGAAACGGTCAGTGGAAACAAATTCCACTGGGGGGGGGGGGGGGGGGGGGCTTAAATCGAGTTTTACTTGGCCATAATCCTCGCCCTTACTTCCCCCGCGACTTGGCCATAATCCTCGCCCTTACTTCCCCCACGATTAAGACAAATTTGTTCAGTCTGCTTAAAGGCCTCCTCATTCAAAGAAAAGTAGCAGTTGACAGCTGTGACAGGAATGGATTGTTGCAGATGATAGTACCTTAGTAGTACATGCTGTATGGATCAATTTAAGGATAAATGGAACTCTAAAACTGTAAATGATGATTACTTGAGATGAATAGGTTTTTTCTGGGAAACCAACTCAGTCATTTTAGTTAAGACAAATTTATTCAAAATTTGCAAGAATGTTGCCCAGATGATCATCTATTCAAGTGAAGCAGTTATACCTCATGGAATATCTGTCACCCACATGACTTTCTGAAGCTTTGTGAAAACTTGATATCAGGTGAGCGGTTCAGGGCCAAGATGACCCTCTTGTTTCCCTTAAATATATGTGAAAATAAATAAAGAAAGGTGGCTGTACACTAACGAGCTTAATATATGACTTTGGGAATGACTAGTCATAATAAGTATGAAGTTTGGCAGTCAGGTGTGCCAACTTTGCACTTATGACCTGAAAATAGTACAGTGCCAGACTTAAATTTTATCAATTATCGTCATGATGAACTATTTTGCTGCTGTTGGTGGTGGATTCACCAATCAATAATCATCACTGACAAGTGGTTGTGCTCTTGATATAGAAAAGGGAACCGTTTAATAGTCAAAATAATTTTAATGAAAGAAAGTTGATTGATTTTCATATCTTTGATATATTTAAAGAAAAGTAGCAGTTGAAAGCTGTGACAGGAAGGGATTATTGCAGATGATAGTACATTAGTAGTACATGCTGTAAGGAACAATTGAAGGAAAATGGATCTCTTAAACTGCAAATGATGATTACTTAAGATGAAGAGGTACACTTTCTGGGAAACCAACTCAGTCATTTTTAGTTTTGCCTCCCATGATCCCATCTTAATGGGGGTAAACTCTTAAAGGAACGAAGTGGCTCCTTTAGAAGCAAAATCTTTCCCACAAATGTAGAATGTATTTCTGAAGTTTTTCTATGTCCTGAGAAGCAAACAGGAGGTCACAAAAATAATGTCCGTCTGTACGGACGGACTAACGGACGAACCCATTACTATGGTCCCTACGACAAAAGTTGAGGAACAACAATAACTGTCAAGTTTCTTCAAAATCCTTTGAAAAAAATATGTATGAGGAGTTGCGGAGACAAGAACTTCAGTTGATAAAGTGGCTTAAATTGACAAAGGGCCATAACGCTGGCCAAAGGCAGTCAAGCAAGACCTCGGTATAACATGCTCCTCTTCAGGTAATGGGAACAATGATTGGAAGGTTTCATTAAAATCTACCGAAAACTGCAAGAGGAGTTGCAGAGGCAAAAAGTAGTTAAAAGTTGCCAAATGAGCGTAACTATAGTAAAATCTGTTGAGCATGAACTCGATAAAATATGATCATCTTTAGGTCATGGAAACAATATCTGGAAAGTTGCATCAGTATTCCTTGAGAAATGTAGGAGGAGATGCTGTCAGTAAATGGCTAAAACAGCCAAAGGACCATAACTCACTGGTCAGGTAAAAAGCAGGCAAGCGTTACCTTGGTATAATATGATCCTCTTCAGGTAATGGGACCAATAACTTGTTTGTTTGATTTGAGGTTTAACGTCCCCTTCAACACTGTAAAGGTCAATTTGGAGACGTTGCTTCCGATTTTGTGGGACTTTTACCCGACATTGAGATGAAATGACATCTCAAGCCCTGTCGCCCAATGAAACCAATAGGGTTTATAAGCATGGACGGTCCGCCTCGCACCGGGGTTCCTGGACAGGCTTAGATCCTCTATGCGGTTTACCAGTACTAGTGTGCGGGCTGGATTCAGCTCTGCTTGGAAGCATCATGCAGCCGATATATTTCTTCAAGCCCCTATGGGCGGGGGCGAACCAATAACTTGAAGGTTTCACTAAAGCCCATTGAAATCCAGGGCTGTGCTCTGACACATTTCGCAGCCGATATTTGCATCGTGTCAACACACACTAGAGTCTGTTTGTTCTTGCTTTCTTAATTCTAAAATCGCTAGAAAACAGTTCATTGATTTAGGACAAACGCTTTTCTTTGAGTGCGTTCTGTGCCTTCCTCCGCTCGAGAGATCACCTTTTTCCCACGGGTCATCTGACATCGGTCGAATTGGAAAGTGTCAGCACATTGTAGGCTTTGGGAAAAGAGCAGTTCATAACTAATCTCAGTTGGCATGATAGGGGTAGTAGTTCCTATGTGCTTTTAGCGCCCGGTTATCTCACAAACTATCCATTTAAAACTCCAAGAGGAATTGCCGAGAAAAAACTTACTGTCGAAAAATTACCAAAGTGTCAAACTATGGTAAAAATCAGTCAATCATGTCCTCGATCTTCAGTATGAGAATAATAACTGGAAAGTTTCATTGAAATCCCTTGAATACTGTAGGAGGAGTTGCGAATCAACACTGTGTCTTTGGATTTGGAGACTGATGGACAAACCCATTACTATAGTCCCCTTTGACAGGGGATAAATATGCATACCCTGTAACCCAACTTTCCTCCATATAAACTGTGATATCAATAGTTGGTCATTCTCTCCCTCATTATTCAAAAAGAGCAGTTGTCTGTTTCTGGTGACAGAATGTGCTCTGTACTGGTTAACCACTTACGTATAGCATGTGTCCAGGAAAAGTGTGGATAGGTAAACTGACTGGTTCGATATGACCTCAATAGTTGTGACTGAGCCGTTAAACTTCGATACAAACATATCCATCAAATTGTTACCATGATAGGTTCTTGTATTTTGTTTTCAGAAAGGCAGGATGGATTTTTATCATATTAGAAGTAATAAGAATGCTCCCGGACATTCATTTGTCCTGAATCCTGATCATTCCTTCTTCTTGTTGTTGGACACAGGGACCACACTTGACCTGCGGGATAAGCTCAACATATTCTTGGCTAAAACCCTGAAAATGCTGAAAGGTATAAATGTACTTTTAATATTTTGAAGGCTGTTTGGGATATATGTACACCATACAGAAAGTAATAAAATTCAATTTAGTTTATTTAAGCTTCAGATTAAGATGGATAAAGAGAGATAAACTTTTGATATGTTGTTTTTGTTTAACCATTTAAACAGCTGTTTTTGTTCTTTGTATGAATTGCTGTGGAAAGATGATTTGTCGTTATGTAAACTGAGCCATATAACATAGTGCATTCTTCCATTCACCCCGCCCATTGGGGCTTGAAGAAATTTGTTTGTTTGATATGAGGTTTAACATCCCCGTCAACACTGTAAAGGTCATTTTGGAGACGTTGCTTCCAATTTTGTGGGACTTTTACCCGACGTTGAGATGAAATGACATCTCAAGCCCTGTCGCCCAATGAAACCAATAGGGTTTTTTAGCATGGACGGTCCGCCTCGCACCGCGGTTCCTGGACAGGCTTAGATCCTCTAAGCGGTTTACCACTACTAGTGTGTGGGCCGGATTCAGCTCTGCGTGGAAGCATCATGCAGCCGATATAATTCTTCAAGCCCCTATGGGCGGGGGCGTTTGAAGAAATAGGTTGGGCTCTATGATGTTTCCACTTAAAAGCTGAAACTGGTCGCACATGAGTACTGGTAAACCACTCAGGGGTCTAAGCCTGCCCAGACAAAGTGGTGGGAGTCAGACCATCCCTACATATTAAGCCTTTTATTTTGTTTGGGCGGCAGGGATTTAGATGTCATTTCATCTCAATGTCGGGTAATAATCCCACAAAATGGGAAGGAACATATTTTTTTAAAACTATTGCAGCCTGTGATCTGAAAATTGGTTGATGCAGTAAACTAAATGAGTGCATGATACTACAGGAGTATTCAAGGTCCTTGATCTGGCCAAAGGTCATTCAGATATGAAAATTAAACTTGTTTTCCATGGAAACCACTGGGCAATTTGTAACCAAATTTCATATGAAAACATTAAGGGACAAGGAAATGAAATCGATTAATTTCAGTTTGGTCACATTACCAAGATGGCCGGCATGCCCATATTAGGCAAAAATGCTTAAAAAATCTTCTACTGTGGAACCAACAGGCCGATATCATTGTCATGAAACTTGGTATGTAGCATTGGGGACTTGGGCCTATCTTAGTTCAAATGATGATCCTCAGATAACCTTGACCTATTTTAGGCCAAGGTTAAATTTGGTCACATTACCAGGATGGCCGCCATGCCCATATAAAGCAAAAACGCTTAAATAATCTTCTACTGAGATCCAACAGGCCGATACATTGTCATGAAACTTGGTATGTAGCATTTGGGACTTGGGCCTATCTTAGTATCAAATGATGATCCTCATATTACCTTGACCTATTTTAGGCCAAGGTTAAATTTGGTCGCATAGACTTTTGTTTGGGGAAAAGTCAAAGCTGGGTATTTTAATCCCCCAACCGATTAGAGTAGAGCGATCAGCCTGGCGTCCGTCATTCAGTCTGTCCGTCAGTCTGTCCATCTGGCCGTAGACGAACCTTGTGGTGGCCACACAGGCATGCACATGCATGCATGCATTCATGCTCACAGACGCATGCATGCATGCAAATACACAATATCACACGGGGATGCAGGCACATACACATGCGTGCACACATGCACACATACGCATGCATACATACATGCATGTACACACTACATGCATGTACACACATGCATGCATACTTGCACGCATACATGCATGTACACAAATGCACAGAGATGCATGCATCCATGCACTTGTGCATCACTCATGCATGCATGCAAGCACACACACACACACATGCAGGTTCACATGCATACTTGCATGCACACATGCAGTCACACAGGCAAACACAGTCTCATGCATGCACAAGTGCATCACACATGCATCACACATGCATGCATGCAAGCCCACACACATTCATGCACACACACATCATTCATCGTGGCTTGAAGAAATAGACGGGCTGCACGATGCTTCCAAGCAGAACTGAAACTGACCGCATATGAGTACTGGTAAACCGCTTAGAGGTTCTAAGCTGCCCAGGCAATGCATTGCGATTCGGTCCCTCCATGGTTATAAACCCTGTGGGTTTCACAGGGCTTGAGATGTCTTTTAATCGCAATGTCTGGTAAAAGTCACACAAAATTGGAAGCAACATCTATAATTGATCTATACAGTATTGACGGGGACGTTAAACCTCGAATAAAAAAACAAAAAACAAACACAGTCATGCATGCATACACACACACATCCATACATGCACACATTCAGACATGCATGTGAACATACATTCATTCACAGACTCATTCATGCATGTATGCACAGACACATGCTGCATGCTTACATGCACACACACATGTTGCATACATGAACACAAGCATGCATGCACACATGCATGCATGCACACACATATCCCATGTATGCATGTACACACACACACACACACACACACAAATGTGCTCATGCATGCATGCACACTCATGCATGCATGCAAGGATGCACATGTGCCTACATGCACACCCTAATGCATGTGTTGCACATGTGGATCCTTTCATGAGTGTGCATGCAGCCATAAGCACATGTCTGTGTGCATGCATGCAGGTGAGTATATGTTCATGCGAGAGTGTGTGTATGTGCATGAGTGTGTGCACGCGAGCATGTGTGTGTGTGCATACATGCCTGAGTGCATGTACTCATGCAAGCATGCAAGCACACACATATGTTGTGTTCACACACACACTCAGGCATGCATGCACACAATGCACACATGCTTGCCCACACACACGCACACGCATGTATGCATGCACACACACATGCATACATGCACACAAATAACTTGTTCAACTTAGGCCCCTATGGACAAGCTATGTTGCCTTTTGACAAATCTTGATGAAGAGTTTCACTCTACTTACCCTACCAATAAGCAGGGCTAAAGAAGACTTAACTGGTTCCCAGCGCATTGTTGTGTTGCAATAAGAATATGGCACCAGTTCATACTGCTATTTTAAGAATATAATCAAATGCCCCCTTGCACAACCCCTTGTCACCATGGTTCATCGATAGACTGAGCCTCTTGTCTCCCCCTCCCCCCTCCCCCCCACACACACAACACCTTGTCTCCATGATTTATTGATAGTTAAACTGAGCCTGTTCATCTTCTGGTGTGCTAGAACCTGATCCATGATGTCAACGGGATCAACACTCCCTACCATTTCATTTGTGCAATAAGGATCAGGTGAGCGATCCAGGGTAAATATGACCCTCTTGTTATCTTGTTTTCCTGATTTTATAACATAAACCTTTGTTGTGTGTATTCATTAGAACTGTCTTGTCGAAGTCATTACGAAAACACGCTTATACAAATACAATGTTACCTTTATCGCCGAAAATATGAAAATTTTGAGATGAAAAATTGAAATATTTCCCTTATTTCTGCTCAAAATATAGATTGTGGGTACTCGTTAGAACCGCCTCATCGAGGCGGTTTTTACGAGTACCCACAATAAATATTTTAGAGCAGAAATAAGAAAAATAAGGTTAACCCCTGTAAACCCCAGTTTTTCTATATAAAAGTTGGGTTGGAGGGGGTCAAAATTGTATAGGCATGTTTTCGTGATGACTCAAGAAAACGTTTGTAGGACATGCTGAGGACATCAAGAACTAAGCAAGCTAGAGTTGTCATACGTCAGGACTTGAGGTCTCTTGATTCTTAGTATATGAACTGCAACAAGGAAGAAGGGATCCTCAAGCATTTTGATCCAACAAAGACTCAAGATTTGCCAGGGCGTCTTTTGCAGAATCTTATCAGAATCTTTGTTTTGCATTATATGAGTAGTCATTGACACATACGGCCGCCGCCCATAGGGGCTTGAAGAAATATATCGGCTGCATGATGCTTCCACGCAGAGCTGAACCCGGCCCACACACTAGTACTGGTAAACCGCTTAGAGGATCTAAGCCTGTCCAGGAACCGCGGTGCGATGCGATGCGATCGTCCTTGCTAATAAACCCTATCGGTTTCATTGGGCGACAGGGCTTGAGATGTCATTTCATCTCAATGTCGGGTGAAAGTCCCACAGAATTGGAAGCAACATCTCCAAATTTACCTTTACAGTGTTGACGGGGACGTTACACCTCAAATCAACCAACCATTGACACAGAACATCTTCTTTTGGGGAGCAAACTTATTTTTGATACCTGACTGGGGGAAGATGCCCAAAAATCCTTTTTGTGGCCTACTTGTTAATTACATGACAATATTCTATCTATGCTAGAGTTAAGGCTTGATAACAAAGCGACATATGTTTTGCCATTAACAGTTCAGCTTTATAGTCTCATTGAGTTAATTAATTATGATGTTTTCTTTTTAATAGATGATGAATCACTCAATGCAATTAACCTGGTTCTTGGTGACAGTGCAGTTGTGAAAACTGATCAGATGATGACCACGAGCTTACTTGACCGGGGATTTCCAGTTGTATTCTTGCAAAATAGTGCGAGCTACATTGATGATCTTATAGAGGGTCTCCTCAGTATTCAGGAAGAAAACAGTTTAGATCTCAAATCGTATGTTCAGCATTGATTGAATATATAAAACAACATAATTTTATAATAAATGCTCAGTAACCTGAACACCATTGGGTGGTTTAATATGGCTGAATCTCACCGGTTCTAGAGCTCTAAGGTGAATCTCATACCTCCAGATAAATGATCGATTGATTGTTTTGGGTCAAACGAAACATCAGCCCCTGTGGTTCATTTTGTGTCATCTCCCAGAAAAAGGGAGGCGATAAAAGCGAGGGACATGAGGAAGAGGAAAATGAAACTGAAGAAATAACCTCGTCCCCACTCTATCCTTAACTGCTAAAAGGACAGTAGGCCCTATAAATCCGTAAGCCAATATCAGTTGGGCGCCCCAGTAACCTAAGATACACGTCACCTTTGCCTCACCCCCAAAAAAACCCATACCTCTTGATAAGAAGTAAGAAATAATTTAAACCCATTTTTGTCCCAATGAAACCGAAAGGCTTATATGCACTGGGGTGTCTGTCTCATATACTTAAAACTCATTAGAATGACTTAGATGCTGCAACAGAACATGCCTTTGTTTTACAAAACATCAAAAATATAGACATGTAATTAAATCATTTCTATTTTGGCACTTGGCCTGGTGCTATGCCCTCATTGGCTTGAAGTATCCCTGTCCGGAATAAGTTTGTGTTGTCTCGAAGTGTTTAGCCATTAATATTTGAATGCTTTGCTGTTTTACATGACTCTTAGAATGGGCTAGTAGATGAGAAGAAAAATGTTATATCATTCTTTTATGTATCTAAGCTTCAATGGGTTGTATATTTTGTGTGGCACCTACATTTGTTTTTGGTTGTTGCGATTCCCACCAATTCATTTATTCATGTACAAGCCTCCCTGGTGTAGTTGTTATGTCATAAACCAGGTGTCGTGGGTTCGATACCAGTGTAACGGTCCATTTCTCCCCCAGGCCCAGTTCTTTCTTGAGGAAGAAGTTAGCAGTGTACAAGCCCGTTCCCAGGGAAACCAGTCAGAACCATTGTCAACAAGATGTTTATGCCGCACAATTGATTAAAGATTAGAAAAGAATTCATTCTTGATTTGTTAACGGTCTTTATAGCTTGAATGACAGAATTTGCTCTTTGCTGCCCAATAAATGGAGATCCAATAAAGCTTTGCTTTGGTTTTAAGACATAAATTGGTATTAGCAGAACAGGAAAATGAATGGAAGTGTAGAAACAGAAGAAATAGCATCATTCCCATGCTATCCTTACCTGCTGTAAGGACAGCAGGCCCTGTCAATCTGTAAGCCAATAAATAAGCCTAATTACAGTAGCAACAAATCTTTGGCGTTTAAATTTAAAGAATTTGAAAAGTGTGGGTTGGGAAGAACTGATATAATACAGTAATGTCAGTTATAACGTTGAAAGTGTTTGGTGTGAGGAAGAACTTGTCCGGGCCATTTCTTTCCCACCATTGGCGCATTTTTTTATAGTCAAGTCCAGTATGATGTTAAAGGTGTCTGGGGTGCGGAAGGACTGTGCCAGCCAATTTCATCCCAACCCTGGTGAATGTATTACAGTTAAGTCAGTTATGACCTTGACAATGTCTGGGGTGGGAAAAAACTGGGCTGAACTTTTCTTCCCCACCCTTGGTAACACAGTGAATGTTATACAGAAAGTCAGTTATGACGTTGAAAGAGTCTGAGGAGGGGAATAACTAGGCCGGCCCATTCTTGCCCATCCTTGAATAGTGTTGCATAGTTAAGTCCAGTATGATGCTTGAGGTTTCTTGAAGAACTAGGTCAGCCATTTCTTCCCCATCCTTGGTGTGTGTTATACAGTTAATCCCTTTACTGTACAACACCCAACAAGGCTGGGTAAGAAATAGGCCAGCCCAGTTCTTCCCCACCCCAGACACCTTTAACACAATACTGCACTTAACTTCTACAACACTAACTAGGGGTTGGGTAGAAATGGGCAGGCTAATTTCAACATCATAATTCACATACCTGTATGACACTCATAAAAAGTGAGGAAGAAATCGGCTGGCCAATTTCTTCCCCGTCCAAGATACCCTTAACATCACATTGGACTTTACTATACAAAACTCTTAAAGAAATAGATGGGCTGCATGATGCTTCCAAGCAGAGCTGAAACCGACACACACACGAGTACTGGTAAACTGCTCAGATGCTCTAAGACTGCCCAGGCAAAGCAGTGCGAGTCGACCCGTCCGTACTTATAAACCCGATTTGTTTCTTTTGGCGGCAGGACTTGAGATGTCATTTCATCTCAATGTCGGGTAAAAGCCCGACAAAATTGGAAGAAACGTCTCCAAAATGACCTTTACAGTGTTGATGGGGACGTTAAACCTCAAATCACCCCATCCCATACATCTTTAACGTCATAATTGCCATAACTCTATAACACTCACGAAAGGTGGGGAAGAAATCAGCCAGCCCATCTCTTCCCCAACCCAGACATTTTTCATGTTATGCTTTCAATTTGATACTTTAGTTAGAAATAATAAAAATATACAGCTGTATGAAATAGAAAATTAAATGATGGTGAAGGGTTAGGCCGGCCCTGTTCTTCCCAGGGGATGAAATGGTCCTGTCCAATTCCTCCCAACTCCAGCTTTTTGGATTCATTTTAGATTTGAACACCAAAGAGTTGTTGCTTATTATATCTATTCATTAAATAACAATTTATGTTTTAAAAAGTAAAGAAACTTTATCATACAAACTGGAATTGGGTTGAAAATTTCATTGCATCCCCATGTTTGTTTGATTTGAGGTTTAACGTCCCTCGTCAACACTGTAAATGTCATTTTGGAGACGTCCCTTCCAATTTTGTGGGACTTTTACCCGACAATGAGATGAAATGACATCTCAAGCCCTGCCGCCCAATAAAACCAATAGGGTTTATAATCATGGACGGGCCGACTCTCACCGCTTTGCCTGGGTAGGCTTAGATCCTCTAAGCGCTTTACTAGTACTTGTGTGCTGCATCCCCATGTATTGTATGGCATTGAGCCAATTTTGCTTTCAAGCTATATAGACACAAAACTAATTTAGAATGGTTCTTGTCCCACCTTTAGCTAATTATGAGGCATAAATAAGTGGTTTACAATGGTTCTAAAAAATTTCAGGAGGGAAAGAAACTTATTGGGTGGGGTAGAAACTTCCCCAGGGAAGAATTTGCCAGAGGGTGGGGGTAAGTAGAGAACCAGCCTGTTACACCGTTTTTCTCCAGACATTCGGATGAGTTTTTATATGCCCATTTGAAAAGCGGGACCTGTTATACCCCCTGGCATCCGTCCGTCTGTCCATCTGTAAACTTTTCGTTTCCGGGTAACTCCGCCTACAGTTTACATCCGATGAAGGTGAATCGTCATACATAATTAGACCATGATGTGGGGCATTATTTCGAGGTTATGGTCCACCAAATAATAAAAGAGTTACGCCCCTTTGAATTTTTTGTTAGCTTTTCGTTTCAGGATAACTCCTCCTACATTTTACATCCGATTAAGCTGAAACTTCATATAGTTAGACCATGATGTGGGGCACTCAGGGCAGCGCATATTGTTTCGAGGTTATGATTTCAGGATAACTCCTCTGACATTTTACATCCGATCAAGCTGAAACTTCATATATAGTTAGATCATGATGTGGGGCACTCAGGGCAGCACCTATTGTTATCCCCACACTTTAAAAAAAGCGTTTGGGGATATTGTGAACGCCTCCGTCCGTCTGTCCGTCCATCACGCTATCTCCTCCTTAACCACTGGCCGGAATGCAACCATATTTGCTACATGACTTCCTTACATGGTGAGGCCGCACGAGAGGGACATTATAGTTGGCTCCACCCAAAGGGCCATCTCAAGGGGTCAAAAGGTCACGCTACACCGATTTCAATATATCTTCACACTAATGTTTCTTATGATAATATATCGAGCGAGTTCGACTTTCAAGGTCGTGGCCTCAAGGTCAAGGTCACTGTGGCTATTTGAGATGGCTTGCCATCGACTGCTCACTCTAGTTTTAAAGTTACGGTCCACCAAATAACGATATAGTTATGCCACTTTAAAAAACAAATTTGTAAACTTTTCGTTTCCGGATAACTGCTCCTGGATTTTATGTCCAATTTAGCTGAAACTTCATATCTAGTTAGAAAGTGATGTAGGGCAGCGCGTATTTTTTTCGAGGATACTGTCTACCAAATAATGATCGATATATGCCCCATTGAATTTGGTTGTAAACTGTTTGTTTCCTGTTTACTCCTACTATACTCAGGGCAGTGCATATTGTTTCGAGGTTACGGTCCACCAAATAATAATAGAGTTATGCCCCTTTGAAATATTCTGTAAACATTTTGTTTTCCGATAAATCCTCCTACATTTTACATCCACCATGATGTGGAACAGCGCATATTATTTTGAGGTTACGTTCTGCCAAATATTACCAGAGTTATGCCCCTTTCATAGATTTTTCTAAACATTTCGTTTCTGAATAACTCGTACATTTTACATCTGATGAAGCTGAAACTTTACATATAGTAAGACCATGAGATGGAACAAAGCATATTGTTTTGAGGTAACAGTCTGCCAAATATTACCAGAGTTGAGTCCCTTTCACAGATTTTTCTTTACATTTTGTTTCCGGATAACTCCTCCTGATGAAGCTGAAACTATATGTATTGTTAGACTATGATGTGGAGCAGCACATATTATTTCAAGGTTACAGTTAACCACTTACTGCCAGAGTTATGTTCATATTATTGAGGTTATGGTCCACCAATATTATCAGAGTTATGCCCCTTTCATAGATTTTTCTAAACATTTCGTTTCTGGTTGACTCCTCCTACATTTTACATCTGTTCAGCTCTTGTTAATATGAGGTCCCGTCTCGGTACCACTTATATGATCTATGCCTGCCCAGGCAAAGTAATGCGAGTCGGCCCGACCATGTTTATAAACCCTGTTGGTTTCATTGGGCGGCAGGGCTTGAGATGTCATTTCATCTCAGTGTCGGTTAAAAGTGCCACAAAATTGGAAGCACCATCTCCAGAATGACTTTTACAGTGTTGACGGGGATGTTACACCTCAAACAAATCAAACAAACTGATAAAAAATATGATAATGATATTTGACTGTAAATCCTGCATTGTTTGGTTTTTGTTTTACTGATCTCCCAAGTTTATTTCCATCACATTGAGCCAATTGTTAATTATAGGGTGACGAAAAGCGAGTACTGGGAGCAAAATCACCTTACCTTCCATTGCAGAACTTTTCTTCCCACATGTGACCCAAGCGACGGGTGCACCACAGTGGTGAGAGACCTAATGATTAAGAGTCAGTACGTCTTCCCACTAGGACATGCAGCCTTTTAAAATTCTGCCTTTACTAGGATGCTAGAGAAGCCTCTGTGGTGTAGAGGTTTAGCTACTCACCTCATAAACCAGGGATCATAGTTCGATTCTGGGCTTCTCCAGTCTTTAAACCAAGGTCCCATCTCCATATGAACATACTTCTTGGTGGGATTTTGGAGACATTGCTTTCAGTTTTGTGGGTCTTTCAACCGATTTCGTGAAGAAATGGCTCTCAAGCCGTGCTACCCAATGAAACCGAAATGCTTATATGCACTGGGCGGTCTGACCCACATTCTTTGCCTGGGCAGACCCACATTCTTTGCCTGGGTCTCCCCGTACATCAACCATAGTGCAGTTTATATTTTACTTTTAGTCCTTTACGATCAACGTGAATGTTCTGAGAAATCGGAAATAAATTATTGGTTTGGACTCATATTCTAGACAAGTTTTTAATTATTTGGACCCCATTTTGATTAGTGTCAGTCTTTGAATCGACTGCCTGTTCGTAATTCGCAAAATTGCAGTGTTTCCTCTGGCTTTCTTTGCCGGATCATTGCGGGGTCACTGATGAGGCTTTATTAGCCGAAACTACGTAGTATGACCCATCTTCTTTCTTATGAATGTTTACATTGCTCTTAAAGGAACTCATTTTTGATTTTTATTTGCCTTCACTGCAGCTGGTGTTGTGCCGTGTGGCGGCCGTAAAACGTCTCCCCGTACACCAACCATAGTGCGGTTTATATTTTACTTTTGGTCCTTTACGATCGACGTGGATGTTCTGAGAGATCGGAGGTGAGTTGTTGGTTTGGACTCATGTTCTGGACGGGTTTTTGATTGTTTGGACCCCATTTTGGTTGGTGTCGGTCTTTGGGTCGGCTGCCTGTTCGTGGTTCGCAGGGTTGCAGTGTTTCCTCTGGCTTTCGTTGCCGGGTCGTTGCGGGGTCGCTGGTGGGGCTTTATTAGCCGAAACTACGTAGTATGACCCATCTTCTTTCTTATGAATGTTTACATTGCTCTTAAAGGAACTCATTTTTGATTTTTATTTGCCTTCACTGCAGCTGGTGTTGTGCCATGTGGCGGCCGTAAAACGTCTCCCCGTACATCAACCATAGTGCAGTTTATATTTTACTTTTAGTCCTTTACGATCAACGTGAATGTTCTGAGAAATCGGAAATAAATTATTGGTTTGGACTCATATTCTATACAAGTTTTTAATTATTTGGACCCCATTTTGATTAGTGTCAGTCTTTGAATCGACTGCCTGTTCGTAATTCGCAAAATTGCAGTGTTTCCTCTGGCTTTCTTTGCCGGATCATTGCGGGGTCACTGATGAGGCTTTATTAGCCGAAACTACGTAGTATGACCCATCTTCTTTCTTATGAATGTTAACATTGCTCTTAAAGGAACTCATTTTTGATTTTTATTTGCCTTCACTGCAGCTGGTGTTGTGCCGTGTGGCGGCCGTAAAACGTCTCCCCGTACACCAACCATAGTGCGGTTTATATTTTACTTTTGGTCCTTTACGATCGACGTGGATGTTCTGAGAGATCGGAGGTGAGTTGTTGGTTTGGACTCATGTTCTGGACGGGTTTTTGATTGTTTGGACCCCATTTTGGTCGGTGTCGGTCTTTGGGTCGGCTGCCTGTTCGTGGTTCGCAGGGTTGCAGTGTTTCCTCTGGCTTTCGTTGCCGGGTCGTTGCGGGGTCGCTGGTGGGGCTTTATTAGCCGAAACTACGTAGTATGACCCATCTTCTTTCTTATGAATGTTTACATTGCTCTTAAAGGAACTCATTTTTGATTTTTATTAGTCCTTCTAAGAGGTTTACAGGTCAGTTTCAGCTCTATATGGAAGCAACGTGCAGCCAAATCTATTTCTCCAAGGCCCGATGGTCGGGGGCGATAACTCGTTAAAGTGGTTCCCTATGAAATATGTTCGGTGGCAGTATAGATGACATTTGATGTGGCTAAAGATTCCTTCCCATATTAGCGCACCTGGCAAATTTCGGCATTTGTTAAACAAAGTCAAAACCTTGGTCGCAAGCGTGTAGTACTGACGGTATCTGTTTTCTCTTTGGACTGTCAGCATCTCTGAAACTTGTTTGTTTGTTTGATTTGTGTAGGTCATTTTGGAGACGTTGCTTCCAATTTTGTGGGACTTTTACCTGACATTCAGATGAAATAACATATCAAGCCCTGTTGCCCATTGAAACCAATAGGGTTTATAAGCATGGACTCGCGGCACTTTGCCTGGGCACACTTAGATCCTCTAAGTGGTTTACCACTACTCGTGTGTGGTCAGTTTCAGCTCTGGGTGGAAGCATCATGCAGCCCATCTATTTCTCCAAGCCCCGATGGGCAGCTGCATCTCTGAAACAACTGATCGACTGACTACAAATTTCATGCAGAGCCTTTATATGACGTGAAGTAAAATTAAAAAAATGTGTATCTGTATGATGTTTTGATTGCATGTTCCTATTTTGTGGCAAGGACGAATTTTGGTTCCTTTTGTGAAAAAATGGATTTATGCTTATGTGAACAGAATGACCACCAAATTACAAACAACATAAAATATTTAAATGGAAATTCCTCAAAGGCAATTTTCACTGGAATCTTAATGTTTGTTTTCTTTAGCTCCAGCATTTCAGTCATTTCATGCAGTCAGAGTCATAATTGTTGTTTTGTGTCTGTAGTTGTGTGATTTTTATGTTCTCGGAGATCGCTGCAATGATAAGTTTGAAATCTTTAATGTGGAGGATTTTTAGCTCACCAGAGCCGAAGGCTCCGGGGGAGCTTATATGATAGGCAATTGGCCGTCGGCGTCTGCGTCTGTGTCGTCTGCGTCGTCGTGTGATGTCAACACTTTTAAAAAACATCTCCTCTGAAGCCGCCAGGCCGATTGGGCCCAAATTTCATCTGTAGCATCCTCGGGTTGGGGGATTGAAAGTTCGTGTTTTTTATGAAATTCGGCTCATTAGTTTGGTTGCTATGGCAACTTAGAGTTTCCATAGACTTATAATGGGGAAAATTGAAAAATGGCATTTACTGCCAAGCCGCTGTAGATATTTTGACAAAACTTTCATCACAATTTTTCTTCTTAAAATTTTCATTTTTTCGGCGATAAAAGTGGCAATGTATTTGTATAGTCGTGTTTGCATAATTTGAGGAAGTTCGATCAAGTTTAGTTTAGTTTGGTTGCTGTCACTTTTATTGCACCTAACCCCTATTTCAGTAGAACAACCAATCAATGCCTACGAAAGAAATTACTGGTTCTAGTGTTTTGCAGTGCTTTGGGACCAGTCAACCATGGTCAAACCAACCTATCCTCGTTGGTTGAACCCTGGAAACTAAACTGACGTCATTTCCTGTAACAAAATACAGATAGATCTGACGAAAGTCACAGATTACTGACTGCAATTCTTACATCAAACTCACTCTATATAAAAGGCGCCTGGATAAAACGGTTAATGTTCACACCCGCAGGGTTGCAGATCAAACATGACATTGATTGAGTTAAAATAATTTGTGTTTTGGTCATAGAAATACATTGTGGAGCAACTTGACTTTTTGTGCCGCCCCCCCCCCCCCCCCCATTGGAAGAATCGTGGAAGGGCATATGGGGTTGTGGGAAAGTAACTGTCCTTTTGTTTTTCCACTAGTGATGTTTCCACTAGGGTCTTGTTGTTTCATGTTTGTTATTCTTTCCCTTGGTGTCTCTGATGGGAGCTGTGGGTTAATTGTATCGATTTCTAATCATTGCCTCGACTTCTATTTTGCCCCCGTCTTTATGTTCGTTCGTTTGTCCGTCGATCCGTCCGTCCGAAACTTACATTCTTATTTCTGGCTGGATTTTGAAATTACTTTGCAGATATGTTAACCATCATGAGACGATGTGTCGTGCTCAAAACACAGGTCCGTACATCTAAGGTCAAGCTCGTACTTAAGAGGTCAAAGGTAAAAAACCGTCCGAACCTTAATCACGGTCAATAACTCTCTTATTTCTGGATGGATTTTGAAATTTTTACCATCACGAGGCGATGTGTCATGTGCAAAACTCAGGTCGGTACCTCCAAGGTCAAGGTACTTAGAGGTCAAATGTCAAAGAAGTGACCAAAACTTAAACACTGTCAATAAATTTCTAATTTCTGGATTGATTTTAAAATTACTATGCAGAAATATTATCCCTTTATGAGTCTTGCACAAAACCCAGGTCCATACCGCCAAGGTCAAGGTCGTACTTAAAGGTCAAAGATTAATTAAAGTATCCAATAACTTTCTTATTTCTGGATTGATTTTGAAATTACTTGGCAGAAATGTTAATCATCATGAGACGATGTCATGCCCAAGAACCTGATTGGTACCTCCAAGGTCAGGGTCATACTTAGATGTCAAAGGTAAAGAAAAATGTCTTTGGCCATTTTGTGGGAAAATAACTGTCCTTTTGGCTTTCCGCTAGTGATGTTTCCATTGGGGTCTCGTTGTTTCATGTTTGTGTTTCTTTCCCTTGGTGTTGCTGGTGAGGGCTGTGGGTTAATTGGATCTATTCCTGATCATTGCCTTCACTTCTATTTTTCTCTTGTGTCCGATTACTCTGAATGGGTTTGGAAATTACTTGGTAGAAATGTTAACTACCATGAGTTGATGTGTCATGCGCAAGACCCAGGTTGGTACGTCCAAGGTCAAGCTTATACTTAGAGTTCAAAGGTAAAGAAAATTGTCTTTTTCTTGTGTCTGCTCAATATCGTTGTTGACTTGGATTTATTTGAAAATTATCCGGCAGAAATGTTAACCACCATTAGACAATGTGTTGCACGCAAGACCCAGGTCTATACCTGTAACTTCATACTTAGCGGTCAAAGGTCAAATACTGACATCAGCATATTTGCAGGCGGGGGCATCTGTGTCCTGTGGACGAATGTCTTGTTTATTTGTTTCAGACGCCATCAGTTTGACTAAGAAATGGTTGTTTTCTGGTATCGGGTCTGGTGCTCATCAATTCATTTACCTAGTAATACCTACCATCCATCAGTCATAAACTATTCATTGCCACATTATTATCTAAATCCTTGGTAGACAGTGATGCTGAGCAGTGCATATTGCATTATGGTCGACAAAATATTATTAGAAGTAATTAAGGCTTCATCTTTCGACTGTTGCAGTTTACTTGGTAGTCTTACGGAGAAGAATAAGAGTTTGGCAGATATGGTTGAGAAATTTTTGAATCAACAAGTTCGGCGGGATTACTATGGCCAGCATAAAAATGTGGTAAGTCTATACACATGGCAATGTATTTGTGCCAACTGCAAAAGAAAATAGTCATTTTCCTGGGACACTAAAATTACACCAGCCTCACCAGTAACTTTGTGACCCAATTTAGTAAAACTTTATAATAAAAGTATGGAAGGTGGATGCCTTTTTAAGCCACCTTATTCAGGTATATATATTGCATTGCAGTAAATCTGGTAACACTGGAAGATGCACATGCTAATCTGAGCAAACCTGTCTGGGTTCACATTGTCAAAGTCTTTTTTGTTTGCTTTATATGACTCAGTTTTTCCTTATTATCCCCTCGCACAACATAGTTGTGAGGGGTGGGTGAGAATAGCATTTGTCCCGTACGATGTGTGTACATACGAACGTACTTTGGTCATCACTCTAGCGCCTACATTTCTTCACACATTTCAATATAACTTCACACAGCTGCTCCTTATGACAATATCTCGAGCGAGTTCGACTTTCAAGGTCATGGCCTCAAGGTCAAGGTCACTGTGGCTATTTTTAGAAAAACTTTGTCATGGCTCTAGCGCCTACATTTCTTCACCGATTTTAATATTACTGCACACGAAAATTCCTTATTATAATATCTCAACCACGTTCGACTTTCAAGGTCGTTGCCTCAAGATCAAAGTAAAATTAAAACAAAGATCAGGAATAGATACAATTAACTTACTCCACCCATCAAAGACACCAAAGGGAAAGAAACACAAACATGAAGCGACGAGACCATAATGGAAACCTAAACAAAGGATGGCCACAAGGACAGTTACTTTCCCACAAAATGGCCAAATGGCCATCCAAAATAAAAAGACACAAGTGATACACACAGTGAGTAGTAACAAACAACAACATAAATAAACCGCCACAGAAAACCGCCTTGGAACAGTCAGTGGAAAGAATTCCACTTCGGGGCTTAAATCGATTTTACCTGGCCACAATCCTCACCCTTACTTCTGTCGTGATTTAGACAAATAATTTGTTCAGTCCGCATGAAGGCCTCCTAACTTATCAGTGCAACATCTCCGTGAACACGAATAATCAAAGAACCACAGAGGTGAGACAACAGTGAGGACTCGACAGCAAAAAACCACTGAAATGCTGGAGCAAAAGAAAACCAACAGTTAGACTCCGATGGGCTCGACCAGAGACAGAGCATCAGGCACCAACCAACATTACCTTGAATTAGATCTCTCTAATTCTCAATAAGCCTTTAGGTTGGAACCGTCATAGAATCTGAGGCCTGACCCACCGGCGTGCAATTAAAGAGGGAAGCAAAGTTGACAACCGTGATTGGGTAAACTACCATGCATGCAGTCTGTCGTATAACATCCATGTTGTACCCAATTTTTTTATATCGAAGAATGATTTTTCGAAATTGGGTGCTGAAGTCATTGCGGTTATATATTTTTCTGAATTTATATACTAAGTGACCATAAAATTCTGGTTCCGATAGACCTTGTTGCAGAAGAGATTTAAGTGCAATATTGAATTATGAAATTAAATCAGAATGGCGTCTATAAAATTTTAGAAGTGGAGCTAAAAGCTTCAATAATTTCAGATTGGTCACAAATGGAAAGCGACAACATGAAGTCTCTTTCATAACAATACAAGAACAGATCAGCAACAAGAGGTGCGCAATTCGTACCCATCGGAATACCCACAATTTGTCTAAATAACTTAGTACCGAATCTAATATAAATATTGTCAAGTAGAAAGGTGAGGGCATCACACACTTTCTGACATGATCAAAGTGTACAATTCTTATGCTCTTTAGAAGTGAAAAATGCATTTCTGATATTACATGCAAGATAGAGAGAATCTTCTCTGTGAAAAGTCCATTCAATTAAATCATTAAGCTTTTCTTTTATAAGATTATGAGGAAGAGTAGTGTAAAGAGTGGAAAAATCGTAAGTAGACGGACTAGAAGCACGAAAACGTCTAGATTTCAATTTATTTAAAACCTCATTCGAATTTTTTATAGACCAAAACAGATTTCTTCCTGATCTTTCAAAGACTTTATCACAATATTTAATCACATGCGTTTTAATAGCAGTAAGACAGGAAGTTAATAATTTAGAAAATTCAGTGGTAGTGCAAGAGCTATAAATTTGCAATAAACTGTGCTTTGTAAGGCCTTTTATGAAGTTTTGGTAATCAGTATAGCGTAGGAAGCTTGTCTTGGCCTTCTGTAACACACACAGCAACCTTTTTGGCTGAATGACAAATATGTTAATCTACTATAGCTCTCTCTTCATCTAAAGGCTGAAGTTCATAGGCCTTAGTACCACCAAGCTCCTGCTTTAGCGTGTTAACATAGTGGAGCCGTCACACAACGACGACATTGTTAGCGGCCTTGTCTGCAGGGGCCAAAACAAACTTCTTATGAAATTCTTGAATACCTAGTTTAAGATGTCGTAAAGACGTCTTAGGCTTAGGAGGTAATAAGTTAGTATTTTGAGAATAGAAAGAAATGCGTTTATTCACTAGTTTAAAAATGCTAAGTTTCAAGTCCTTAAGGGCTGTATGCTCAACATACTCTCGCTTCCACCATCGATTACCGAATTCGTTCAAGGCAGCAGCGATTTCATCTCTACATTTACTGAAATCAATTTTAGAAGGAAACCTAATTTTCGGTCCTTTAGAAATTATATTCCTTATCCTAGAATCAGGAATAATTTTCAAATTGCCAGTAATTACATGACCAGCAGGATAGCAATACACTGAGTTTTTACAATCACATGAATCAGGAGTATTAGTATCAATATCAAGATCTGAAACAAATTATTGAAATTGAAAATGATAGATCTAACAGGTTTGTTATATTTATAGCAAATTGTAGGTGTTTCAGTATTTTGAAAATAAGCAGGAATAGAAGAAAGCACCGAGCTCTCACGAAAAAAACTGGGTAAATCTATAAAATCCATACTCTTATTAATGAAGGATATTTTGAAGAAATGGCGTTTATGATTAATTTCAGAATCAATGAAAGGACAGAGGCCCAAGGTCACAATGGCTATTTTCAGAAAATTTTGTCATCACTAGTGCCTACATTCTTTCACAGATTTCAATATAACTTCACACAAATGATTCTTATGACAATATCTTAAGCGAGTTCGACTTTCAAGGTCATGGCCTCAAGGTCAGGGCCACTGTGGCTATTTTTAGAAAAACTTTGTCATTGCTCTAGCGCCTACATTTCTTCCCCGATTTCAATATAACTACACACACATGTTCCTTATGACAAATTTCGCGAGAGTTCGCCTTTAAGGTTGTGTCCCGTACGTACATGTTTATTTTTTTGATTTGAGGTTTAACTTCCATGTCAACACTGTAAAGGTCATTTTTTAGATGTTTATTACAATTTTGTGGGACTTTTACCCGACATTGAGATGAAATGACATCTCAAGCCCTGTCGCCCAATGAAACCAGCAGGATTTATAAGCATTGACGGGCCGACGCGCATCTCTTTGCGTGGGCAGGCTTAGATCCTCTAAGAGGTTAACCAGTACTGGAGTGCGGGTCGGTTTCAGCTCTGCATGGAAGCATCATGCAGCCCAAATATTTCTTCAAGCCCCTATTGGCGGGGGCCGTACTTACGTATGTACGTAAATACTTTCGTCATCACTCTAGTGCCTACATTTCTTCAAACAAACTTCACACAAATGTTCCTTTCTGGAGCGAGTTAGACTTTCAAGGTTGTCGCCGCAGGATCACTCTGGCTATTTTTAGTAAAACTTTGTCATCGCTGTAGCGCCTACATTTCACAGATTTCAATATAACTTCACATAAATGTTCCTTATGAAAATATATCGAGATTGTTCGAATTTCAAGGCTGTGGCCTCAAGGTCAATGTTGCAATTTTTTTAGAAAAACTTTGTCATTGCTCTAGCGCCGACATTTATTGATGGATTTTAATAGAACTTCACACAAATGTTTCTTATGATAATATCTCGACTTATTTTGACTTTCAAGGTCATGGCCTGAAGGTCAAGGTCACTTTCGCTATTTTCAGTATGACTTCCCACAAATGTTCCTTATGACTATATCTCGAGAGAGATTGACTTTGAAGGTCATGGCCTCAAGGTCAAGGTCCATGTGGCTATTCAAAGAAAAGTTTTGACATCCCTCTCGCGCCTACAATTGACCGATTTTAATATAACTTCACACAAATGTTACTAATGATAATTTCTCAAGCAAGTTGGCTTTCAAGGTCATGGTGTCAAGGTCAAGGTCACTGTTGCTATTTTTAGAAAAACTTTTACATCGCTCTTGCACCTACATTTATTGATGGATTTTAATAGAACTTCACACAAATGTTTGTTTTGATAATAGCTCGAGTTGCTTTGACTTTCAAGGTCATGGCCTCAAGGTCAAGGTCACTTTCGCTATTTTTAGCTCACCTGAGCAAAGCTCAAGGTGAGCTTTTGTGATCACCTTTTGTCCTTCGTATGTGCATCGTGCCACGTGCGTCATCAACATTTACCTTGTTAAGACTCTAGAGACCACAATTTTGCTTCAGTCTTCACGAAACTTTACCAGAATGTTTGTCTTAATGATATCTGGGTCAAGTTCGAATATGGGTTATGTCAGGTCAAAATATAGGTCAGTAGGTCAAATCATAGAAAAACCTTGTTAAGACTCTAGAGGCCACAGTTTTGGTTCAATCATCCTGAAACATGCTCAGAATTATCATCCTGACAATATCTCGGGTCAATTTCGAATATGGGTTATGTCGGGTCAAAAAGTAGGTCAGCCGGTCGAACCATAGAAAAACCTTGTTAAGACTCTAGAGGCCACAGTTTTGGTCCAATCAGAATAATCGTCCTGACAATAACTCAGTCAAATTCGAATACGGGTCATTTCGGGTCAAAAAGTAGGTCAGTAGATCAAATCATAGAAAAACCTTGTTAACGCTCTAGAGGGCAAAGTTTTGGTCCAATCATCCTCAAGCTTGCTCAAAATGATTATCCTGTCAATATCTTGGTCATGTACGAATATGGGTCATGTCGGGTCAAAAAGTAGGTCAGTAGGTCAAATCATATAAAAACCTTGTTAAGACTATTGGCCACAGTTTTGGTCCAATCATCACGAACCTTGCTCAGAATGATTATCCTGTCAATATCTCGGTCAAGTTCGAATATGGGTCATGTCGGGTCAAAAAGTAGGTCAGCAGGTCTAATCATAGAAAAACCTTGTTAATACTCTTAGAGGCCACAGTTTTGGGCCAATCAACCTCAAATTTGCTCAGAATAATCGTCCTGATAGCATCTCGTTCAAGTTCGAATACAGGTCATTTCGGGTCAAAAACTAGGTCAGTAGGTCAAATCATATAAAAAGCTTGTTAACACTCTAGAGGCCACAGTTTTGGTCCAATCATCCTCAAGTTTGCTCCGAATTATCATCCTGACAATATCTCGTTCAAGTTCGAATACGGGTCATATTGGATCAAAAAGTAGGTCAGTAGGTCAAATCATGGAAAAACATTGTTAAGACTCTAGAGGCCACAGTTTTGGGCCAATCAACCTCAAATTTGCTCAGAATAATCGTCCTGACAATATCTCGTTCAAGTTCGAATACAGGTCATTTCGGGTCAAAAAGTAGGTCAGTAGGTCAAATAATATAAAAAACTTGCTAACACTCTAGAGGCCACAGTTTTGGTCCAATCATCCTGAAATTTGCTCAGAATAATCGTCCTGACAATATCTCGTTCAAGTTCGAATACAGGTCATTTCGGGTCAAAAAGTAGGTCAGTAGGTCAAATCATATGAAAAGCTTGTTAACACTCTAGAGGCTACAGTTTTGGTCCAATCATCCTGAAACTTGCTCAGAATGATCATCCTGACAATATCTCGGTGACGTTCGAATATGGGTAATGTGGGATCAAAAAGTAGGTTAGTAGTTCAAACCATTGATAAACTTTGTTAACACTCTAGAGGCTATAGTTTTGGTCCAATCACCCTCAAAATTGCTAAGAATGATCAACCTGACAATATCTCGGTGACGTTCGAATATGGGTCATGTGGGATCTTCAAATATGGGTCATATAGGATCAAAAAGTAGGTCGGTATGTCAAATCATAGAAAAACTTTGTTAACACTCTAGAGGCCACAGTTTTGGTCCAATCATTATCAAAAGTTGCTCAGAATGATCATCTTACAATATCTAGGTCAAGTTCGAATATGGATCATGTGGGTTTAAAAAGTAGGTCAGTATGTCAAGTCACAGAAAATCCTTGTTAACACTCTAGAGGCCACAGTTTTGATCCAATTATCATCAGACTTGCTCAATTTAATCATCTCTACAATATCTAGGTCAAGTTCGAATATGGGTCATGTGGGTTCAAAAAGTAGGTCAGTAGGTCAACTCATAGAAAAACTTTGTTTACACTCTAGAGACCTCAATTTTTAGCTCACCTGAGCAAAGGTGAGCTTTTGTGATCACCTTTTGTCCGTCGTAAGTGCATTGTGCATCATTCATCATGTGACGTACGTCGTCAACATTTACCTTGTTCATCCTCTAGAGACAACAATTTTGCTTCAATCTTCATGAAACTTTACCATAATGTTGGTCTTGATGATATCTGGGTCAAGATCGAATATGGGTCATATCAGGTAAAAACTAGGTCACAAGGTCAAATTCCTTGAAATCCTTGTTCACCCTCTAGAGACAGTAGTTTTGCTTCAAACTTCATGAAACTTTACCAGAATGTTTGACTTGATAATATCGGAGTCAGGTTTGAATATGGGTCATGTTAGATCAAAAACTAGGTCACTAGGTCAAATTCCTTGAAAACCTTGTTCACCCTCTAGAGACTTCATTTTTACTTCAATCTTCATGAAACTTTACCAGAATGTTTATCTTGATGATATCTGGGTCAAGTTCGAATATTGATCATGTCAGGTCAAAAACTAGGTCACTAGGACAAATTCCTTGAAAACCTTGTACAGCCTCTAGAGGCCACAATTTTTGCTTCAATCTCTCTGAAGATTGTTCAGATAATAGTGTAAAAAACTCATAGCATCTACCTTGTCAAACTTAAATATTAAGGATGTAAATCTCTTTCCTCAGGTGAGCGATTAAGGACCATCATGGTCCTCTTGTTAGAAAACCTTTGATCACTCTGGCGCCTACATTTTAATATAACTTCACACAAATGTTGCTTATTATAATATCTAGAGCGAGTTCGACTTTCAAGGGCATGGCCTCAAGATCAAGGTCACTGTGGCTAGTTTTAGAAAAACTTTGTCATCGCTCTACCCCCTACATTTATTGACTGATTTTAATATAACTTCACACAAAAGATGCTTATGTTAATATCTCGAGCAAGTTCAACTTTCAAGGTCATGGCCTCAAGTCAAGGTCACTATGGCTATTTTAGAGAAACATTGTCATCACTCTAGAACCTACATTCATTGATGTATTTTAAACAAACTTTACAGATATGTTGCAAATGATAATATCTCAAGCAAGTTGGACTTTTGCCAGTTTAGTGTTTTCCACACATGAAGTTGTCTTGTGTGAGGGGATTTGTATTGCGATGCCTTGTTTTTGTTGTGCGTTGGGTACATTTTATATATCTAAAACCCGTGTAGTCCTACAAATTGCTGTCTAGTCTATATATATCTTGGCATAATGTATTCAAAAAATACAATGTACAGCACAGATTCAGCTCTTATGAGAGGTATCCTAGCTTTCTTTGATTTGAACAAGCATCTCTGAAGACATTTTATCAGTTACTCTCTATACTAATTGCACTGCATCACATTGACCTGATGAAGATACGCTATCTCAGGACAAGTGAGCTTTATCAGGTCAACATGACATTGCACTTTTATGAATGAACCGGACCACTAGAAAATGGTAAAAATGTTGTTATTACTGGAAAAATGGAAAAATTCCTTGAAAAAAAAAAAACATATTATAGGGAAAATATGGTTAGCTGATACAAAATATATCGGCTATCTGAAGGTTCCGCCGCACTGAGGACCATCGATAACTGATCGTGAATTGCTAATTTAAGAGTGTATAAGGGGATAAACTGATAAATAGAATACCAGATTCATGTCATTTGATATCAAGTTTATCAGGCTTGGCTTAGAGAACGCATGTAAAATCGCTCGGCAAGCCTCGTGATTGTACAAGCGTTCTCGAAGCCTTGCTGATAAGTAGAAGTAAAACAAAGATCAGGAATCGATACAATTAACTTACACCACCCATCAAAGACACCAAAGGGAAAGAAACACAAAGATTAAGCGACCAGACCATAACAGAAACCTAAACAAAGGAAAGCCATAAGGACAGTTACTTTCCCACAAAATGACCATATGGCCATCCAAAATAAAAAGACACAAGTGATACACACAGTAAGTAACAAACAACAACATAAATAAATCGCCACAGAAGAACCGCCTTGAAACGGTCAGTGGGAAGGTTTCCACTGGGGGGCTTAAATCGATTTTACGTGATATCAAAAGACACTCACTTGGTATTCTCTATATCTTGCTCAACAGCCATAATCATCAGAAGTTTTAGGACTCTAGTGGAAGTCCAAGGCAAAGGTGAAAGAGCAAGTTATTTGACATTGTACAAAATTGGTATTCTGTAGTCTTGTTGTATAATGAGAATAAAGGATTTTTTGAAGAAGTTGTTTATCAAATATTCATTTGAATTGAGTTAAAATTCTTTACAGAAGACATATACTGATATGCTTGGAACGCCTGCCCTTAAAATGGATTCTTCCCATTTATCCACTATAATTATCACCCCGCATGTTTAATGTCAGGTATGCTGCTTGATCATAGGACTAGTGTTGTTAGCAGTATACTATTACTGAATTATCCTCCAGTTTCGACCATGAAGGTTTACCGCCATATAGGTTTGAAGTTTCCCAGCTATATGTAGATTCCCGTGGTCGAGTGGTTACGCTACTCGCCTTGTAAACCAGGGGTCGCAGGTTCGATTCCGGGCTTCTCCAGACTTTCGGATGAGTCTTTAAACCGAGGTCCCGTCTCCGTATGACCTTAGCTGTTGGTGGGACGTAAAACTGAAACACTCACTCACACTCCCAGCTATATGTTGAGCCTGATTGCAATGGCACCCTCAGAGGAACCCCAGGAGCTTTTGACTAACCATGGAAAAATAAAATTGCAGCTGCTATTCCTTTTGTCACTTTACTCCCTTTCTCATGGAGATAACACATAATAACCCACAGGGGTTGACGTGTCTTAAACGCCAGCACAATCGACTCGAGGTCAGATATGATTCTTTATCATGTGAGTAATGCTGTAAGCAATGTCTTCATGTATTTTCAATATTATCAGGCGGAAGTATCACGAACTTAATTAAAGCATCTATGACGTCATGTTATTTGTAGCAGCTAATATATAATTTATACGAAGAAACTAGATTGTAAAAAAGACGTATTGTTAAAATCCCACACTCGTCAATCCATAATCCTGAAGAACTTTATAATAGCTAGTTTCATAAATTTCATTATCATGTGACATCGCGTCTGAGAGTGTAATAAAGCCATGTAATATATTTGATAATCCACTAGTGGATTAAATATGCAAATTAGTTTGATACGCTCCGTAACGTTACATGTACGACGTCCTTAACAACGACTTGTTTAATACTGGCGGAATATTGACATTTTTTATGAACAATCGTAAATAAAATGCGTTTTAAATACCAATTGATATTAGAATCTTGCATTAGTCCTCATGTATTTAGAATTTATTTAACTCATTGAAGAAAATTGATAAAATGCTCGGCAAAGCCTCGTATTTTATCCCTTTTCCTCAAATCGTTTCAGAAATTCAATAATACATGAACACTTCTGTAAGATCCTCTATAAACTGAATGCATGCAGCTGTTATAAAACTCTTAAGAATAATGGGCAAGCACCTCATTACGAAAACACGCCTATAGAAATACATTGTAAATTTTATTGCCCAAAAAAATGAAAATTTTACGATGAGAACCTGCGAGATTTTTCTTATTTTTACTCAAAATATAGATTGTGGGTACACATTAGAACCGCCTCATCGAGGTGATTCTAACGAGTACCCACAATCTATATTTTAGAGCAGAAATAAGAAAAATAAGATTACCCCTGCAAACCCCAGTTTTATGATATAAAAGTGGGGTTCAAGGGGGTCAAAATTATATAAGCATGTTTTCATGATGTGTTCAAGCAACAGTATTTCAACTCAATGTCGGGTAAAAGTCCCACAAAATTGGAAGCAATGTCTCCAAAATGACCTTTGCAGTGTTGACGGGAATGTTAAACCTCAAATCAAACAAACAAGTCAAACAACAGTATATAGTAAGAAAGTAAATGAAAAAAAATCTTGTGAATCATTTGACATATTTCAGAATTATAGTTTGAGAGAACAAAATATATCTGTTTCAGTATATATTTGCTTTTATTTCTACTTGTCAGATGATTGTATGCGATTTGATGGGTACAAGTAATAATTCTGGAGTTAGTTACAGCCTAGAATCAGCCATATTAAAGAGTTTGACATTACCATTGTTGGTCAGAGGTAAGGCTATGGCTGCATTTGTATTCATTTTTGTCACATTGGAGACATCTAACTAACCACTATTTGCCACCATTGAAACTTGAACTTTAATATTAGTTTTATCACAGGTGGCAATACCATTTCTGCCACATGTGAGACTTCGGGTTCAGCATTCTTTGTCACAAGTGAGACTATCTTTACCAGCGTTTTTACAATTTTGACTTGTGTTTCACAGATGAGACTGTCATTATTTGTCACAGAAAAATGGCTTATTAGTCACAGTCAAGAAGTTAAGTGAATGTTACATGATAAGAGCTCCTGAGAACTAAGACACTGTTGTTGTTTATTGTTATCATTGTATGTCTTTGCATGTATGACCTTGTAATATCTTTTGTATGTAGCTGCTTGGTCATTGTTTGGAAAAGAAGTTCAGTCTGTTGAGTATGTTTGAGTTCAACGTCCTGTCAACAATTAAGGTGATATGGAGAAGGCACTTCTGTTCATAGACTCATCCGAATGTCTTGAGATTTAAAAGCCTGGAATAATTCCCAGGACCCTTGGTGACCCTTAACGCAGCTCCTTTTTGTACCCTTGGAGGTCAAAGGTAAATGTATGGATTATTGGTCATTGCATTCCCTTCTACCTTTTGGGAGCGATGAGATGAGGCTAAGATTATGTTATCTTACATCACTGAAGTGTTCAACTAATACTTGCTTACACTTAGGAAGGCCTGCTGTCCTTGGAGTGAGTGAGTGAGTGTTTGAGTTATACGTCCCACCAACAGCTAAGGTCATACGGAGACGGGACCTCGGTTTAAAGACTCATCTGAAAGGCTGGAGAAGCCCGGGATCGATCCTGCGATCCCTGGTTTACAAGGCAAGTAGCGTAACCACTACACCACGGAGGCTTCTGCTGCTGTCCTTGGAGTCGGTAAGGATAGAGGGGTAATGATTTTATTCTCTTTTTATACTTCTGTTTATTTTCTTCTCTCTCCACTGTCCCTCACTTTCATTTCAACTGGCGACAGGGTCTGAGATGCCATTTCATCTCAGTGTCAGGTAAACGTACCACAAAATTGGAAGCAACATCTAAAAATGACCTAAACATCAAGTCCAACGAAAAACAAGTGAATGAGTGAGTTTTAGTTTTACGTCCCACCAACAGCTAAGGTCATACGGAGACGGGACCTCGGTTTAAAGACTCATCCGAAAGTCTGGAGAAGCCCGGGATCGATCCTGCGATCCCTGGTTTACAAGGCGAGTAGCGTAACCACTGCACCACAGAGGCTTCTGCCAACGAAAAACAAGGGTGACATGTCAAAAATCCAAATACAATCAATCGCTTCTACCTTTCTTTTGCACCCCTCCAATTGGGGCCTCAAGAAATTGATTGGACTGCATGGTGCTTCCGTGCAGAGCTGAAATTGACCGGACTTGAGTACTGGTAAGTAAGTTGGAAGGTGCAATCCTGACCAGGAAAAGTGGTGCGAGTCGAACCATCCCTTAAACCACAGCAGTTTCTTTGGACGATAGGGGTTGAGGTGTCATTTCATTTAAATGTCCAGTAAAAGTTCGCAAAATTGAAATCAACAATGATGTAAATAATATTGGTAGGGATGTCAAATCTCAACGCAAACAAAATCTATTTTTTATGCCCCCGCCTGCCTTGGCAGGAGTGGGGCACATAGCGTTTCGCCGTGATGTTACGTCCGTACGTGCGTTCGGGCGTATGTCACGTTCGAAACCACCTCGGGCTGAAATGTCGAGCTGAAATTTCGAGCTGAAACCTCGGACTCGCATTAGAGCTCATAATGTTTTTACCTGTTGTGCTACAAAGTTGAAATTTGGTATGACATCTACTCAGACCAAGACCTATCAGTTCATGTTGAAGTTGACCCAAAGTCGTGCCCCTTGGTGGGCCTAGGGGTCAAATTGCGTAACAGGTCAAAATTGTCATTACGAATTTGCATGCAAAACTGTCAAAATGTCTAATTATCTTGAAAATTTATCAGATTCGAACACCTAAACCATATATATTATTGTTCCTTATGATATGACACATTCAATGACACAGACTTTGGGTCCCTACAGTCACCCCTGGGCCATGCCCCGCCCTCTTTGCTTCATTAAAGTCTTTATATCTTAGAAACTATCCATATCCCCACCCCTTAACCATATATATATTATTGTTCCTTATGATAAGATGCATTGACTGATACAGACAATGGGTCCATCCCGACCCCCCCCCCCCCCGTTATTTGGAAATTTGTATGCAAAACTGTCAAAATGTCTAACTGTCTTGAAAATTAATCGGATTCGTCGAACCCCTAAACCATATATATTATTGTTCCTTATGATGTGACACATTCCATGACACAGACTTTGGATCCCTACGGTCACCCCTGGGCCATGCCCTGCCCCCTTTGCTTCATTAAAGTCTTTATATCTCAGAAACTATCCATATTACAGAGTTGAAATTTGGTATGACATCTACTCAGACCAAGACCTATCAGTTCATGTTCAAGTTGACCCAGGATCATGCCCCTGGGTGGGCCCAGGGGTCAGATTGCGTAACAGGTCAAAATTGTCATATAGGAATTTGTATGCAAAACTGTCAAAATGTCTAATTATCTTGAAAATTTATCAGATTCGAACACCTAAACCATATATATTATTGTTCCTTATGATATGACACATTCCATGACACAGACTTTGGGTCCCTACAGTCACCCCTGGGCCATGCCCCGCCCCCTTTGCTTCATTAAAGTCTTTATATCTCAGAAACTATCCATATCCCCACCCCTTAACCATATATATTATTGTTCTTTATTATAAGATGCATTGACTGATACAGACATTGGGTCCATCCCGATTCCCCCCCCCCCCCATTTATATAGAAATTTGTATGCAAAACTGTCAAAATGCCTAATTATCTTGAACATTAATCAGATTCGAACACCTAAACCATATATATTATTGTTCCTTATGATATGACACATTCCATGACACAGACTTTGGGTCCCTACAGTCACCCCTGGGCCATGCCCCGCCCCCTTTGCTTCATTAAAGTCTTTATATCTCAGAAACTATCCATATCCCCACCCCTTAACCATATATATTATTGTTCCTTATGATAAGATGCATTGACTGACACAGACTTAATCAGATTCTAACACCTAAACCATACATATTATTGTTCCTTATGATATGACTCATTCTAAGACACAGACTTTGTCTCCCTCTGGTCAACCACGGGCCATGCCCCGCCCCCTTCAATTCATAAAAGGCCTTATATCTCAGAAACAATTCATATCCCCACCACTTAACCGTATATATTATTGTTCCTTATGATAAGATGCATTCACTGACACAGACCTTGGGTCCCTTTGGACAGCTCCGGGTTCCTCCGGACACCCCCGTGCCATTCTAGAGAATGCGTACAAGCCATATCGACAAAGATATATGGCGGGGGCATCTGTGTACTTTGGACACATGTCTAGTTTTTTGTAAATATGGTGTCATTCAGATTTTGATACTTTATATACATGCTTCTCCTTAGAGTGTCCGGTCCGGGGAACGGGCGGTCACGGGTTCGATCCCGGGCCGCGACATACCAAAGTCGTTAAGAATGGTACTAGCTGCTCCTCGCTTGGCACTCAGATTTACGGGGTAGAGCTAGGACTGGTCGACCCAGTGTCAGGATAATGTAACTGGGTGTGGTATCATGTAATATGTCTGGGACATGATACTTCAGTGAGGCAGCACTATAAACGTGAGCATTGAGCTCCCTGTCGCAACCAGACACCGTTGTGATATGACTGAAAAATTGTTGAAAGCGACGTTAAACCCGAATTCACACACACACACACACACATGCTTCTCCTTTCTTCTGATGACCGCCTTTGTGATTATGTGTTTTACTACATACTTGAATAACAGGGAATCAAATAATAATAACTAAAATGCTCAAGCAAAAGAAAACCAACAGTTGGACTCCAACGGGACTGATCAGAGACAGAACACCATGCACCGATGGAAATTACTTAGAAAAGTTTAAGTAAAATAGAGTAAGTGAGTATTTTGGATTTTACTTCCCACCAACAGCTTAGGTTATACGCAGACGGAACCTCGGTTTAAAGACTCATCTGAAAATCTGGAGAAGCCCGGGATCGATCTTGTGATCCCTGGTTTACAAGTAAATAGAATCGAAACACAATACAATTACAACACTCCTCCCATTAGAGACACAAAAGGGGAAGAAACAAGAACCTGAAATAACTAAACCCTAATAGAAAACATCACTTTCGGAAAGCCAAAATGACTGTGTATTTCCCATAAAATGACCTAATGGCTATCCAAAATAAGAAGTTAACTAGACTGCGACTGAAGAAACACCTAGGAGCAGGTCCTCAGTTGTAGAGTGTCCACTTCAAGGAACGGGAGGTCACGGGTTCGATCCTGGGCCATGACATACCAAAGTCGTTAAAAATGATACTAGCTGCTCCTCGCTTGGCACTCAGATTTATGGGGTAGAGCTAGTACTGGTCGACCAAGTGTCAGGATAATGTGATTGGGTGTGGTATCATGTAATATGTCTGGGACATGATACATCAGTGAGGCAGCACTGAAAAAGTGAGCATTGAGTTCCCTGTCGCAACCAGACACCGTCGTGATATGACTGAAAAATTGTTGAAAGCGACGGTAAACCCGAATTCACACACACACCTTGGAGCAGTCAGTAAAAAGTATTTCACTTAGTGCTCAAACCAACCTTAGGTGGCCAGAATCCTCGACTCTACCTCTGTCGCTGTTTAGATAAATAATTCATTCAGTCTGCACGAAGGCTTTTTAACTCTGAGTAGTGATGCGCCTCAGAGAACATAAAAATCAACCGATTACAGAGATTAAACAATGGTGAGAACTTAGCAACATGAAATTGCTGAAATTCTGGAGCAAAAGAAAACCAACGGTAAGTCTCTGAAGTGTTTAGGCCGGAGTCATCATAGAGTCTGGTGTCCGACCACCTGGCTTGCATTTAAGAGGGAAGCAAAGATATCAGCTATGATTTAAACACCATGCTTGCAGTCTGTGGTATAACATTTATGTTCTTCACAATCACTTGATATCGAAGAACGATGTTAAGAAGTTGGGTACTGAAATCATTGCAAGCGTATATATTTCTGCATAAATGCACCACGTCACCATAAAATTTAGGTTCCGATACCCCTTGTTGGAGAAGAGATTTAAGACCAACATTGAATTTTGAAACTAAATCGAAATGACTACTTTAAAACTTAGAAAAGGCTTAACGAAGTTTATGATACTGATAATGCTGATTAAGCTGTTTGGCAGTAAACAAATTATTATGAGTTTTGAAGTCAGTTACTTGACTAGAGAATCTGGCAACCCAAATAAATTGCGATATTTAAACACAGTAGTGGTCTTATCTTCATAATTTAAAGAAATGTTTCCATTGATTAATTTACAGCAAGGGTGAATGCTTCTTCACCAGATAAAAGATCAGTTCTACAAATTCTTGAGCTAGCCGCCATGCTTGGTTGTTGGGATACCTGTAGGGATGATTTGCTTACTTACCAATATCAGTGGGATGAGCAAGGTAAGCCTTAAACTATCATCAGAGCTTTCAATGCAGGAGGATCTACTGCTGTGGCTTCAGTAGGGCAAGGACCTTGCAGCAGGTGTGAGATGAAGGTCTGTTTTAAGCTCACCTGAGCAGAAGTCTCATTGATGAGCTTATAGTATGGCAAGGTTCCATTGTCTGTCGACTGTTCTGTTGTCTGTGCCAACATTTCAAACATCTCGTCGGAAACCACTGGGCCGACTGAAGTCAAATATAATGTAGAGCTTCCATGTGATGAGGGCATGAAAGTTTGTTTGCGGAGTCCAGATCACATGACAATGATGGCTTCCATGCCTATTTAAATTAAACACCCTTAAAGATCGTTAATTTCTGAACCGGTGGTGAGATTGTCATGAAACTCGGTACGTAGCTTTTCATAATCTGAATAAATGATGACCCCTTTGTGATCTGGAACTGTTTTAAGACAGTCATATTTGGTGGCATAGCAGATTGTATGGGAAAAAGTCAAAACCATATTACGATGTATGTTTTGTAAACTATCATAGCCTGTGATCTGAAAATTGGTAGTTGAAGTTTGCTTAATTAGTGAATCGAACTATATGAGTACCCAAGGTCATTCCTTGACCTTGGCTCAAGGTCATTCGAATATGAAAATTACAACTTATTTGTCTCAGACACCACTAGGCTATTTGTAAGCAAATTTCGTATAAAAGGTTTTTGTTTTTGAAAGAAGAAATGAAAATTAAGGATTTAGAGTTAATATTGGTACTGTTTCAAATCAGTCCAGGCATATCATTATATTTATTTACACCTTTACCTATACTGAATTACAAAATAACAACAGATTCTATTGTAAATTGTAAAAAATATGAACAAAAATTCTTCTATGCCCCCTATTTGTCAAACACGAGAATTTGAAATGATAGTGCCTTTGTTAAATATTACAGTAATTATCTTGATTTTCCCTTTATCTCCACATCTTGGTATTATTTAGTACTGTATAAAAATTAGTCAAACAATGCATATACAAACATCTGAAAATGATTTTTTCTTTCATATGACATCGCGTCTGAGAATGTAATAACGGCATATATTAAATTCGATAATCCACTAGTGGATTAAATATGCAAATTAAAGTCGAAACTGTAATTCGAAAGCCAAGTTTTCGAAACTACCGGATTTTTCGAAGACAACTGATGGTCCGGTCCTACATTTTTGCTGTTATTTATTGCAAAAATAATACAGCATTTACGAATTTCAATTTTTCGAAAAAAAAAAAGCCATACAAAAAAACAACAATTTTTTCGAACAGATTTGTCAATCCCAATTTCTCTTAGTCATTAGGTCGCACACCGCCGTAGGTTCGAGCCTCGCTCGGGTCACATGTGAGACGCCAAGTTCTGCAACGGAAGGTCAGGTGGTTTTTCTCCGGGTAGTCCGGTTTTCGCCCACCTATGATTAACGATCGGCTCGATATGAGTGAAATAATCTTGAAAGGGCCGTAAAACCCAAACCCCAAACCCCAATCAAAGAGATTCCTATTAAAATCCCCTTTAAATTCGAAATACCGTACCACTTGGCTAATCAAGGTCCCGCATGGTGATCATGATTTCTTAGCACCGCGGTTTCGATTGTTACACAACCGAGTGACTTCCTTGGTTATCCGCTACAGGTAATTGACACCTGGTCACACTACAGGTGATGATCCTTAAGTAAGTAATAATAGGTGCCTTTAGTTAAGTTTGTTTGCACTGATCATTTATTTTATTTAATGATTTTAAGTGTTTAATTACGGGGCATTATGAAAGTTTCTCTTCCTTTTATAGGGGTGATAAGGGATGGTTGGGGGTGTTTCATAGGACCACGGCTTTCTGCAAAAATTACGTTTCTGATAAAACTGAAAAGAAGACAAATTTCCTTAATATCTAAAGACGTTTTTGAAAGTGAACATAGGGGTAAAAAGCGAAACTTAATTGGCTAGAAACGTGCAGTTAGCCCTTTCCGATCTCTATCAGCCAGTTGACTGCAGGCTGATACAAACCCTCAGTAGCTGTCAATGATTGCAAATTCTGCTATCCTTTTGCAATGTTAAATATTTTGTCAGTAAAATAGTTCTGTACTTTACATTTTACCTTCATTTTTAGCTCACCTGAGCACAAAGTGCTCGAGATGATTCACATTTTATCCGTTTTTCTCCACTTGTTTAATAAAAGGCAATAATAATACGTAACACTCTTCTAATGCCCCGTATTTTTTTCCCCCCTTTTCCTTCAGAGAACCTTTTGAATCTGTTTTTGAAAGAAAAATGGCACAATTTTGTCACCTGAAAGCCTCATGACAAATGGGGCAGTAAAACTGTTCTCAACAGAATTATCCGCCACCCTCTTTTGAACATCTTATTTAAATCTAATGGGCCTCTGAGGCCTAATGGATAAGAGCGCTGACTCTTAATCATTAGGTCTCTCACTGCTGTGGTTTGAGCATGGCTCGGTAACATGTTTGATGCCAAGTTCTGCAACAGAAGGTCAGGTGGGTTTTCTCATGGTACTCTGGCTTCGCCCACCTCATTTTATAATCGGCTCGATATGAGTGAAATAATCCTGAAAGGGCCGTAAAAGTATAACCCCCAACCCCCCGAAACAACAACAAAACAACAGCGAAATATAAATAACTTTTATCTACCATATTTGCATAAAATTATTGAAATTGGCCCCTGTTATAATTTTTGAGGACTGGAATTTCATGTGTGAAGAATCTATCTTGTTCCCATAATGAAGCGGAGAAGGGATTATAGGAATGGCCTTCATATGGCCCTCTGTCTTACTGTCTGTCTGTCCATCCATCTGTCCCTCTGTCTGCCTGTAACACTTTTTTGTTCTCTCTGTATCTGCTGAAGCCTTTGATAGATTTTCATTAAACTTTGGTCAAATATTCTTTTCAGTGCGCTCATAAGCAGAACCCATAAATGAACCATGCTGACTCAAGGTCAAGGTCACATTTGAGGGTCAAGAGTTTAAAATGAAATGAATTTTGTGTCTGTTTAATATCTCCTTTGCTCCTGCAAGGATTCTCAATATATGTTAGTCAATTATCCACCTCAGTGAGCTGATGTGCAGATTCCATATATGAACCATGCTGACTCGAGCTCAAGGTTACACTTGAAGGTTACGAATTTGAGTCTTTATACCCCAACTTTGAAAAGTTGGGGGTGGGGGGGGGGGGGAAGAGGGGAAGGGGGTGGAATTGCTTCTGGCTTGTCTGTTTGTTCATTTGTCCATTCGTTCGTACAGCATGCTTTCTTGTGCATAGCATAACTTTATAACCATATATGCTAGTGTTTTGAAACTTCATTTATGGATTCCTCATGAAAAAAAAAGTTGACCCAGTATTTTTTCTTACCTAAATTATCTTCCCTTTTTGAGTTATTTCCCTTTTAATAAAATAACATTGAAATCTCGTTAGCAAGATATCTGATAAAGTATTTGAGCTAGAGCCTTGATATTTGATTTACAGATTGGGACTGAGGAGGAGATCACCTGATTAAAATTTTTAACCATTGTAGTGAAATTTTGTTGAGTTATGGCCCTTTGCAATTTCTTACCATTTAATTGTATTGCTTTCTTGTGCATAACTTTATAACCATGTATGCTATTGTTTTGAAAATTCATATATGGATTTCTCATGAAAAAATAGTTGACCCATATTTTTTCTTATCCAAATTATCTCCCCTGTTTGGCTATTTCCCCTTTAATTAAATAACATAAAAATCTCATCAGCAAGATATCTCAAAAATTATTTGAGCTAGAGCCTTGATATTTGGTATACTGTGTGTGTGAATTCTGGTTTAATGTCGCTTTTAACAATTTTTCAGTCATATCACGAGGGTGTCTGGTTGCGACAGGAAGCTCAATGCTTACTTTTATAGTGCTGCCTCACTGAAGTATCGTGTCCCAGACACATTACATGATACCACACCCAGTCACATTATCCTGACACTGGGTCGACCAGTCCTAGCTCTACCCCATAAATCTGAGTGCCAAACGAGGAGCAGCTAGTACCATTTTTAACGACTTTGGTATGTCGTGGCCCAGGATCGAACCCGTGACCGCCCGTTCCCTGGAGCGGACACTCTACCAACTGAGCATTTGGTGTACTGATTTGGACTAAGGAGTAAATCACCTGATCAAATTTCCAACCAATTTAATGAAATTTTGTTAGAGTTATGGCCTTTTGCAATTTCTGGCCATTTGATTGTGTTGCTTTTTGGTACATAGCATAGCTTTCTAACAAAGTATGCTATTGTTTTGAAATTTCATACATGGATTCCTTTTGAAAAAATAGTTGACCCATATTTATTTTCTTATCCAAATTATCTCGCTTTTTTGAGTTACTTCTGCTTTAACTAAAAAACATAGAAATCTTGTTAGCAAGATATCTAAAAATGTATTTGAGCTTGGGCCTTGATATTTTTCTTATCCAAATTATCTCGCCTTTTTGAGTTACTTCCCCTTTAACTAAATAACATAAAAATAATGTTAGCAAGATATATAAAAAGGTATATGAGCTTGAGCCTTGATATTTGTTATACTGATTGGGACTAAGGAGGTGATAATCTGATTGAATTTCAACCAATGTATTGAAATTTTGTTAGAGTTATGACCCTTCACATTTTCTGGTCATTTAATTGTGTTGCTTTCTGTTGCATAGTATAACTTTTTAACCATGTATTCTAGTGTTTTGAAATTTCATATATGGATTTCTCATGAAAAAAAAAGTTGACCCATATTTTTTTTTCTTTAACCAAATTATCTCCCCGTTTTGAGTTGTTTCTCCTTTAATTAAATATCAGAAATCTTGTTAGCAAGATATCTCAAAACTATATGAGCTAGAGCCCTCATATTTGGTATACTGATTGGGACTATGGATCTGATCACCTAATTAAATTTTCAACCAACTTAGTAAAATTTGTTATTGTACTGGCCCTTTACAATTTGTGTTGATTACCTGTGCATAGTATTACTTAAGAACTATGTGTGCTAGTGTTTTGAAATTTCATATATGGTTGCCTCATGAAAAAAATAGTTGACCCGTACTTTTAGCTCAACTGACCGAAGGCCATGGTGAGCTTTTGTGACTGTGAGATGTCCGGCTTCATCGTGCGTCGTCCGTCATTCATGCATAAACTTTTCTTGTGAACACACTAGAGGTCACATTTTGGGGCCAATCATAATCAAACTTGTTCATAAAGATCATCTTAACAACATCTCGGTCAAGTTTGAATATGGGTCATGTCGGGTCAAAAGGTAGGTCAGTAGGTCAATTCATAGAAAAACCTTGTGAACACACTAGAGGTCACAGTTTTGGTGCGATCATCATCAAACGTGCTGAGAATGATCATCTTGACAATATCTCGGTCAAGTTTGAATATGGGTCATGTCGGGTCAAAAAGTAGATCAGTAGGTAAAATCATAGAAAAACCTTGTGAACACACTAGAGGCCATAGTTTTGGTTCTTTCATCATCAAACTTGCTAAGAATGATAATCTTGATAATATCTCGGTATAGTTTGAATATGGGTCATGCAGGTTCGAAAAGTAGGTCAATAGGTCAAATAACAGAAAAACCTTGTAACACACTAGAGGCCACAGTTTTGTCCTATCATCATCAAATCCACTCAGAATGATCATCAATATCTTAGTCAAGTTCGAATATGGGTCATACCGGGTCAAGAAATAGGTCAATAGGTCAAATCATAGAAAAACCTTTTGAACACCCTGGAGACCATAGTTTTAGTTCTATCGTCATCAAACTTGCTCAGAATGATCATCTTTACAATATCTCGGTCAAGTTTGAATATTGGTCATGTGGGGTCAAAAAGTAGGTCAGCAGGTGAAACCATAGAAAAACCTTGTGAACACACTAGAGGCCACAGTGTTAGTCTGATTATCATCAAACTTGCTCTGAGTGATCATCTTGACAATATCTAAGTCAAATTCGAATATGAGCCATGATGGGTCAAATGGTAGGTCAGTAGGTCAAATCATTGAAAAACCTTATGAATACACTAAAGGCCACAGTTTCGGTCCGATCATCATCCAACTCGCTCGGAATGATCTTCTTGACAATATCTCTGTCAAGTTCCAATATGGTTCATGTCTGGTGAAAAAGGTCAGTCCGTCAAATCAAAGGAAAACCTTACGAACACACTACAGGCCACCATTTTTTTCCGATCATCATCAAACTTGCTCATGATGATCATCTTCACAATATCTTGGTCAAGTTTGAATATTGGTCTTGTTGGGTAATAAGAAGTTCAGCATGTCAAATCATAGCAAAATGTTGTGAACACTCTAGAGGCCACAGTTTTTGGTCCTATTATCATAAAACTTGCTCAGAATGATCATCTAGACAATATTTCTGTCAAGTTCAAATATGGGTCATGTCAACTCAAAAAGTAGATCAGTAGGTTATTTTGTCATAACTTTTGAACAGTTTGAAATAGAGCCTTATTTGGCATGTGGATTCCTTGTGACAAAGCTTGTCATTCTTACAAAAAACGTTTGACCTTTGACCTTGACCTGTGACCTACTTGATCATAACTTTTTAACCATTTGAGATAGAGCCTTCCCACCCATACAAAACTTTTGACCTGCTAACTTGACCTTTGACCATTTTTATGCCCCCACATCTAATGATACCGGGGACATATAATTTTTTGGTTATCTGTACGTGAATCCGTGGGTACGTGCGTATGTGCGTAACAATGTACGTCTGTCTGTACAAACGTGTGTATGTCGTAATCCTGTTAGACTCACGTTAAGGTATTTGTACCAGGTAGAACCTTAACTCATATGTTTAACACTATGTGTTGGATTTAGTTCATATTAAGTGTGATGATAGATATAGATCCAAAGTTTTATTCAGCAGTACCCCCACCCATTCTCATGACCTCAAGGGCAAGGTCAGGGACTAAGAAGTTTTGAATGTTAAAGACTAAGGTTAAGTTATATGTACCAGGTAGAACCTTATTATTTAAGAGCTCATGTCTTCCAAACTGTTTGATGGCTTTGGTTCATATTTGGTATAATGATAGATATAGGTCCTATGATTTATTCAGCAATGCCCCCACCAATGTCAATGACCTCAAGGTCAAGGACTTAGAAATTTTTAATGTTTAAGACCCAGGTTAAGGTATTTGTACCAGTTGGAACTTGAGCTCATATTTTCCAAACAATGTAATGAATTTGGTTCATATTTGGTATGCTGATAGATATAGGTCCAGTTTTATTCAGCAATACCCCTCCTCATACCTATGGCCTCAAGGTCAAGGCCACAGACTTAGTATTTTTAATGTTTAAGACACAGTATTTGTACCAGGTAGAACCTAAACTTTTAGGATTCATTTGGTTCATATTTGGTTTGATGATTCATACAGGTCCAAAGTTTAATTCAGTAATACCCCCACTCATGCCTATGACTTCAAGGTCAAGGTCACAGACTTAGAAATTTTTAACATTATTATTTTAAGAGTTCATATTTTAAAAACCATATGATGGATTGGGTTTATGTTCGGTATGATAATAGATACAGGTCCAACGTGACATACAGCAATACCCCACCTATGCACATGGCCACAAGGTCAAGGTCACAGAAAGAAATTTTTAAAGGGGGAGTTCCAAATCTGCCCACGCACAGATTTTCTTGAAACTTCAGTTGTTGTTAACTTGAGGACTATCAACTATATATAACTTTGTTTCATTTGATAAATTACTATAATCCTCAGGAGAGCTCCCTGGGGTTAATCCCCTGTAGAGGTCAAAACCACGTGTGAACTTTTCAGTCTTAAATCAATAGGTATGATTATTTTCAAAATTTTGTTGCTTTGATTGGCAACAGAACTCTATAATGATTAATCTAATACAAAAAAATGAAATGTGTCTATATATTTTAATGTTTTTGATAAATTTATGTACAAAATTTCTTCTACTTTTCATGAATTGTTTTTAAAAGATGAGATTTTCATCATAAGTATTAGAGGTGATACTGATCTTGTCACCCAAAGACATTGCATATAAAATAGGCCATGTATATCCTCTATATAGCAAACAAATTTAAAAAGTAAGAAACCGGTAACATTGTTTTTGATTGCTAGATATGGGTTCAGGTCTATTTTTGTGCTAATATCATTTGCAATATAACGGGACAAGATTTCCTTGAAGTATTGTTTTATTGTGTTTGTAATGACCAGTTAGTGCCACATTATCATACAAAGCTTAATTTATGTAATAAAAATCCCCCTCCACACACACACCACCCGGCACCCCTCTGCCCCCCCCCCCCCCCCCAAAAAAAAAAAGACACTGTTTACAGACGGGAGTTTGGTGAGAATCCCCCTAAGATACTGTGCAAACAAGCCTACCGTGACTGAAATTTGACAAGTTTAGTCCCAAACTGACGTTGTAAAGGTCACGGTCTCCAAATCCGAATCAACTCTTTATCTATTCCAGTGCTATGCCTTTCTGATGAGTACCTATCCAACGTTTCCTGCGATGACGCACACTCAAGTAGGACTTGACTGAAATTTAAGGATTTTAATCCTTTGCTGACCTTACAAATAAGGTCAAGATCACAAAAAACTATTCAACTATTTGACTTGTCACAGCGATGTATCCAAACAAGTCTGGAAAGAATCTTCGAAAAGGTTCCTGATATAATATGCACACACACTTAATTTGGCTTTAAATTTGCCCTGTGGTGACCTTGAAAATTAGATTAATATCACTAAACTCTAATCAGCTCTTAAGCATATTTCAATGAAGTGTCACTGCAAGTTTAATGAAAATCCTTAAACAGGTTCCTGATATAACATACATACAAGATCAGTTAGGCTGAAGTTTGCCCATTTTAAAATAAGGTCAATGTAAACAAAATTTGATCACCCCCTACGCTAATTCCAATGATATATTCCTGCGAGTTTGATGAAAATCCGCCATCCGTTCAAGAGTTATCGTGGGCAATAGAAATTGTCACGTCCACGCTAAAGTCGAGATACACACCGACAACAGTATGTCCCTCTTCACAGCTGGTGGGGGCACATAATATAAAATAGACACCTCTTTCCTAAAATTGGACATAGACTTGTCCAAACTGTGAGGGGACATCAAACCGACCAGGGTTTGAGAATCTTTAATATGCGCCGAATAATGGAAGTGGCTGAATGAATCCGTACACAGAAAAAAATTATTGGGCATACAGATTTTCCGATTATGAGCCGGGGCACAGCATTTCCTATGAGATCCCCTGTATGCCCAGGGAAGCAGGCGGACAGCGAAGACTGATCAAACTGCATGTATGCACAGGCTGATCAGTCTTCTCTGGGCGCACATACAATATTGTATGTATATTAATACTTTCACAACAAACTGTCGCCTCCTCTTGGCAGAACATACAACAGTAATTATTAAGCAGAATAAATGCCTTTTATTATTCTGTTTGGGTTATTTACAACACGTTGAAGTCACTTTAGTAATTCTAATCATACAAAAAAAAACATTTTTATGCAAATTCGCAATCCGCAACGGATGTCCATACAGTGGTTTTCAATTACCTATACTTTAAGCATTTTATATGCAAAAATTCAGCTGTCCTACTTTCCAGGTAAGAATCGACGGCTTTTTATCGAGATAGGCAAAATGGGGCCACAGCCTAGTAAATGAAATAGATGGAAGGCAAGCTGCTGTATCTAATTCATTTTATAGCTTATACTATATTTAGTTGTTGTAATACCATTCACATTTTTAGTCATCTGTATGCAGTACTTGCCATCTGTGTTAAGTTTTCTAGCTCTGTATTCATCAGTTTTTGCAAATGGCGTAAATCAGCTGTTAGCTTTACTATTAGCATATTTCTGAACCAAAATATGCAATTGGCTTTATATTTTTCTATAATACTGATAGCAAATATGCCGTTTGCTCATCGTATTTAAGAATATAACTTTCTGACACTGATTGCACAGCTAGCGACATTTGTTTGTGCTTTAGTTCAGATTTTGCGGAGGCATTGTTAGAGTGACAGAAGAGCCAACACAATTGTGTTTTCATTTTGTCTACAGTAATCTTTGTATACAGTGAGCCAAACGATCAGAAAATATTGTCTGTGGTATTATGACAACCATAATAAAACATCATTACGCTTGGCCATTCAAGCAAGCTGTGCCATTCAGGTATGACAATTAGACTTTACAATTTTTTTAAGTAGACTGCATCAGTTAAGAGAGTCAAGCGAAATTGTCTGGTTTACAGAACTATCCATTTTACTTGTCATTTCAACAATCTTTGTCATAATAAGCTTCAACAGGCTTTAGGATAACTTTAAATGCAAAAACGCCTGTTCAGAAATGAAATATATATTTTTTAAATAAAATCCGATTGAATTGTTAATAACACTCAAAATGAATTGTGTTTTTGGTGTTCCCAAGGGTACCATTACTGATAAAAATGCTGATTAAATGAGCTCATAAAATACAATCAAGGATTAAACATAAATATATTCATGTGTATATATATTGGCGAACAATTTCTCGATTGAAAAGGTTATACCATATCTACAAATGGTTTGAAAAAAAAAAAATCTGACCACCAATATTCAATGTTCAAATGCAGTATGTTACGGTCTCAGGTTTTCAAGAAAGTTTGACAAAATGTTTAACACATATATGGGCAATTTTCATATTAAAATGATGGGGTGACAAGAACTGCAACAATGTGAAATCAATAGTCAAACATACTCCAAAAAATTTTATTGTTGTGAAATCTGGGGTCTGCTCCATTTGAAATTGATCATGGTCTATGGAACTTCAACTGAACGATAGAAAACGTGATACAAAAATAATCACAAATGACAACAGTGATGCCTGCGAACAAAATAACTCCAAAACATAAGAAGCTGTGTATATATACACTTGTTTGAGGGTACCCCTATAATCGGATGTGGAAATAAACAAATCATCGTAGATTTATAATGAAATTAGATATAAGTGTGAAATAGCTAAATAATGAACAGTCATTTACCAGGCATTATTCATGCAAAATATCATGGAAATCTGTGCGTGGGCAGAAACCTATGGAAATTTACTATAGGCTTGAACTCCCCCTTTAAAGTATGTTAAGAGCTTATATTTTCCAAACCATATAGTGGATTGGCATCATATTTAGTATGGTGATAGTTACATGCCCAAAGTTTTATTTAGCCATACCACCGCCCCTGATGTCAAGGTCAAGGTCACAGACTTGGAGATTTTTAATGTTCAAGATTTTTGGAGGTCATATTTTCCAAACCATATAATTGATTTTCTTCATATTTGGGATGATGATAGATACAGGTCTAAAGTTTCATTCAGTTATTTCCCCGCCCTTGCCACAGGACCTCAAGGTCAAGGTACTGGCCCCGATAGCTCAGTTGGTAGAGTGTCGGCTCCGGGGAACGGGAGGTCACGGGTTCGATCCCTGGCCGCGACATACCAAAGTCGTTAAAAATGGTACCAGCTTCTCCTTGCTTGGCACTCAGATTTGCTGGGTAGAGCTAGGACTGGTCGACCCAGTGTCAGGATAATGAGACTGGGTGTGGTATCATGTAATGTGTCTGGGACATGATACTTCAGTGAGGCAGCACTATAAAAGTGAGCATTGAGCTCCCTGTCACAACCAGACATCGCCATGATATGACTGAAAAATTGTTGAAAGCGACGTTAAATATGTTCTATAAAAGGGTTATCCTTTGGAAGCAAGGAATTCACCACAGAACTGAAAAAAATATATGTAGTGTACATGTTTTCTGGGCCAGACTAAACCCAAAATTAAAGTTAAACCCGAATTCACACACACTCAAGGTCAAGGTCACAGACCTACAGAAATTTTTAATTGTAAAGTTTTAAGAGCTCACATTTTCCAAACCATTTGATGGATAGGGTTGATATTTGGTATGATTATAGTTATTTTTTTCAAAATAGAAGTGGAGGCAATAATCAGGAATCAATACAATCAACCCACAGCTCCCCTCAGAGACACCAAAGGGAAAGACACTCGAACATGAAACAACAGACCCTAATGGAAACACCAACAGCAGAAATCCAAAAGGACAGTTACTTTCCCACAAAATGGCCAATAGGCTATCCAAAATAAATAACATAAGCAACACTAACAACCAAAGACAAACCATAACAAAAATAAATCGCAACAGAAGAAGCGCCTTGGAATGGTCAGCGGAAATGTATTCTACTGGGGGGCTTAAATCGATTTCAGTGGCCACAATCCTCGCTCTTACTTCCATCACGATTTAGACAAATAATTTATTCAGTCCGCATGAATGCCTCCTAACTCCTCAGTGCAACATCTCCGTGAACACAAAAAATTAAACAACCATAGAGGTGAGACAAAGGTGAGAACTCGACAGCAAGAAACCACTGAAATGCTGGAGCAAAAGAAAACCAACAGTTAGACTCTGATGGGCCCGACCAGAGACAGAGCATCGGGCACCAACCTACATTTCCTTGAATTAGATCTCTCTAATTCTCAATAAGCCTTTACGTTGGAACCGTGATACAGTCTGAGGCCTGACCCACTGGCGTGCAATTAAAGAGGGAAGCAAAGTTGTCAACTGTGATTGGGTTAACTACCATGCATGCAGTCTGTCGTATAACATTTATGTTGTACCCACACTTTTTATATCGAAGAATGATTTTACAAAATTGGGTGCTGAAGTCATTGCGGTTATATATTTTTCTGAATTTATATACTAAGTCACCATAAAATTTGGGTTCCGACAGACCTTGTTGCATCGGCAATAGGCTGAAATCAAAAGGCTGAATCGGCATATCCCCCACTTTTGCCAATGACCTCAAGGACACTTTTCCAGGTGAGTTATGCTGTGACAACTGTTGTTGAAACATGATTTTTTCGGGGTGAGGTGGCCCCTGGATGGGGGCATCTGTGTCGTGTTGACATATTTTTAGTTGTCATAACTTTTTAACCATTTAAGGTAGAGCCATCATATATGGCATGAAGGTTCCTTATGGCATGGTCTTCCTACTCATGCAAAACATTTTGACCTGTGACCTTGACATTGATCTGTGACCTACTTGATCATACTTTTGAACCATTTGAGGTAGAGCCTTAATATTTGGCCTGTATATTCCTTGTGACAAGGGCTTCACATCCGTACAAAAAGTTTGACCTGTGACCTTGACCTTTGACCTACTTTATCATAACTGTTGACCTATTTGAGATAGAGCCTTCATATTTGGCATGTATGTTCTTTCTGACAAGGCCCTTACTGTATTACCTACAATTTCATTTCTACAGTGTCGATCAGGTGAGCGATCCAGGGCTAGCATGGCCCGCTTGTTTTCTTATCTGACTTATCTCTCCTTTTCGGGTTATTTTACTTTTAATGAAGGTGAAGGTCACGAGTTTGCATGTTTGAATTTTGTGTCCGGTCCATATCTCCTTTACACCTGGAAGGATTTTCTATTAACTTTGGTGAAGTATCCCCTCGGTGAGCTGATGTGCAGAACCCATAAATAAACCATGTCAACTAAAGTTAAGGTCACAGGTGAAGGTCACAAAGTTGAGCCTTGTTAGCTCACCTGAGTACGAAGTGCTCATGGTGAGGTATTGTGATCTGTGAATGTCCGTCGGGCGTCGTCAACAATTTGATTTAAATGGGAACTTATCTTAAACCCTTCGGCAAATTTGATTCAAACTTCACAGGAATATTGCCTGGATATCTCCCTACCATAATAGCTAAAATCGTTCTACTCAGATGAGCACGATGGCCACCAGATCTAAATATAGAAACATCTTAAGCCGACAACTCTCTGTAACCTTGGGCCAATTTCATTCAAACTTCATAGGAATGTTGCTTAGATGACCCTCTACCAAAAGAGCTAAAACAACCCCGCTCCGATGAACAGTATGGCCACCAGAGCTATAACAGTTCCGCCAGAGCTAAAAATAGAAAAACATTGTAATTTGCTTCAAACGTGAACTTTTCCAAAACCCTTGGGCCAATTTGATTCAAACTTGACAGGAATGTTGCCTAGGTGACTCCCTAGCAAAATAGCTAAAATCATTCCTCTCCGACAAACAGGATGGCCACCAGAACTAAAAATAGAAAAAATCAACTCCTCCCGTACAATTGGGCCAATTTCATTCAAACTTCATGGGAATGTTGCTTAGGTGACCATCTACCAAATTAGCTAAAACAGTTCCGCTCTGATGAGCAAAATGGCCGCCATACCAAAAATAGAAAAACATTGTAAATTTGCTTCAAACGGGAACTCCTCTTGGGTTAATTTGATTCAAACTTCACCAGAATGTTACGAAGGTGACTCCCTTCCAAAATAGCTATTGAAAAAGAGAAGATAGGCTAAAAATCCCATTGTCTGTTACACAAAATAAGTAATCCTCATGGCACGTTATTTAGCTCCTGAGAAAACTTTGACGAAAAATTTTAAAATTGGCCAATATGGTGAGAAAGAAGAATAAAATAGACAAGAAACAAAATGCAGAGAAAGCCCACTAATAGTATGTCATCATGCTCGCATTGCATACCAGATTTTGGCTTCTTTCTATTCTAATTTCTGAAAAATCAGGCCTAAATGGATAAAAATAATAATGAGGTACATGTAGACATTACGAAAACACACCCGTGCGTCACAGTGCATTTTTTACATCCCCAAAAAAGGGTAAATTTTCTGAAGAAAATTTGTGATATTTTTCCTATTTATACTCAAAATATAGGTTGTGGGTACTCGTTAGAACTACCTCATTGAGGTGGTTCTAACGAGTACCCACAACCTATGTCTAGGAGCAGAAATAAGGAAAATAATATTTACCCCCGTAAACCCCAGGTTTCTCTATATAAAGTGGGTTTTAGGGGGGTCTTTATTTCACGGACTTATTCACCTGATGCAAGGAAATGGAAGTGAAGGTAATGATCAGGAAATCCCATTGTCTCTTAGACTATACAAGTTATCATCATTGCCTATCAACCAAGATTGAGGCTTCTAGCTTTTTTAGTTCCTGAGAAGTTTAACATTGGCGTTATAGGACAGAAGGAGTGATGAAAAAAGAAATGAACAAATAAGCTGAGAAAGTTTGTTGTCTGTTATATTCCAACAAAGTTATTTGTCTGTTACAGGATATATGTCATTGCTATTATTATTGCTTTGAATACCCAAGTTTGAGGCATCTTACTCTTAATTCCTGAGAAATCTTAGACTAAAGATATATAATTGGCCTATATGAAAAGAAAGAAGAACGGAAGAACAAATGAATAAATAAGATGAGAAACGCCCATTGTCTCTAAAATGATATATTTTATTGAATTGCATACCAGTTCCCACGCTTCTAGCGTTTATACGAGGTTCCAAAAATGCTTTCAAACCAACAATAGCAGGCGATGTCGTCAACTTTTATTTTGACAACTAGACAAATCGGGTTCTAGACTAATATCTGTGTTTCTGAAAGTACCTTTTTCTGTTGCAGAAAAGGAAAAACTGAAATATACCTTCAAGAAATGTCTTTTTCGAGATCGGCCAGAAGCATTCTCTTTCTTCAAAGATGCTGGGTTACTGCCAATCAGTGACTTTCTTTCAACTGATATCCTGGCACAGTTGTATAGTAAGGTATTATGACAGTACTCAGAAACCTCACTTGTTTTTTTGTTTCATATTTTCACTTGCTACTGATTTACCATAGATGAACGATACCTGATCAAACGCATGAGCATAACCAACTTCATAATGAATACCTCTGTAAAGGCCTCCATGGGCTTGTGGGTAATAGCGCTGACACTTTATCTTTAGGTCTCTCATGGCTGTGGTTAAAGCCTGGCCTGGTTCACACGTGAGATGCCAAGGCTTGTAACGGAAGGTCACTTTGTTTTTTTTTTCTCTGAGTACTCCGTTTTGTTTGCCACTTTTGATTAACGATCGGCTCCATATAAGTGGAAAAATCTAGAAACGGCTGTTGAACAAAAACAAATAAATAAATGAACTAAAGTAAAAAAAATACCTCTGTAAACCGACTTTATTGAGATGATCTAGCTGTTTCTAGTCAGGAAAACCCATGGCGTTCTTGCTTTTAGTTACTGAGACCATTTTGAAATCTCCCAGGTGTTACTACTGACAGATGCTATAATTGACCAAATTCCATGACGGAGGACTTGAACATCCTCACTTGCATGATAGCATTATGTTTCTTCTTTGCCAGAATGTGTGAATAAGTGTGCACGAGCTCTAGAGGCTGTGCCTGGCACATGCTCACTAATGCTGTCAATAATATATGTATGACAGAAATTTTTAGATGAAACTTCTTGTTTCAGGATATTGTCAGCGACCCTCTCCAAGCTGTCTTCAAAAGACGAAAATTCATTGGTACAGGGAACAAGTCAAAGTTGCTGGAAGAAATGGTTGAGAAGTTCAAACTTCCAAATTGTTACCTCCCAGTACTGAAAGATGGGTCTTTTAAATACTATTTCAAAGAACTTTTGATCTGGGCTCTTTTGTCAAAAAAGTATGTATAGCCTAAAGTCCTGATTTATTGGGTATTCTTTTTATTGTTTATTTAGCAGTTGACTCATTGCATATCTCAAACTAATAAAAAGGATATCAGGACTACTTTTTTCATATAAAACAAAAGTAAATTTTACCAATAAATACTAAAATTACCTAACCTCTTGTTGAGAAAAAAATAAGCTTTTTGACTCGTCATTCCTATTCATGAAAATTCTGACGTTTTCAACACACTCAATTAAAGATTTTTTTGTTTTTCACTTTAAAGTGTAAATGTCTCTTAATATGAGGCGCACTAAGTGGTGGTCCCGCCGATTGGGGCTTAACGAAACAGATGGGCTGCATGGTGCTTCCACCCAGAGCTGAAACAGACCCGCACATGAGTACTGGTAAACCGCTTAGAAGATCTAAGCCTGCCAAGGCAAAGCGGTGCAAGTCGGACCATCATTGCATATAAACCCTATAGGTTTCATTGGGTGGCAGGGCTTGAGATGTCATTTCATCTCAATGTCGAGAAAAAGTCCCTCAAAATATGAAGCAACGTCACCAAAATGACCTTCACAGTGTTGACAGGGACCTTAAACTTAAAATCAAATAAACAAAGGCACTAAGTGAGAATGAGATTTTGGTCATGTTCGGCCATCAATGACTCTCATCAACCTACTAACATATACTACATCACAATAACAAGTCTGTGATATGAAGACCCCTCTAAACCCCACATTATATAGAGAAAATTGGGTTGACATTATTTACCATATTTTTTATCAAACGCATAGATTATGGGTATGTGTAAGAGCCACCTCATTGAGGTGGTTCTAATGAGCACCCACAATCTATGTTCGATGCAGAAATAAGAAAGGTGTCACAATTTTTACCTAATATTTCGCATTTCTGTCACCATGTTGGACGTCTTTATCTCACATGAACATGTTTTTCTAATTTACCATTACGAAATATCAATCCTGGGCTTCTCCAGACTTTCGGATAAGTCTTTATACCGAGGTCCCATCTCTGTATGACCCTAGCTGTTTGTGAGAGATTAAACTCAAACACTCACTCACTATTATGAAACGTGCCTATCCAAGGACAGGGTAAATATATCATCGAAAAAAGGAACAGTTTTAGACGAAAAATTGAGTGCTTTTCTTATTTCTGCACAAAACATAGATTATGGGTACTCGTTAGAACCACCTCAATGAAGCCGTTCTAATGAGTACCAACAATCTGTGTTTTAGAGCAGAAATAAGTAAAATATGGTATACCCCCCGTAAACCTGCGGTTAAAAAAAGGGGGGTTCGAGGGGTCAGAATTTTATAGGCGTGTTTTTGTGACGCTCAACTAGAATACAGTTATCCTTGTCTGTATCATGAGACTTTGGATCAATGGCCATGCTTTTAGCATGCAATAAAGAATCTGATCAGACTGCATGGATGAAATAAATGATCTGAGTCTCTAATGACATAATATGTTCTAAAACATTTCCTTTGAAAGCAAGACATGCACCACAGAATTGAAAAGTATGAAGTGTACAAAAATTTAAAAGAAAGACTCAGGGAGCACCACAATCACAAGACATAGCCCACTCTCAACACCAAGCTTTTTATAGCTAGTTTCAATCAATTAGGCCTCATTAGTGGTCCTTAATTTTTTCTATAATTCCACAGTTTATCATATGTCGTCGCGTCTGAGAGTGTAATAAAGCCATGTATTATTTTCGATAATCCACTAGTGGATTAAATATGCAAATTAGCCGGATACGTTCCGTGACGTTACATGTACGACGTCCTTAACGACGTCGCGTTTACTAATGGCGGAATGTTGATATTTTTGTAAACAATCGTGAATACAATGCTTTTTAAATGTCATATGATAAATAGAATCTTGCATTCGTGCTCATGTATTATTGAAATTATTAAACTCGTTGAGAGAAAGGGATAAAAATGCTCAGCAAAGCCTCGCATTTTATCCGTTTTCCTCAACTCGTTTAATAAATTCAATAATACATGAGCACTCATGTAAGATCCTCTATATAATCAGTGATCCCGAGAAGACTATTCTGTCCATTGAGGCTTAGAGAAATAGGCTTGGCTGCATGGTGCCTCTGCACAGATCTGAAATCGACTGAACTTCAGTACCATTTAGAATGTTAGCCTGCCTTGGAAAAGTGCTGCAAGTTGTACTGCTCAATAAAACCCTAGCGGTTTCTTTGGGCGATTGGGGTTGATGCACTGATAAGTTAGGAGGCCTTCATGTGGACTGAACAAATTATTTGTCTAAATCATGACGGAAATAAAGGCGAGAGTTGTGGCCACGTAAAATTGATTTAAGCCCCCAGTGGAACTCGTTTGGCTGACCATTCCAATGCAGTTCTTCTGTCGTGGTTTATTCTTCTTGTGGTTTGTCTTTAAATGTGTGTATAGTATTTTGTTTTGGATGCCTATGGGCCATTTTGTGGGAGAGTAACTGTCCTTTTGGCTTTCCGCTATTGATGTTTCCATTAGGGTCTGGTTGTTTCATGTTTGTGTTTCTTTTCCTTTGGTGTCTCTGATTGAAGCTATGGATTGATTGTATTGATTCCTGATTATTGCCTTCACTGCGATTTTGAGATGTCATTTCACCTCAATGTTGGGTAAAAGTCCCACAAAATCAGAAGCAAAGTCTCAAATATGACCTAAAAGCATTGAAGGGAGTGTTCAATCTCAAAAGAAACAAACTCATATTCCATTCCACTGAAAAATCTCAACTTTGGAAATGGCCAAATTTCAAAATTATAACACAGAATGTTCCTGTAATGCCCCTTAACTAAATTGGTTCCCCCAGGCTGAACAAAATGACCGTCAGAGCTAAAATTTGAAGAAAAAAACAACAAAAAAACTTTAGAATGAAATCTCCTTCTAGGCCAAAGGCCTGATATTAAAATAAATTAAAAAAAAAAAAGTTGCACTTACAGTGTTCAATCTAGCATTTGGGGTTAGGGGCCCTTGGGCCCAGGGAGTTTGGTAAAGGGGGTTATTTGGAAATTTATGGGGCCTTTAGATAATAGTATATATATAGTTGCCATATTGCACGACCCTAGGAAAAAGCGACCGACTGAAGTCGGTTGATTTCTAAGAGTGCCCTAAAATCACCGTGTCATTCGGTCAATCGGTCATTCTGTCAGTCTGTCAGTCTGTCTGTCCTTCATCATGAGTTTTAGGCTACATGAAAAAAATGGAATTAAACGGGTAAGACAACATAAAAAATCTAAAACAAATGTTTGTTTTTTCTTGTCCCATAAATAATTTAATATTCTTCATCTTTGCAACAGGGGCCAGTATGAAGCTTTTAGCGAGGAACAATTTTAGCAGTTTTGTCCCTTTGACAAAATTGCTAAAGTGTTTGGGACTGAGCTTAAAATAGCAAATCTGTAAACGGCATCTTCTAGGCATATGGCCCTATTACAACATAATTTCACAGAAATGCTCCTCATATGTTGCTAAGAGGGTCCCACTCCAGTTGAAAAGATGCACTGCAAAGCTAAACTTAATGAAAAATCTTTGGTCCACATTTCAAATCTTTGGTCCACATTTCCTATTAGCTATGAAACATCTTGGACTCAGGTGATAGATCCAGATCCATCATGGCCCTCTTGTTACATTTTTTGTTTATTTTCATGTTTCTATTTGTTTCTTAATTTTTAGATGGCGCTTGGTTCATCATATTCTCTATAGCCAAAAGAATGATAATTTCCTGGTCTGGTTCCTTGCCTCAGCTTTTTTATGCAGGACTGTAGCAGCACGACAGAAAGACGTGGAAATCCAAACAGAATTCAAACAAAAACAGCGGTACTGTACTATGAATATGAGACTTATCTGTTCAATGCTGATTTCTGACAGTACTTTATAGAACAAGCTGAGCAAACCTCCTTGAGCCAAGGTTACTAAAAATAGCTCAATTGCATTTTCAGTGTTAGAGATCTACCTGTGGTGACCCATTCTGCTGGTCAGTGTAGCTTGTGCTAAAAAGTAACAGGTGTTCCACAAAATATTAAAGTCAGCTTGCATTTGAAGACGGTGAATAGATGCTTCAGCATATATGTCAGAAGAATTCTTGAGCTGCTTTTATTGTTGCACCTGCTTTAGCAGGAAGACATAGGCGTGCAAGTTTCCGTCCATCTGTCTGTCCATCCATCCACCCGGTTGTCCGTCTGTCAGCATTTTACACTGGGTGTCTTGTCATCGCAACTCCTACAGTTTTTTACAGTTTTTTGAAACTTTGCATTTGTTTCCTTCAATTGCTATACAGTAGGTACCTCTTTTCATCGCAACTTCTGTTACAGTTTTATACCAATCATTTTGAAACTTTGTATTTGTTTTTGCCATGGTATTAGGATGTGCATGTGGCTTGGATATAAATCTTGGATGAATTTTTGTCACTTTTTCCGCATTTTGAACTTAGTCATTTTTAACCATCAATTGATAGACAGTAGGTACCTCTTGTCATCGCAACTGCTTGTACAGTTTGATACCAATCATTTTAAAACTTCACATGAGTTTTCTACATGGTATGAGCATGTGCATATCGTTTGGATTTAAGTCTTGGACTAATTTTTGTCATTTTTTCACATTGCGATCTTAGTCATTTTTAACTTTCAATTTATAGGCAGTAGGCACCTCTTGAGATCACAACTCTTACAGTTTTATACAAATCACTTTTAAACCTTCCATGCATTTTCGCCATGGTATGGGGATGTGCATGTGGTTTGGATATAAATCTTGGATTAATTTTAACTACTTTTTGCATATGTGAACTTAGTTTCTGACCTCAGATATATAGACTATGGATACCTGTTAAAGTCCAATATTCATTTCTTCTGCCTTAAAAAACATTTATATTTTGGGTGCAGCAGGTGGGGGGCAGGTGTGACATCAACTTCACCGAAGTTGAATCTATATTTATTTCATACAGAGCCATAGATTGCTTAAATTTATGCTTAAACTAAGGTTATTATTATCTACTCTTGTAAACCGTACTTTTGCTTTGCATGAAATGTAGTTTTATGAGTATTTATGAGTCACCATGATGTAGGATACCATAGATCCCAGGACAATAAACCTTGTTAGCATTTGTCTCACATTAACCCTTGACCTGCTGAATATTCCTATATGCCACACCCACTACTGATTATCAACCAATCAGATTACTTGATGCAAATTATTGCAACAAATTAATAAATTGAATGACAAACAATGTAGATCTTGATCAGATGGCTTCTTCAGAAGCCATCTGATCTGGATCTTCATTGTTTGAAAGATAAGACATATCCGGGATCAGCAGGACAAGGGTTAACTCTAGAGTACCTGTAAGATTAGGTCACAGTGATCTGCTTTTGCCACAATGCATATACCATTTTACAGTTATAAAAGCAGACAGTTTTAACCCATGCTTTAATTATAGGGAATAGGGAAACAAAATATATTGTAATACATAACTAGATTCTGATTTTTAGAGTATTATCTCGTCGCAAAAATTCTTTGTCTATTAAATTGAATAAAAAAATATTATTATTATTTTTTGAGTTCCATATAGGCATTTCCAACACTTATAATGCCTAGGTTTATCAAAACGTTGACTTAATGTAGCACTCAATTGGTTGCCTATAGAAACAGAGAAGACAAAGAACATAGAAAGTAGAAGTAAAACAAAGATCAGGAATTGATACAATTGACTTACTCCATCCATAAAAGACACCAAAGGGAAAGAAATACAAACATTAAGCGACCAGACCATAATGGAAACCTAAACAAAGGAAGGCCATATGGACAGTTACTTTCCCACAAAATGGCCATATGGCCATCCAAAATTAAAAGACACAAGTGATACACACAGTAAGTAACAAGAAGTCTTGGTTCTGCCTCGACTTCGTTCTGCCAGATTTCGTTCATAGAATTATGAACAACATCGAGTCACTAGCAACATTTAAGTGAACCCCTAAGTTCACTTTAACTTTGTTGGTGACCCGATATTGTTCATAATTCAATTAATGTTAACCATAACAACTTATTACATATACAATGTACAGTTGAACTTCGATAACTCGAATACCTTGGGACCATGAAAATCTGTTCGAAATAGTGGCAGTTCAAACTACTGAGAGTAAATCATATCACAAGACCATAACACATAATTTGTATAAGTGAGTGGATATCGGTTTGATCTACAATAAAATAAAGAAATGTTATATGTACTCATTAGAATAGCATAATTGAGGCGATTCTAATGAGTACACACAACATTTCCTTTCAAGATAAATATTGGAAAAAAGCTTCATAAATTATCCTTCATATCTAGAACAATGAGATAAATTCTCTAGGGACTAAAGAAAAAGTTCGAATTAGCGTGGTAAACGAGCAATCCATCTTCGAATTGTCGAAGTTTCACTGTAAAAACATTATCTTCAATCCATTCTATGGCGAAAAAATCTTCTTTAAGGACTAAAATTGAAATAAGAAAAAAAAATGCACACTATTTTTATACCCCCCGCATATGAAGTATGCTATGGGGGTATATAGTTTTCGTCCTGCCGTTCATCCGTCCATCCGCCCTTCCTTCCGTGTGTCCGTCTTTCCGTCTGTCCGTCCATCCGTCCGTTAACATTTTGGTTAAAGTTTTGCATCAAAGTTTTTAGGAGATGGTATCTTCTTAACCGTTTGATAGATTTAGTTACACTGAAGTTACATACTGGTCTTTAGATTTCATTGATGCATGTCCTACCCCCACAGTGACCTTGAGCTCAAGGACACATACTTTGAAATTTTACATTTGGTTAAAGTTTTATGGCAAAGTTTATAGATGCCCGTATGTTCTAAACTCTAAGACAAATTCAGTTGATACGTGCATCACTGTGCCAGTTTCAACATTTCGTGATGTATGTCCCTTCCCCCACCCAGGGTGACCTTTACCTCAAGGTCACGGACTTAGAAATTTTACATTTGGTTAAAGTTTTATGACAAAGTTTATAGATGCCTGTATGTTCTAAACTCTGACAAATTCAATTGATACTTGCATCGATGTTGCATACCAGTCCAAAGGTTTCATTGATGCATAACCCACCCTGGTGCTTCAGTAACATTGATACCCCGACTCCTTCTGTAACTGATGCCCTCACTCCCTTGGTCCATTTAGAAATTTTATGTTTAGTTTAGCTTTTACAAGCACATTTATATATTCTTATAGCTTCTTGACATCTTCATTCATATTACATACAAGCTTGAAAGCTATATCAGAGTATGGCCCTGGCCGGGGGTATACGTGACCCACTGGTCGCTTTCTCTAGTCATTTTTATATCAGAACAGCGTTGTTCGCGCCAATTAGAGTGAACCATAGTTTAATTTGACGTTACTGACATCACCTTGGGTCAGGGTATTCTCTGAAGTATGAACAACATTGTATCTCAGTAAACATCTATGGGGGTATTCTGTATGTGCTGATAATACATGTATAAACGTTTGCACTAGAGCTGTATTTCATTTTCAGATATATTTCAAAAGGCTCAGCAATAACAAAAGAAATGAATTTACAAACTGCTCTATATTGAAATATGGGGAGACATTTCATACCTGTAATATCTCGTCTGTTATCCTCCTCTGGGGAATATGAACGTCTGTGGAAGCTTTTCAGTTTTTACGCAGCAATTTCTCTGTTACACTTCACTTCAGCTTTTATGAGGAATGTGGAAAAACAATACTAGAAACCCTCACTGTTCAGCATGGTAGTCATATAGCCGAAGATGATAACAAACCGAAGCCAAACTACACTGACCTGAGCTTGGAAAAGCCATCTGCAGCATGGGGTGGTCTCTGCCCAGCTGACCTTGCCTTACTCGGAAACTTTAAGGTATATTTAAGTATCTTTCGAGTTCATTTAAATGTTTTTATGTGTAACACTGTGTAAAATGCACGCAGAATTACACATACACAACGATAACTATATATTGACTTTCACAGAAAAAATGACTTTTGCTTCCTAGGGAACTTGCATAACATTACGAAGTCCATTATAAGGAATACTTGCTAAATCTGCTTTTGTAGAACAAATTATAAGTCCCCACTCCCAAACAATTTGAGAGGAACATTTTTAGATCACTAGTGCCAAAGACTCTTAGGGGGTTTAGGATAGACAGTGATCCTTCATCAACTCTCGTCCTCATTGTTGCTAACACTTTCAAATGACTTGATAAGACGCATCAGGGTGACATGGAGATTTAGATTTGCTAAAGCCTTTCCATTCAAATGACCACAATGGCCGCCATGGCGACCTTCTTGAAATTCTTCGGAAGACATCTTCCAGACCAAAGGTTGAATTCAACTGAAACTTAATGGGAGGCATCAGGATGACATGAAAATTCAGATTTGCTATAAACGTTCCATTCCGGTGTCCAAGATGGCAACCATCGCGGCCATCTTGAAATTTTTCAGACGAAGTCTTTCCCGGACCAAAGTTGGAATTGTGCTGAAACTTGAATGGAGGCATTGGAGTGACATGGAGATTCACATTTGCTAAAATCGTTCCGATCCAATATCCACTCTACAAACGACACCTCCTCCTGAACCAAAGGTCAAATTGAGCTGAAACTTGATGGGAGGCATCGACGTGACATGGAGATTCAGATTTGCTAACATTGTGTCCGTTCTGGTATCCAAGATGGCAGCCATCTTGAAATTCTAGGAATGTCATCTCCTCCCAGATTCAGAATTGCTAAAGGCAATGTGATCTGATAGACAAAATGGCCACCAAGGTGCAATGTAATATATGATCAGCCTCATCAAGGTGAGCGATTCTGGCGCACTTGGGCCTCTAGTATTTTTTTTGTTTCGGATAGCCAATTGGCCATTTTGTGGGAAAGTAACTATCCTTTTGGCTTTCCACTATTTATGTTTCCATTCGGGTCTTCTTAGTTTAGTTTCTTCATGTTTGTGTTTCTTTCCCTTTGGGGTCTCTGATGGGAACTGTGGTTTAATTGTATCGATTCCTGATCACTGCCTTCACTTCTACTTTGCCATACAATATTAGGGACTTTGGCCCTACCAAGTTTGTTCAAATATTGATTTTTGTTGACCTTGAAATATTTTGCATCAAGGTCAAATTTGGTCCCTAAGACATTCGTATGCAGAAAAAAGAGTATAATTGTGTATTTTTCTGTTTCTGTTTGTAGCCTACGGCATCTAATTTGGTATTTCCAATCAGCCTATGGAAGTTTTTCAGTTACATTTGTTTGATTTGATGTTTATTGTCACCATCAACACCATTTAGGTCATATTTGAGGCGTTGCTTACAATTTTGTGGGACTTTTACTCAACATTGAGATGAAATAACATCTCAATCCCAGCAGCCCAATCTATTTCTCCAAGCCCCGATGGATGGGGGCAAGTATTCAGTTGCAAAGGAAAAGGTCTTTTACTGATGTTTTGTCCTGGATGGCTCAGATTCAGTATTTTTAATCTTCTCCACTAAAATTGCTGCGCAGATTGAAGCAAAATTACATGGGAGGCGTCTATGGGATGAGGCAATGAACATTGAATCGTGGGATTGGAGTGACATATCCAAGATGACCACCATGCCCATATTTGGAAATCTTTGCAGGAACCAAATGGCTATTGACCTTGAGTCGTGGTATGCAGCAATGGGGACTCAAAAATGGTGTAACAGTGGATATTTCTTAATTTATTTTAGCCTATGACATAAGATTTGATATTTGGGGTCAGGGGTACGGAAGTTTAACCATTCTTAAGGTCAGGGTTATTTACTGACTTGCATCCTAGATGGCTAAGATTCGATATTTTTATCTTCTACACTAAAATTTCTGGGCTGATTTAAACATAATTGTTTTGGAGCCTCTTTTGGTTGAGGCAATCAACATTTATTTGTGGAATCGCAGTCACGTAGCCAAGATTATTTTTTTTTTTGGTTTTGGTTTTAAGGCCCTTTCAAGATTATTTCTCTCATATCGAGCCGATCATTAATCAGAGGTGGGCGAAAACCGGAGTACCCGGAGAAGAACCACCTGACCTTCCATTGCAGAACTTGGCTTCTCACATGTGACATGAGCGAGGCTCAAACCACAGCGGTGAGAGACCTAATGATCAAGAGTCAGCACTCTTAACCACTAGGCCACGGAGGCCCTTCACATAGCCAAGATGGTTGTAATGATACCCATATTGTAAAAAACACTTTGTTTGTAAATCTTCTTCTCAGGAACCAAATGGCCAAATGGCCAATGCTGTTGAAAATGGGTATTGGGCATTGAGGACTCTTGCCCTAATCAAGTTTGTTCAAATCGTGACCTTAGTTAACCATATCCTATTTTACGTCGAGATCAATTTTGATCACTTAGACCATTGCTCGTGGGGGATTCTGCCCATCTGCTCTAGGAGAAATAGATGTGGCCGTATGGTGCTTCCTCACAGATCTTAAGGTGACCACACATGAGTACTGGTAAACCACTTTGAAGGTCTGTGCCTGTCCAGGCAAAATGCTGCGAGGAGTACCACCATATTGTTTTGTTTGGGTGGCAGGGTTTGAGATGTCATTTCATCTCAATGTCGTGTAAAGGTTTCACAGACTTGGATGCAACATCTAAAAAAATGGGTAAATAGTATTTATGAAAATGCCTATCTTTTTACCATGTCATCTCCGTAGCCTCTTAAGTTTAATTCACCATATTTGCATTATTTGCTGGCTCCCAGCTTGCACATTGTCAATATTGGAAAAACAGGTAACCAGACCCCCCTGATCTTTCAAGGTCAGGGGGGTCTGGTTACCTGTTTTCCCAACTCTGATAACCTTCCGACTAGGAACCAGCAGATAATGCAAATAAGGTGAATAGAATCTTCCGGAAACTAACATACAAGCCAGCGAGGTCGGCCTATCTGTCCTAGAGATACACCCCCTTGATTGCTGAAAATTCCTATTTTTGACCTTGTCATCACAGTTGCCCCTTCAGTTTTCATTAGATCTTTTTGAAACTTACATGTAAGTAAGTTGCGGATAAAGCCTCAGCTGAGTTTAAAAAGTGGTGATGTCTGCCTATATTTTAGAGAGTAATGTCCTCCTTGATTTCAGAAAAGGCCCATTTTTAGCTCGTCTGTTTTTTGAAAAAAAACTTTCGAGCTATTGTCATCACTCCGGCGTCTGCGTAGTCGTCCTGCTTCGTCTTGCGTCGTCCTGCGTCGTTCCAAAAAAACTTAACCTTGGCTATAACTTAAAAAGTATTAGACCTAGCCTCATGAAACTTCATACACACACTTATCATCACAAGAGCTACATTTTGACCAAGGACCATAACAACATTGTTGATTTTGGCTGAATTATCTCCCCTTTTCCAATTTTTTTCTGAAACACATTTTTTGCTCTCATTTTAATACTATTCACAACAGAGCCTTCAAACTTCACATGAATGTTCCTTGGGACAAGACCTTTTCAGTGATACCACACTTTTTGATCTGTGACCTTGACCTTTGAACTTTGACCTATTTTTCGAAAATTTAACCGAAAACCTTAACCTTGACCATATTTCCAAAAGTATTTGGCCTACCTTCATGAAACTTCATACACATACTCACCATCACAAGAGCTACATTCCCTACAAGTTTTATAACTCCATCTTGCAATTTGATTGAATTATCTCCCCCTTTCTCTCCGTTTTTTTTAAATTGTTTTTGTCTCTTATTTCAATACTATTCACAACAGAGCCTTCCAACTTCACATGAATGTTCCTTGGGACAAGACCTTTTCAGTCATACCACGCTTTTTGACCTGTGACCTTGACCTTTGAACTTTGACCTATTTTTCGAAAAATTAACCAAAAAACTTAACCTTGACCATATTTCCAAAAGTATTTGGCCTACCTTCATGAAACTTCATACACATACTCACCATCACAAGAGCTACATTCCCTACAAGTTTTATAACTCCATCTTGCAATTTGATTTGACTTAGAACTTTTGTTTTCTAATAGAAACTGCAGACGAGCGTTGGCACCCGCTTGCGGTGCTCTTGTTGACTTTGTTATCACTGTAGCCCCTTCAGTTTCTATCGGATCTTCTAGAAATTGGCATGTTAAGTAAGTCAGGGGAGTTCGAAAACTGATGATGTCAGTCTATTTATCATAGAGTTACATCCCTTTGATTGCAGAAAATACCTATTTGTGACCTTTCCATCACCGTTACTCCTTCAGTTTTCATCCGATTTTCTTGAACTTACAAACAAGTAAGTCAGGGCCGAAAACATAAAAATAATAAACATAAGGTCAGATTATTCTAGATTCATGTGAACACTATAGAGGCTACGTTTTTATACGCCCGTTTTGAAAAAAAAACGTCATATTATGTTGTGTGGTGGGCGTCCATCGGCCCATCCGTCCGTCTGTCCGTCCTTCAACTTTTTCGTTTCCAGATAACTGCTCCTACAGTTTTCATCCGATTAACCTGAAACTTTGTAGATAGAAAGAGTATGAGGTGGACATGTGCATAAGGTTTCAAGGTTAACAATACACCTAATATTAATAGAGTTATGCCCCTTGGAAAATTGCAGTAAACATTTTCATTTCCGGATAACTCCTCCTATAAATAGCAAGACTGTGATGCGGAGATATGTGTAAAGTTTCAAGTTTAACCGCACACCAAATATATAGACTTCTGACCAGCTTGTGATCACCATATCTCCAGTACCCTTGGTACTTTGTACAGAAATACATGAGGTTAAGCAGGCATGTCATGGGCAAGAACCACAATTCTATGTTCCCTAAGGCAGGTACAAACGATAGCTCCGCCTAGTCAATCTTATCTGCGACTACTATACCACGAAAATACTACAGTGGTATTTTAGCTCACCTGGGCTGAAGGCTCCAGGGGAGCTTATAGTATAGTGGGTCCTCCGTTGTCCGTCGTCGGTCCGTCGTCCATGCTTCCACACTTTTGAACAGCTATATTTCTGCAGCCTGTAGGCTGATCTCAATCATTTCTCATCTGTAGCTTGTCTCTGTTTGGGCATTGATGACATAAGTTTTTTTTCGAAATCACATGAAAACTTTGGTTGCTATGGCAATCACAGCTTCCAATAGACTTACAATGGGAAAATGCTTGTCATCACCGTAGCCCCTTCAGTTTTTATCGGATCTTTCTGAAACTCATATGTAAGGTGGTTGGGGATAAAATCTCGGATGAGTTCGAAAACCGGCCAAGTTGGCCCATGTTACGTCCCTTTGATTGCTGAAAATGCCGATTTTTGACCTTGTCATCACAGTAGCGCTTTCAGTTTTGATCGGATCTTTCTGAAACTTATATGTAAGGTGGCTTGGGATAAAACCTCGGATGAGTTCGAATACCGGCCAAGTCGCCCTATTTATCATAGAGTTACGTCTCTTTGATTGCTGAAAATGTTGATTTTTTACCTTGTCATCACCGTAGCCCGTTCAGTTTTAGTCGGATCATTCTGAAACTTATATGTAAGGTGGCTGGGGATAAAATCTCAGATGAATTTGAAAACCAGCCGAGTCAGCCCATTTATCATAGAGCTATGTCCCTTTGATGGCTTAAAATGTCCATTTTTGACCTTGTCATCACCGTAGCCGGTGGTCCAGGTCTTCAATATTTGGTGTGAAGCTTCATCTAGTGGACCTCTACCAAGATTGTCAAATTATAGCCCTGGGGCCATAAATGGCCCCGCGCCGGGGCCCACCAGTTTAACATAGACTTATATGGAGAAAACCTTTAAAAATCTTCTTGTCTGAAACCAGAAGGCCCAGGTCTTTGATATTTGGTATGAAGCTTCATCTAGTGGACCTCTACCAAGATTGTTCAAAATGTAGTCCTGGGGCGAAAAATGGCCCCGCGCCAGGGCCCACTGGTTTCACATAGGTGTATATAGGGAAAACCTTTAAACATCTTCTTGTCTGAAACCAGAAGGCTCAGGTCTTTGATATTTGGCATGAAGCTTCATCTAGTAGACATCTTCCAAGATTGTTCAAAATATAGTCCCGGGGCCAAAAATGCCCCCTTGCCGGGGCAAACTGGTTTCACATAGACGTATATAGGGTAAACCTTTAAAAATCTTCTTGACTGAAACCGGAAGGCCAGGGTCTTTGATATTTGGCATGAAGCTTCATCTAATGAACCTCTACCAAGATTTTTCCAAGTAAAGTCCTGAGGCCAACAATGCCCCCGCGCCGGGGCCAACTGGTTTCACATAGGCGTGTACAGAATTAACCTTTAAAAATCTTCTTGTCAGAAACCAGAAGGCCCAGGTCTTTGATATTTGGTATGGAGCTTCATCTAATGGACCTCTACCAAGATTGTTCAAATAATAGCCTTGGGGCCAAAAATGTCCCTGTGCCAGGACCCACTAGTTATACCCCCGGCGTATGCCATGGGGGTATATAGTTATTGTCTTTTCCGTCTGTCTATCTGTCTGTCCGTAAACAATTATTTTGTGTCAAAGATATCTCAGGAACTGCTTCACATAGAAACTTGAAATTTTGCACACATGATCAGTATGACTACTTGTATTGTGGGAAAGAAAATAAGGGTCAAGGGGTCAGGCCTTTTAGAGTTATTTCCCTTTGTAGTTCGGCACTGGCCGGGGGTATACGTGCCCCACTGGGCACTTTTGTCTAGTTTTACATAGGCTTATATAGGAAAAACCTTTAAAAATCTTCTTGTCTGAAACCTGAAGGCCCAGGTCTTTGATGTTTCACGTGAACCTTCATCTAGTGGACCTCTACTGATATCGTTCAAATTATAGCCCTGGCACGCAAAATGCCCCCACACCAGAGCCCACTAGTTTTGTATGGGCTTATATAGGGAAAACCTTTAAAAATCTTCTTTTCTGAAACCAGAAGGCCCAGGTCTTTGATATTTGGTATGAAGCTTCATCTAATGGACCTCTACCAAGATTGTTCAAATTGTAGCCTTGGGGCCAAAAATGCCCCCGCCGGGACACACTGGTTTTACAAAGGGGCTTATATAGGAAGAACCTTTAAAAATCTTCTTGTCTGGCACCAGAAGGCCCAGGTCTTTGATATTTGGCATGAAGCGTCATCTAGTGGACCTCAACTGAGATTATTCAAATAATAATCTGGTGCCAAAAATGTCCATGTGCCAGGGCCCAGTGGTTTTACATAGGCTTACATAGGGAAGACCTTTAAAAATCTTAGAGACACTGATTCTCTAGTGAACGATTCAGGGCCCTCTGGGCCCTCTTGTTTTTGAATATGTCATCACCAGAGCCCCTTCAGTGTATATAGGATCTTCTTAGCAAGTCAGGAATAAAAGCTTGAATGAGTTTGAAAACCGGTGAGGTCAGCCTATTTATCATAGAGTTACATTCTACTTGATTTGCAGAAAATGCTTACCCTGTCATCACCTTGTCCTCCCATAAATCCTTCAGTAAAGGTTGACACTTCCTGAAACTTTGAATCTGTTAGCTCAGGTGAGCTATACAGGACCATTTTGGTCCTCTTGTTTAGTTATCTCCCCTGACAGTATAATCTTTTGATGACCATAACTGCAATACTTTTGTGATATATTGCTGGTTTAATTCTGGTGCACTTTCTATTGGTGAACAATCTTCTGAAGGCCATTTTGGCTTTTGGTTGGGGGATTTGCCATCTCTTATTATAGCTATTTTTGTACCGGAAACCCCAAAATGGGTAGTTGGCAAACAGTGCAGGCCCAGATCACACGCTGAAGAATGTTGCGTCTGATATGGGCATGCTCTATTTGCAAAACTTTCAGCCAGCTTTCAAATAGATTTTGAAGACGACACAGCCTGGCACCTCTTAATTTTGTAATGGACTCCTGCTATATATAAGGAGGATGATTCCATTTCTGTGTAAACATTTTGGTTTCGGATAACTCCTCCTACATTTTAGATTTGATTATGTTGAAACTTTACATACAGTAAGACCATGATATGGATCAGTGCGTATTATTTTGAGGTTACAGTTAGCCAAATATTACCAGAGTTATACCCCTTTAACAGATTTTTCTAAACAACGTTTCCTGATATCTCATCTTACATTTCACATCTGATGAAGTTGAAATTTTACATATGGTATTAAAGACAATGATGTGGAACAGTGCATTTTTATGTCCCCGGTAGCGCTAGTGGGGAAATATTGTTTTTGCCCTGTCTGTTTGTTGGTTTGTACATGGACAACTTTAACGTTGATCATAACTTTTGAACTGTTTGAGATAGAGCATTCATATTTGGCCTGAAGGTTCCTTGTGACAAGCGCTTCACATTCATGCAAAAGAATTTGACCTCTGACCTTGACCTTGACCTTTGAGCTAATTAAAAGAAAAAAAAATAACATTGGTCATTACTTATGAACAACTTGAGACAAAGCCTTCATATTTGGCATGTATGTTCCTTGCAACAAAAGCTTTACATTCATGCAAAAATTTTTGACCTGTGACCTTGACCTTGATCTTTGACCTACTTAATATAAAAAAATATAATTTTGGTCATAACTTTAACGGTTCGAGTTAGAGCCTTCATATTTTGCATGTAGGTTCCTTGTGACAAGAGGTTTACATTCAGACAGAATATTTTGACCTGTGACCTTGACCTTTGACCTACATAAAAGGAAAAGTTACCATTGGTCATAACTTTTGAACTGTTTGAGATACAGCCTTCATATTTAGCACGTAGTTTCCTTGTGACAAGAGCTTTACATTCATGCAAAATATCTTTGATCTTTACCTTGACCTTTGACCTACTAAAAAAATAATCAGTTTGGTCATAACTTTCGAACCATTGGGGATAGAGCCTTCATATTTGGCATGTAGGTTCCATGTGATAAGTTACATTCATGCTAAGTGTTTGAATCATGACCTTGATCTTTGACCTACTTAAAAGAAAAAATAAAATTGTTCATAACTTTTGAACCATTTAAGATATATCCTTTATATTTGACATGTAGGTTCCTTGTGACAAGAGCTTTACATTCATGCAATTTTATTTTACCTGTGACCTTGACCTACTTTAAAGAAAAAATATTATTGTTCATAACTTTTGAACTGTTTAAGATAGAGCTTTCATATTTGGCATGTAAGTTCCTTGTGTCAAGGGCTTCCCACACAAACAAACAATCTTGACCTGTGACCTTGACCCTGAACTGTTAGCAACTTTGAATAAAAAATGACCATGCCCGGGGACATGTTCGTGTTTCACAAACACATCTTGTTTTATGTTACAGTCAGCCAGATATTACCAGAGTTATTCCCCTTTCACAGATTTTTCCAAACATATTTTGTTTCTGGATAATGCCTCCCACATCTGATGAAGCTGAAACTTTACGAATAGTGAGACTGTGATGTGGGCAGCGCATATTTTTTCAAGGTTACAGTCCACCATTAATTGCCAGAGTTATGCCTTTAGTATTTTGAGGTTATGGTCCACCAAATATTATTGACCATGAAAATTTGTTGGAGACAGGTATTTTGAGCCATTGAGGGTTATTAATAGTGACAGGTAACAATATATGGAGCACATATTGTTCCTTGGTTACATTCAACAAACCAGAACTTGTACAACAGTCAGTATATATATGCTCCATCTTACTAATTGCCACGGGCGTATTATGCCCCGCTTGCGGAGCTCTTGTTGTCATAAGCTTCTCGGAACTTACAGTATTTGTCATAATTAAATTTCAGCCATTCTCAATATGGCCCTGTTTTTTTCATTTTCCTGTCTTTTCCTGAGTGAACTTTAACATTTCTGCTGTGGGTTGCAGTTATGTGGTTTTATTTGTTTGTATTTTTATAAGCCATGATGCACTGGTTCCTGGTCAGTGCCTCGCGTAACAAGTCGATGAAATGAAAACCCACTAAACCCCACTTTATATAGAGAAACGTGGGATTTTAAGAGGTACACATCTGCTTTATTTTTGCCCCAAAACATAGATCGTGGCTACTCGTTAGTTGAGGCGGTTCTAACAAGCACCCACAATCTATGTTGAAAGCAGACATATGAAGATGCTATGATTTTTACCTAATAATTTTCATTTCTGACACCATGTTTGACACCATTATTTCATATGGACATGTTTTCCTGATGGAATGGTGCCCTAACCTTCAAAGCAGTTTTAATCGACACTTGAACCTACGCTTGTAATTATACTTCTTCATTTTCAGACATTTGTCAGATCCGAAGGCTTTCATAACTATGTTGTCCAGAGATGGAAAAGGAAAAATAAGGTAAAAGATTATTTGTTGGAATGAATTAACTTGTAATCATGTTACGGGTTGCTTCTGCAAATGTAAGGTTGAAATATTATGTGCCCTTTCAAATAACTTGGCTTATTATGTTATCCCTCCGCCCATAAACATGTATATTTCTGATTGACTCCCCCTACAGTTTACATCTGACCAAGCATAGACTAAGACACGGGCAAAGCTATTTGTACCAGGTAGAACCTTCTCATTTAAGAGCTTATATCTTCCAAAGCATATGATGGATTTTGTTCATATTTGGTATGATGATAGATATAGGTGGAAAGTTTTGTTCAGCAATACCCCCACTCATGCCTATAACCTCAAGATCAAGATCACCAACGTAGAAATTTTAATTTTTAAGACTCAGGTTAAGATATTTATACTAGTTAGAACCTGAACTTTTATGATTCATATTTGTACAATGATAGATATATGTCCAAAGATTCATTCAGCAATACCCCCGCCCATAACCTCAAGGTAAAGGTCACAGACTTAGAATTTTTAATGTTAAAGTTTTCAGAGCTAGTATTTTTCAAACCATATGATAGATTTGGTTTATATAAATTTGTTATGATGATAGATACAGGTCCAAAGGTTTATTTGGCAATACCCCCACTCATGCCTATGACTTCAAGGTCATTGTCACACACTTAGAAATTTTTAATGTTGATTTTTTAAGAGTTCATATTTTCCAAACCGTGCGATGGATTGTGTTTATATTTAGTGCTATCATAGATAAAGGTCCAAAGTAATATTCAGCAATAACCCCACCAATGAACATGACCTCAGGTTAAGGTCACAGACATAGAAATTTTCAAATTTAACTACGTTAATAGCTCATATTTTCCAAACTATATAATGCATTTGCTTCATATTTGGTATGAGGATAGTTACAGGTCCAAAATTTTATTCACCTATACCGCCCATCCCTGACCACAAGGTCAAGGTCACAGACTTAGAAATTTTTATGTTATGTCTTTTTAGAGATCATATTTCCTAAACCATTTGATGGATTTGCTTCGTATTTGGAATAATGATTTGTTTGTTTTTTTGATTTGAGGTTTAACGTCCCCATTTTAGAATGATGATAGAAACAGATCAACAGTTTCTTTCAGCCATAACCACGTCTCTGTCCCATGACCTCAAGGTCAAGGTTTCACACTTAGAAATTTGTAATTTAACATTTTTCAGAGCACATATATTCCAAAGTTATATTCAGCAATAACCCCACCAATGAACATGACCTCAGGTTAAGGTCACAGACATAGAAATTTTCAAATTTAACTATGTTAATAGCTCATATTTTCCAAACTATATAATGCATTTGCTTCATATTTGGTATGAGGATAGTTACAGGTCCAAAGTTTTATTCACCTATACCGCCCATCCCTGACCACAAGGTCAAGGTCACAGACTTAGAAATTTTTATGTTATGTCTTTTTAGAGATCATATTTCCTAAACCATTTGATGGATTTGCTTCGTATTTGGAATGATGATTTGTTTGTTTTTTTATTTGAGGTTTAACGTCCCCATTTCAGAATGAGGATAGAAACAGATCAACAGTTTCTTTCAGCCATAACCACGTCTCTGTCCCATGACCTCAAGGTCAAGGTTTCACACTTAGAAATTTGTAATTTAACATTTTTAAGAGCACATATATTCCAAACCATTGACAGATTGAGTTCGTATTTGGTACGATGATAGTTGTTTTTCAAAGCTTTAATTAGCAATACCCCAACCTATGCAAATGCCCTCAAGGAAACCTTTTAAGGCGAGTTATGCTGTCCAATGCAGATGTTTTTGTAATAAGAGTCTTTTGGGGTGAGCTGGCCCCTGGGCAGGGGCATCTGTGTCGTATTAACACATTTCTAGTTCGTTTCCAGATAACTTTTCCAATATTTTACATGAAATCAAGCAGAAATTAAATAAATGGATACAACATGATGTGAATCAGTGCATATGTTCAACTCTCCGGCGCCCAGGGGAAGCTAATGGAATAGGTTGTGGTCCGACGTTGTCATCTTCGTCTGCGACTTCAACAGCAACTTAGAAACTGCTTGGCAAATTGAAACCAGATTACACGTCGAGCTCCTTGGGGGACGAGGAAAAGTTTGCTCGTCAAAACTAAGTCACATGACTGTTGGTTGACCTATTTTACATAAAGGTAAAATTGGGTCACTTAGGCATTTATATAGGAAAATTTAAAGGCAAACCAGTGGATTTTTTAGATTCTGTTTAACATACGGCATCAGAATTGCTATTTGCAATTACCTGAATGTAAGTTTATGAATTGCAAAGGTCAAGGTCATTGGCTGACCTTTGACATTAGTTCTTGATGTCTGAGAGTCAGTATTTTTATCTTGGACTTGCTGAATGAAAGCGAATTACATGTGGAGTCTCTATCGGATGGGGCATTTGAAAATTTGATTTTTCTCTGTGTCACACAACTGAGAGATGGTCACTATGCTCATATATGATAGAATAAACCCCGAAAAAATCTTCTCTGGAACCAAATAGCTGATGACCTTGAAACTACTTATGCAGTGTAAGGGAATCGAGCCCTGTTAAGAAGAGGTCAAGGTCGCAGACATAGAATTTTCATCATACCTTGAGATTTAATCTGTATTTTTGCTATGATCAAAGCAACTATGAACCTTCGAACTTAACTTAACCCTTGTCCTGCTAATCCCGGATATGCCTTATCTTTTAAACAATGTAGATCCAGATCAGATGGCTTCTGACGAAGCCATCTGATCAGGATCTACATAGTTTGCCTTTCAGATTGTGAATTTGTTGCAATAATTTTCATCAAGTGATCTGATTGGTTGATAATCGGTAGTGGGTGTGGCATATATAAATATTCAGCAGGACAAGGGTTAATGATTCTGCTTGACATGCTTACTCATTTTGACATGCTGACTCAGCATACAGTCAACTTGACCCAGTGACCTTTGCCTTAATTTTCCGCTTCATTGACTTCACAAGATTATACTATAAGCCTCCAGATTCGAGCAGCTGGTTGCTTGAACATTCAAACTTTACAAAGTAGTTCTTGTTGACATGCCAACTCGGCACACACCTTGACCCCATAACCTTGACCTATATTCCATGCTCCATTGTCTTTATCAAATTATGCCATTTCCCAAGTGATGTCGGAAATTATAGGTGCGGGAAGATTTCAACTGTATTAAATATTTCTTTGTGACATGCTGACTCAGCATACGCCTTGACCACGTGACCTTGAACTATCTTTCATGCACCATTGACTGTCAGTTTTTACATTAACTCCTGTGATCTCTGCAACTATAGATGGTAGAACATTCAAACTTTACAAAATGTTTATTCATGACATGCCGACTTTGCATACACCTTGACCTCTTAACCTTGCCCTATATTTCAAGCTACATTGACTTTGTCAGATTACGCCATAACCCTTGGGATCGCAGCAACTGTAGTGGCTAGAACCTTCATATTTCATGCATAATGTTTCTACTTGACATTTTGACTCGGCATACACCTCGACCAACTGACCTAACCGAAATTTAATGATTCACTGACTTTGTCCGATTGCAACATAACCTTTGCTACCCCACCAACTGCAGTTGCTAGAACATTCAGACTTCATTAATTAGGGACCCGCATTATTTTTGTGGGTGCCCTATAATTTTGCGGGGGCTCTGAAGTAATCACCCTGTCCATCTGTTCTTCCTTCAATCCACAATTTTAGCTTACCAGAGCCGAAGGCTCTGGGGAGCTTATAATATAGGCAGTGATCCGTCGTCTGTCATCCACAACCGCCTCCGTGTCCGCGTCGGCATCAACATTTTCAAATGACTTCTCCTCCAAAACTGCTGGGCCGATTGAAGTCAAATTTCATGTGAAGCATCCATGGGATGGGGGAACAAAAGTTTGCTCGCAGGGTCCAGGTCACATAACCAAGCTGGCCTCCATGCCCATATAAGTTAAAAACCCTTAAGAAATCTTCTTCTCCTGAACCAGTGGGCAGATTGTAATGAAACTTGGTTTGTAGCATAGGGGACTCGGGCCAATCATAGTTTGTTAAAATGATGACCCTCTGATGACCTTGACCCATTTCACGCCAATGTCAAATTTGGTTACATAGACTTTTGTATGGGAAATAGTCAAAACAGCATAATTTTTAGCTCACCAGAGGCTCTGGGGCAGCTTAGTATAGGCATTGGTCCGTCGTCCGTTGTCGTCTTTGCCGTCAACATTTTCAAACAGCATCTCTGAAATTACTTGGCCAATTAAAACCAAATTTCATTAGGAGCATCTGTGGGAAAGGGGGAATGAAGGTTTGTTTGTGAGGACTGGGTCACATGACCAATATGGCTGCCATGCCCATATATGGTAAAATAGAAGTAGAGACAATGATCAGGAATCGATACAATCAACCCATAGCCCCCATCAGAGACACCAAAGGGAAAGAAACACAAACATGCAACAACAGACCTAATGGAAACACTAACAGCAGAAAGCAAAAAGGACAGTTACTTTCCAACAAAATGGCCAATAGGCTATCCAAAATAAAATAACACAAGTGACATAAACACCTAAAGACAAACCATAACAAAAATAAATCGCGACTGAATAACCGCCTTGGAACGGTCAGCAGAAACGAATTCCACTTGGGGGCTTAAATCGATCTTATGTGGCCACAATCCTCACCCTCATTGCCATCGCGATTTAGACAAATAATTTGTTCAGTCTGCATGAAGACCTCTTAACTCATCAGTGCAACATCTCCGTGAACACAAATAATCAAACAACCACAGAGGTGAAACAACGGTGAGGACTCGACAGCAAGAAACCACTGAAATGCTGGAGCAAAAGAAAATCAACAGTTAGACCCCGATTTAAAAATCTTTAAAAATCTTCTTCTCAAGAACCGAATGGCAAATGTTTTTGAAACTTGGTATGCAGCATCGGGGACTCGGGGGCCCTACCAAGTTTGGTCAAATGATGCCCTTTGGTTGACCTGACCTGTTTTACATCAAGGTCAAATATTGTCACATAGACATTTGTATTAAAAAAGGCAAAACAGTGGATTTTTCTGATTGCATGGTAGCTAGTGGCATCAGAAATGATATTTTGCACTCACTCAGCTGAATGGAATTTTGTCAGTTCTGAAGGTCAATGTCATTTACTGACCTTTTGTTCTTTTGCTGAGTCGATTAACCAAATAACATGTGGAGCCTCTGTGGGAAGGGGGAACGGAATTTGTTCATAAGGACTTGGTGACATGTCCAATATGGCCACCATGCCCATATATGGTAAAAACCTTTAAAAAATTTCTTCTCAAGAACCGAATGACCAATGTTCTTGAAACTTGGTATGCAGCATCGGGGACGCAGGCCCTAACAAATTTGTTCAAATTATGACCTTTGGTTTACCTTCACCTATTTTACGTCAAGGTCAATTATGGTCACTTAGACATTTGTATGGAAAAAAGGCATAACAGTGGATTTTTTTTTCAGAAATGGCATCAGAAATGAAATTTGCACTCAGCTGAATGGAATTTTGTCAGTTCCAAAGGTCAATGTCATTTACTGAGGCTCAAATTCAGTATATTTTCATTTTCTTCTTAACTTGAACTGCTGCGTCGATTGAAACCAAATTACATGTTGAGCCTGTATGGGAAGGGGAAATGAAAGTTTGTTTGTAAGGACTGGGTCACATGACCAATATGGCCGACATGCCCATATATGGTAAAAACCTTTAAAAATCTTTTTCTCATGAACCAAATATGGTCACTTAGATATTTCAAAAAATGGTATTTTTTATCTTCTTCTCAACTTAAACTGCTGCGTCGATTGAAACCAAATTACATATGGAGCTTCTATGGGAAGGGGAAACGAAATTTGTTTGTGAGGACTGGGTCACAAGACCAATATGGGCGCCATGCCCATATATGGTAAAAACCTTTAAAAATCTTTTTCTCAGGAACCAAATATGGTCACTTAGACATTTGTATGGAAAAAAGCAAAACAGTGGATGTTTCAAAAAATGGTATTTTTATCTTCTTCACAACTTAAACTGCTGCGTCGATTGAAACCAAATTACATGTGGAGCTTCTATGGGAAGGGGAAACGAAAGTTTGTTTGTAAGTATTGGGTCACATGATTAATATGGCCACCATGCCCATATATGGTAAAAACCTTTAAAAATCTTTTTTTCTCAGGAACCAAATATGGTCACTTAGATATTTGTATGGAAAAAAAGGCAAAACAGTGGATTTTTCAGAACAATTTAAGTTAAAAACCAAATGGCCGATAACCTTGAAACTTGGTATGCAGCATCGGTGTCTCTGGCCCTACCAAGTGTGTTCAAATGATAACCTTTGATTGACCTTGACCTTTTTTACCTCAAGGTTAAATATGGTCACTTAGACATATGTATGGAAAAAGGACAAAACAGTGGATTTTTCTGATTGCATGGTAACCTGTGGCATCATAAATTATATTTGCAATCAGCTGAATGGAAATGTTTCAACTCCAAAGGTCAAGGTCATTTGCCGACCTTTGTCCTGGATGGCTCAGATACAGTATTTTAATCTTCTTCTCTACTCAAACTGCTAGGTTGATTGAAACAAAATTACATGTGGAGCTTCTATGGGAAGGGGCAATGAAAGTTTATTCGTAAGGACTGGGTCACATGATCAATATGGCTGCCATGCCCATATAGAGTAAAAACCTTTAAAAATCTTCTCAGGAGCCATATGGCCGATGACCTTGAAACTTGGTATGCAGCATCGGGGGCTCGGACACTACCAAATTTGTTCAAATGATGACCTTCGATTGACCTTGACCTGTTTTTACATCATGGTCACATTTGGTCACTTAGGCAATCGTATAGAAAAAAAGGCAAGACAGCGGATTTTACTGATTGCATGACCAAGGTGGGCACCATGCCTGTATATGGTATAAACCACATGACCTTTGGTGAGCGTAGTGCCCATGGGCCTCTTGTTCAAGTTTTTCTTAATAACTTACAAACTTCGAACTTTAAATATAAGGCCTAAACAACAACACACAATTTTTGGCAAGTTAGATAATTCTAGCCACAATATTGTTAGCATTATGGCCCTTTAAAAAATCAAAATTACAATATTTTTCATCTTTTTTTGGGAGGGTGGGGGTGTCATAATTTGAAAATTGTAATAGATATTCAAATGAAACTTGCGGTAGTTTTTAACAGTGACAATACGCACATGTGTAGCAAAGGTCAACAACTCTAGCTTTAACTGTCCTTTTGGCTGTCGGCTATTGATGTTTCCATTAGGGTCTGTTATTTCATGTTTGTAATTCTTTCTGTTTGGGGTCTCTGATGGGAGCTGTCAGTTGATTGTATCGATTCCTGATCATTGCCTCCACTTTTTAAAAAAATGTGACTTATGCCCCTTTATCAATCAGTCTGTTTGTCCACCTGTTTCATATTTTTTCTTAATAACTTACATATCGATAGATACATCATCTTAAAACTTTAAAAATAATGTCACAACAATACACAATTTCATGGCGTCTAGCTATAGTATTGTCAGAGTTTTGCACCTTTGAAGAATACAAAATTTCAGAATTTTCATCTTTTTTAGCTCACCGTCACGTAGTGACGAGGTGAGCTTTTGGGATCACTTTTTGTCCGTCGTCCGTCGTGCGTGCGTGCGTCCGTCCGTGCGTCCGTGCATGCGTAAACAATTTCTTTAAACGACATCTCCTCCTAAACCACTGATCAGATTTTGACCAAACTTCACAGGAATGATCCTTAGGTGGTCCCCTTTCAAAGTTGTTCAAATGGTTCCGGTCCGTTGCACATCTAGGTCACAGGAGCCTAAAATAGATTTTTTTCACCAAAAACTTAAAAAATCTTCTTCTCTGAAACCACAAGGCCCAGGTCTTTGATATTTGGTATGAAGCATCATCTAGTGGACCCCTACCAAGATTGTTCAAATTATAGTGCTGGGGCCAAAAATGCCCCCGCCCTGGGGCCCTTTGGTTTTACATAGGCTTTTATAGGGAAAATCTTTAAAAATCTTCTTCTCTGAAACCAGAAGGCCCAGTTCTTTGATATTTGGTATGAAGCTTCATCTAGTGGACCCCTACCAAGATTGTTCAAATTATAGTGCTGGGGCCAAAAATGCCCCCGCCCCGGGGCCCTTTGGTTTTACATGGGCTTATATAGGGAAAATCTTTAAAAATCTTCTTCTCTGAAACCACAAGGCCCAGGACTTTGATATTTGGTATGAAGCTTCATCTAGTGGACCCCTACCAAGATTGTTCAAATTATAGTGCTGGGGCCAAAAATGCCCCCGCCCTGGGGCCCTTTGGTTTTACATAGGCTTATATAGGGAAAATCTTTAAAAATCTTCTTCTCTGAAACCACAAGGCCCAGGACTTTGATATTTGGTATGAAGCTTCATCTAGTGGACCCCTACCAAGATTGTTCAAATTATAGTGCTGGGTCAAAAAATGCCCCCACCACAGGGCCCTTTGGTTTTACATAGGCTTATATAGGGAAAATCTTTAAAAATCTTCTTCTCTGAAACCACAAGGCCCGGGTCTTTGATATTTGGTATGAAGCTTCATCTAGTGGACCCCTACCAAGATTGTTCAAATTATAGTGCTGGAGCCAAAAATGCCCCCGCCCCGGGGCCCTTTGGTTTTACATAGGCTTATATAGGGAAAATCTTTAAAAATTTTCTTCTCTGAAACCACAAGGCCCAGGACTTTGATATTTGGTATGAAGCTTCATCTAGTGGACCCCTACCAAGATTGTTCAAATGTTTGTGCTGGAACAAAAAATGCCCCTGCCACGGGGCCCTTTGGTTTTACATTGGCTTATATAGGGAAAATCTTTAAAAATCTTCTTCTCTGAAACCACAAGGCCCAGGTCTTTTATATTTGGTATGAAGCTTCATCTAGTGGACCCCTACCAAGATTGTTCAAAATATTGTGCTGGGGCCAAAAATGCCCCCGCCCGGGGCCCTTTGGTTTTACATAGGCTTATATAGGGAAAATCTTTTAAAATCTTCTTCTCTCAAACCACAAGGCCCAGGTCTTTGATATTTGGTATGAAGCTTCATCTAGTGGACCCCTACCAAGATTGTTCAAATTATAGTGCTGGGACAAAAAATGCCCCTGCCACGAGGCCCTTCGGTTTTACATTGGGTATATAGGGAAAATCTTTAAAAATCTTCTTCTCTGAAACCACAAGGCCCAGGTCTTTGATATTTGGTATGAAGCTTCATCTAGTGGACCCCTACCAAGATTGTTCAAATTATAGTGCTGGGGCCAAAAATGCCCCCGCCCCGGGGCCCTTTGGTTTTACATAGGCTTATATAGGGAAAATCTTTAAAAATCTTCTTCTCTGAAACCACAAGGCCAAGGACTTTGATATTTGGTATGAAGCTTCATCTAGTGGACCCCTACCAAGATTGTTCAAATTATAGTGATGGGGCACAAAATGCCCCCGTCCCGGGGCCCTTTGGTTTTACATAGGCTTATATAGGCAAAATCTTTACCGCTAGGCCAAGGTCTTTGATATTTGATGTGTAGCTTCATCTAGTGGACCTTTGCCAAGATTGTTCAAATTATAGCCTTTGTTGATGTTTGGTAAGAAGCTTCACCTTTATGACCTCCCTCAACATTATGCACATATAAAGCCCTGGGGCCAATAATGGCCCTCTCTGGGGCACACTTGTTACACTATGGATCAGGTGAGCGATCCAGGGCCATCATGGCCCTCTTGTTTTGTCATAATTTCAAAACCATTATAGATATTTCAATGATGTTGCTGTTTGATTTGATTTGATTTGAGGTTTAACGTCCCCGTCAACACTGTAAAGGTCATTCTGGAGACGTTGCTTCCAATTTTGTGGGACTTTTACCCCACATTGAGATAAAATGACATCTCAAGCCCTGTCGCCCAATGAAACCAATAGGGTTTATTCGCATGTACGGTCCAGTGAAAATACACACATAAGTAGCAAGAGGCAAAAACTCTAGCTTAAATAAATTTTGTCTTACAGCCCTTTATCGACTTAAAAACTTTTACATCAGCCATGGTTCTAAAACCATGCAATAATTGTTTAAAATAACTAAGGAAACAGTCAGAGTACCGTTTGAGACAGCAACCCCATTGTATTTCTAAACTTTTCTACCAATTTGTCCCCCCACCCCTACACACATGATACACCCCACCCCAATTCAAACATACTATCGCGGGGCTCTTATCCCGACTATGATGGCTCTAGTGTTTCTTCTTGACATTGCAAACCTTGTCTTATATTTCATGCTATGTTGACAGTGTACAATGGCACTTGTGGCCCCCGCCCATAGGGGCTTGAAGAAATATATGAGCTGCATGATGCTTCCACACAGAGCTGAATCTGGCCCGCACACAAGTACTGGTAAACCCCTAAGAGGATATAAGCCTGTCCAGGAACCGCGGTGCGAGGCGGACAATCCATGCTAAGAAACCCTATACCTTTCATTGGGCGACAGGGCTTGAGATGTCATTTCATCTCAATGTCGGGTAAAAGTCCCACAAAATTGGAAGCAACGTCTCCAAAATGACCTTTACAGTGTTGACGGGGACGTTAAACCTCAAATCAAACTAACAAACAAACAAACAATGGCACTTGTAATATAAGACACTATAGTTGCTATGAATTTCAAATTTTATATACCACTAATATTCTTAGCAGGCCTACGTGGCCTAGTGGATAAGAGTGCTGACTCTTAATTATTAGGTCTCTCATCACTGTGGTTCGAGCCTGACTCGGGTCACATGTGAGACGCCAAGTTCTGCTACGGAAGGTCAATTGGTTTTTTCTCCTCGCACGCTGGTTTTTGCCGTTCTCTGCTTAATGGTTGGCTCGATAAGAGTGAAATAATCTTGAATGGGCCGTAAAACAAAAACCAAAAAAAAAAAACAATTTCTTCTTAAAATGCAGACAAAATTAAATACAAACTATCTGTCTACCTATACTACGATTGGTCACATTTGACGATTACTTGCAGGTGTAAATAACATACTTACCAGGTTTGCAGGATGAAAGCCTACACAGCAACCATGTAATTATGGTAGAGATCGTTACCCTGCCCAAACGTTGACTCTCCCTACTCAGGGGACCTGCAGTTTATGGCCTGATCCGAAGGATGGTGCACATTTTTGTCATTCGTCCCTGCAAATGATGCCAGTTGGGCGTCTTCGCACACCGAAATAATCACCGCTGGCGGGGATTAAACCGGACGCCTCTAGCATCAGAGACAATTGCACTAGCCACTGAGCTATCACGCTCTTTGAAATATAAAATGGTTTACATGGCATTCTACAGCTGCTTTAAGCTTATGTATTTTTTTTTCAATAGCTTCAGGCCACATGACCAAGATGGCTGCTAAGCTCAGATTTGGTAAAAACCTTAAAAAATCTTCTTTCACAGAACCACCGGGCCAATTGGTTTGTAACTTTGCACTTGGGAAGTTCCTTATATAGGATGATGAAAACATTCACAAATTTGGTGTCAAAACTTATATAATATCTGTACCAGACATTTTATAACCTCGATGCAACCACATGCAGTACCTCGATGTGTTACTCCTGTTTGTTTGCTGCTACATCATTTAGTAAACTTGCAAAATAATTATGGAACTTTTTCTGCTTCAGGATGGGGCATGTTGTCTCTGTGAGACTCGAGTGAAGTTCTACATACACTGGGTATGTTAAACAACTTCTATTTTTCCCGATTGTATGTCAGTAAATGTGACCTGCAATTTATAGAAAGTGTTGAAATGCTTTTACAGTTTGTTCAGCTATGTAGACTAAAACAGTAGGGCGTCAGAATTTAAAACAGCACAATTCTATTTCTGACCCTTATCATATGACGTCCGGTCTCACCAAGGCGATTCTTCTGAGTAAACACAACAATTCCCTGTGGACTCAGAGGGTTCATCCATCCATGGGCCACTGAAGGTTTACTATAGTTTGTGTAGATGATATTAAGAACATGTGTGTGCAACACCACTTGTAATTGTGTACAAAAATTTTTAGCATACGCGATTCTGACAAAACAATTGTTCAGTTTGCATGAAAAATTGAAGTGAAGGCAATGATCAGGACCGCACCCGCCCCTAGGGGCTTGAAGAAATACATGGGCTGCATGATGCTTCCACGCAGAGCTGAATCCGGCCCGCACACTAGTACTGGTAAATGGCTTAGAGGATCTAAGCATGTCCAGGACCCGCGGTGCGAGGCAGACCGTCCATGCTTATAAAACATGTTGGTTTCATTGGGCAACAGGCCTTGAGGTGTCATTTCATCTCAGTGTCAGGTAAAAGTTCCACAAAATTGGAAGCAACGTCTCCAAAATGACCTTTACAGTGTTGATGGGGACGTTAAACCACAAATCAAACAAACAAACAAACAATGATCAGGAATAGATACAATTAACCAACAGCTCCAATCAGAGACACAAAAGGGAAAGAAACACAAAAAGGAAATAACTAAACCCTAATGGAAACATCAATAGTGGTAAGCCAAAAGGACAGTTACTTTCCCACAAAATGGACATTTGACTATCCAAAACAAAAAAATGAATAAGCACTACACACACTCCAAAATAAACAATAACAAAAATTAAAAGTGACAGAAGAATCGTCTTTTTTAGCTCACCTGAGCACGAAGTGCTCAAGGTGAGTTTTGTGATCTGTCTTTGTCCGTCATGCGTGCGTGCATCCGTCCGTCATTGTTTGCTTTAAACTACTTCTTATCCAAAACTGCTGGACAGATTTTGAAATAATTTCATAGGAATGTTCCTTGGGTGACCCTCTACCAAAATTGCTCAAATCATTCTGCTCGGGTGAACAAGATGGCCGCCAGAGCTAAAAATAGAAAAACCTTTAAACAACCTCTCCTCCTTAACCAGTGCATGGATTTTGAAATAATTTCACAGGACGGTTCCTTTGGTGACTCTCTACCAAAATTGCTCAAACCGTTCCGCTTGAATGGACAAGATGGCTGCAAGAGCTAAAAATAGAAAAAACCTTTAAACGACTTCTTCTCCAGTGGATGGGTTTTAAAACAATTTTACATGAATGTTCCTAAGGTGACCCTCAACCAAAATTTGCTCAAAATGTTCCGTTGGGATGAACAAGATGGCCGCCAGAGCTAAAAATAGAAAAATCTTTAAAAGTCACCTTTTCCTTAACTATTGGATGGATTTCGAAATAACTGCACAAGAATGATCCTTGATAGGCCCTCTACCAAAATTGCTCAAACTGCTCTGCTCGGATGAACAAGATGGCGACCAGGGCTAAAAACAGAAAAAAACATTAAACTACTTCTGGCCCTTAACCTGTGGATAGATTTCGATATAATTTCACAGGAATGTTTCATGGGTGACCCTCTATTAAAATTTTTCAAACAATTCTGCTGAGATGAAAAAGGTGGCTGCTAGAGCTAATAATAAAAAACTTTTAAATAATTTCTGCCTAACCAGTGGATGGATTTCAAATTAATTTCATCATGATAACACACCCGTATGACATAATGCATTTTCAGCTCACCTGAGTCGAAGGCTCCGGGGGAGCTATTGTGATCGGTCACCGTCCGTCGTCATCGTCCTCATCCCTCCGTATGTCCATCCGTCTTTCACAATTTCTTTAAACAACATCTCCTCCTAAACCACTGAACAGATTCTAACCAAACTTTGCAGAAATGATCCTTAGGTGGTCCTCTCTCAAAGTTGTTCAAAGAATTTCATTGCATGCAGAACTCTGGTTGCCATGGCAACAAAAAGGGATAAATAAGAAAAAAATCTTCTTCTCTGAAACCAGAAGGCCTAGGTCTTTGATATTTGGTATGAAGCTTCATCTAGTGGACCTCTACCAAGATTGTTCTAATTATAGCTCTGGGGCCAAAAACGACCCCGCCCCGGGGCCCACTGGTTTTACATAGGCTTATATAGGGAAAACCTTTAAAAATCAGGGTAGCCCTACCCCTAAGCCATATATATTTTTGTTCCCTATGATAAGACGCAATCAGTGACACCAGCATGGGTCCCCCCGGTGGTGCCACAGGCCATGCCCCACCCCTTAACTTCATTAAAAGCCAAATATCTCAGAAACTGATCAGATCCCCAACCCCTCAACCATATATATTCTTGTTCTTTATGATAAGACCCCGCTTCATAATAGGCTATATATCTCAGAAACTATTCAAATCCCCACAACATAATCACATATATTCTTGTTCATTGTTATTAGACACAATCAGTCAGCCCATCGTGTGGGGTCTGCAGGGGCCATTTCTCTCCAATCCACTTCATAAAAGGGCCTCATATCTCAGAAACTGTTCAGCATTAGGTTGCAACAATCTTGGGCTTTTCTGGAATCCACCAAGCCCGAATCCCTCCACTGCTTAAAAGGCCTTACATCTCAGGAGCCATACATATCCCACTGCTAAACCATATATGTCTCTGTTCTTTTTTATAAGACACATTTAGTGACACCAACCAGGGCTCCATTGGGTTCATGCCTCACCCTCTCTACTATATAAAACACCTAATATTTCAGATACAGTCCACATGAGTTCTCATTTGGGAATGGGGTATGTTAGGGAGACTTTATAATTGGTAGATTAAAATCATACCATGTTAAAATACATGTAAGAGGTGAATGGCTGACGATTCGTGCCAGTTGCTCCTCGGTAATGCTCATAATGGTTCATTGTGAAGGTTCATTTTGCAAATTCCTGACTAGTTTCCTCCAATTATATGGATTTCTTCGGAGGGATGTTCACAATGTTTATGTTCCGAGATTTTCGCTGTTTATATACCCTCGGGGCCGGTGAACCGCCCCCCTTATTTGCCGATGTGCACGTATCATGTGTCTTAAGACCTCCCACCGGTCCCCGAGGGCAGGTAACGTTGCTATCCCCAATGCGATTTACCGGCCCCTTTGTCAAAATACATGTCTGCCATTGGGCAGTGCCCATCTGAGCTCCGGTTTATGAAATTTGGCTGTTTGGTTTGTTATATTAAGAGTTTCCATTGACTTATAATGGGGAAAATTGAAAAATGACATTTATGCCTTTTAAGATATTTTGTCGAACTTACATAGAAATGTTCCTTTAATAATGTTCTTTTAGGCCTATTGTTGCCACAGATAATGTTCTTTTAGGCCTATTGGTTGCCACAGATGGGAAATTGTCAGTTGTCATCTGTTGTCCTGCAACAACACATTCAAGCTACATTAGACCGCTAAAGCCACTAGGCTGATTGTGTCCAAATTTTATCTGAAGCATCCTTGGGCGCAGGGCTTCCATAGTTAATTAAAACACTTTGCTGCCAGTCGGCAGTGCCCCCCTGAGCTCTGGTGAGCATAGGCCCATGGGCCTCTTGTTATTCGTTGCCATGGAAACCAAAATGCAAAAAATAGAAAAAAAATCTTAAAAAATCATATCCTCAGAAACCATATGCTCTAGAAAGCTGAGACTTTATGAAAATATTCACCATGTTTGCCTTTACAGGTTTTTTGTTTTTTTTTATGAAATTTGGCCTTTTAGTTTTGTTGCTATGGCAACTTAGAGTTTCCATTGACTTATAATGGGGAAACTTTAAAAAATGGCATTTACTGCCAAGTCATTGCAGATATTTTGACAAAACTTACATAGACATGTCCCTTGAGTAAACTTCTCTCAGCCATATGCTTTCATGTCAACCTAGGGGTTCCCTAGGTTGTGCCGGGGCCATGTCCCGCCCCCTCCACTTCATAAAATGCCTTATATCTCAGAAACCTTACAAATCACAACCCCTTAACCATATATATTCTTGTTCTTGTTGATAAGATGCATTAAGTGACACCAACCTGGGATCCCCCGGGATGTGCCGGGAACATGCCCTGCCCCCTCTATTTTAATGTCAAATATAACTACCCATCACTACAGTTTAAGCCTTTTCACCAGACGCAGGTCTGGGTCAGTCTGACAAAAAAAAATCTAGCCAGAAATGCCACCGGCATGTCCCTTTTTCCGTGACCTCCCTAGTGTCGAGTCCTGATTGGTCGCTGATGTCACATCACCTATCAGACCAATGGGCAGACGATACAGGTCACGTGACCCCGGCATTCGCGCCAGCAATAGACAACGGGTCATATTTCTTTCAGACTCAAGCGTGGTCACAGCTCTTGACAAAGAAACTGGATGGATAAACGGATAAGTGTTTTATTCTTTTTTTGATTTTACACTTACCTTGGGGGTTTCCACAACGTATTTAGGCTTTTTAAGCTTATTGTTTTTTCCGAAATTCTTTTCTTGTGGAATTTATTTCGTGGTTTTCTGCCGACTTTGTACACGTGTATCAATTGTCCGCCATTTTGAATTTTCACTTGGAAGTTTTGTTTATCATGTAACCAACCATTTCTGGTTTTTGATAACCATCACACTTCCTTCTACGTACTATGCCATGGTATGCACACGTATTATTCCTGGTAAATATTCAAATAGAAGTCGGCTTTGTGGAAAATTAAATTGCCAGAAAAGAGGATGGATTTTGTGCGTGTTCCTTTTCCACTTCCGGTATCGGAAGAAGATGTTTTTATTGCTGATAGAACTTTTCAGCATTATTTTAGTTTTGAACATGTGCAGGACCGGTCCTCGTCTGTCACATATAAATCCCACGATGCAGATGGATAATATTCAGGTTCCTTTGCGACCTTTCTGCAGTATCTTCTAAACAGAATCCATCCAATGTGTGTGGGTCACTATTGCCGAATCAAGATGAGCCAGTCTATGTCCCCACCTCCCATTTGGGCCTGGGTTGACTAGGATAGGTTCGTCGACCGCCCTGTAGATGCCCTGCTCATAATTGCGGGGACCCCGGGGTGCGGGGAACCTATGCCCAAATTTTTGCCGAATCCATAATACATACGAATTTCGGTACGGCTCCGGTTCCGGTTTTTTATCCGGTAGCTTTTCCGGACCTTCGGTACTTAGTCTACCTTGGTCATAGGCTTTCCCGCCTCTTATTATGGTAATTTTTGTTATCATAAGTAATTTTCTCCCATTAAGGGTATTATTCCTCGGGATATTTAATATGGGATAGATAGATATTGACTCATCTTTCTTTAACACATTTTGTTAGAGATTCTACGGGGCCTCTCTTCCTTCAGCCAGTTAAAGAGCTCCACACTAGATATGCTGGAGTAGGGTCCTTATTGATCACATTCATTGTGACTTTTGTATCTGTTTTCCTTTTACCCCGGATGGGTGCGCAGCTTACAGGTTCCTTTTTTGGGTTGGTAAGCTGGTTAATGGGGAATCGACTATAGATGATTAGAGTCGATCCTTTCTAATTGGAATTTTGTCCTCAAATTTTTTTTAGGTCATTTCTCCCTATTCGTGGGCTATGTCCATAGATTTAAAGGACTCTTACTGACGCATGCTCAATTCTGATTCGGCAATATACACAGTGAAGGGTCAAACACTGGGGAAGTTTACTTGATGCTCGAGTGTTTGCCCCTAGAGTCTGAGTCTGGGCCTAGATCTTTATCCTCTGAGGATATATCAATAGTCAGAGGTTGATTTTCTTACGTCCTCATTATTCAGCGATTCTAAGAAGGACATATTTAGATCTAAGTATTTGTAGTTAATCTAAAGATTCTAAGGAAACAACCCTCCTTTCAGTTGTTATCAATTTCACAATAAGTCTCCAAAATGACCTTTGCAGTGTTGACAGGGGCTTTGAACATTGGTTCTAACAAACAACCACATAAAATTTTGGTCTTTTGAAATTCCAAAATTCGACCCAGATTCAGTCTGTATATATGATGTCAGGGAAATTTGCATTACTCCCTGTTTCAACGCTCTAACATTGGAGCCTCTTACCAGGACACTTGTTAAGTGGGTTCTCATGGTGACTGGTATTCTGGTTCTACCCACTCTGCCTTCAAACAAGAGCATTCCGACCATAGAGCTGCTATTCTAATGCTTTTGTTTTTCCCCGGTCATTATACCCCCGCAAACGAAGTTTGAAGGGGGTATATAGGAGTCAGCTTGTCGTCTGTCGTCGGTCCGTTACAAAAAACTTTAACATTGCTCATAACTTCCTTATTCTTTGACCGATTTCTTTAATATTCACACACCACACACCTTGCCACTAGTACCTAAGATTGATATACACAAACCTGACCTTGACCTTTACGTTGACCTTCCTCAAGGTCAAATACTTGTAAAAATTTGTCTGACAACGCATGCGGGGGTATAATTGGCGCCCGTTAGGCGGCAGCTCTAGTTTCAACATGCCATGGTTATAGGGGAATAACACTTGTTCTATCTACCACCATGTTGCATGGTTGGCGCAACTCTGCTCTTGATAACGTGTTCAGTTTTTACTGAGCATAGTAAAAGAAAAACTTAGAGCCTCCGCGCCTTTTGATTCTAAAACTATATTCGGACCATGTCTTCCAAACGTTTTCAGAATCAAGCTTCAAGACCGTCGGCAATTGTCTTTTTTGAAGTTATCGGAGAGCATATCAATTTCAGGTACTGCAACCAAGAGACGCTCTTCGACTACTTTCGATGACTGTTTAAGTGCTTAACTCCGTCGACTAGAAGATCTCAATCAGTTCACATCTATTTATAGATCATTCTCAGATCGGGGTACACGGTCCTTTCGTTCCAGAGGTCCGACTGGAACGAAACCTCCGAATAGAGGAAGATCCAAGTCTAACAAATGACTTCCTTTCTTCTCTTCCTCTTCTCCCAGTAGGAGCCTAGCTATTTCAGTTCTATCAAGCCTTGGCTTCTATCATCAAATATATTTGGGTTTTATGCATTTTGAGAAAGGGTGACTGGATTGCGTTTGTTCGGAATCCTTCCCTTTCTCAGATGCCAATACTGTTTCCGGTGAATAGTATCAAGAAAAGAAATTTTTATTGGAAGAGGAAAGGGTTCTTCTCCAAAAGAAAGCCGTATAGGTAGTAAAAGTTTTCCTTTCCCCAGGCTTCTACAGTCGGATCTTTCTGGTCGAGAAGAAAATGGGAAAATCGACTCATCGTCGACCTCTCACACTAAACAAGATGATGCGAGTCGATCCTTTCAAATTGGAAACTTCGTCCTCGATTCGTCAGGTCATTTTCCCAATTCGTGGACGATTTCCGTAGATTTAAAGGACGCTTACCTTCACATCTCCATCCACAGGTCATTGCACAAATACCTTCGTTTCACCTTGGATGGTTTTGTGTATCAGTTCCGTTGTTTTTCCTTTTTGGAATTGTCAACAGATTTATTTTCCCTGTTCACCAAATTAATAGAAATTAAAGTAAAAAAGCTCACATCAAGGAATTAGGCGGCCCCAATCTCGTGTAGTGTTTCGATGATGGGTTTTGTCATCATCTTTCCAGATGCTACCTTTTATCATACCTTCACCTAACGTGGGCAGGTTATTGTGAATTTAGGTTTCGTTCCTTTTTATGGAGCAGTCGAAATTGATTCTATCTCAAAGATACTTCTTCTCCTTTTTTCACGCCCTAAAAACTTCCGATTTATGTCAGGGGTTTGTTACCTCTTTTTAGAAACTTCGTAATTGGATCCAGTTCCCCTGGACAACCTCATCTCAGACCTTTCCAGGTTTTTGCTACTGTATCACTGGAGATACCATCCGGTCTATCTAGGGCAATAAATTCCATTATCACGAGAGTTTTCAGATTGCTCTCTATTGTTTATGAATCCATCAGTTTATCAAATGGGGTCTCCTCTTTTAGAGTCTACTCCCTAGTTGCTTTTCGCATGCCAGCCTTTCAGGTTGGTTGCCCACTTCGAACCACAGGGATTAATTGTTCAGAGTACGTGGGGCCTAGAATAGGCGGGGCTATATATATATATAAACATTCTGAAACTTCAGGCAAATTTCCTTGCCTTTTTAGTTCTTCTAGCTCCAACTGAAGAACATTTGTATTATTATTACTCCAGACAATTCGACCGTAGTGTCATTTTTTCTCCGTAAGCAGTTGGTGGAACTCTTCCCTGTTGGCTTTTGCATGGAAGATTCTAACTTGATGTCACCAGAAAGGTATATCTATCCTTGTCGGACACCTCCCGGGCAGATTGTGTGTCATTGGGATCGCACCTATAGACCAGTTCGTCATCCGTTCTCTACAGGGCGTTTTCTCAAATGGGGAGAACCATTTTTGGACCTGTTTTAATCTAACGTCCAAAAACAACTCGGTTCTACAATCAACTTCTATTGTGTCTCCTGTTTCAGATCATTTGGAACATGCAGTTGATTTAATATATCTAGATTGGGGGAATCTTTTACATATGCGTTTTCACCATTCAACTGAATTCCTCTAGTTCTAGGAAAAAAAATCAAGCGTCCAAAAGCCGAGCCATTCTGATTACGCCTCTATGGCCTCAAAGATCTTGGTTTTTTAGTCATTCTGAGCCTAGTCTCAAGAATTTCAATCTGTCTTCCAGTAGTTCCGGATCTAGTATCTAAAAATGTAGGTCAAGCATTCCATTTTAATCCAGAAATGATTCACCTACACATCCGGATGTTGTCAGGAATCAAACCAGAGGTAGACACATTTCTAATTTCTCTTCCGAGTGTATCAAATATAGAAAGAGCTCCATTCTCAAGTTTTACTCTGGAAGATGGAAGGTATTTTCTAGTTGGTGTAAGGAAAGGGAAATTAATGCAGACAATCCCTCTTTAGAGGTTTTTTGCTGGATTTCTTTTGCTGCCTGTTCTCTACCCTTAAAGGCATTTATTCTTGATTATTGAGGACTATCATTTCATCACATAATATTATGTAGCCCTCAGTGCTGACTGAAGAGAACTCCTCTGCCTGCAATAGCTGGAGCCGAGCGATGGTCTCCCTTTTCACCGGCAACGGGGAATAGGGGTACCATCGAACGGCTACGGTGTAGTGCCAGCATAGATTCGTTCCCTGGGACCCCACCAGCTGACGACCCGCGACACGGGGAAACTGGAAAACAACAACATCTGTCCGCAACAGTTAAGGGGCCTCCTTGGAGAAAATCAATAATTGACTATCTATTAACTGGAGTGTACCTTATTGATTTTCCCCTTTAGTGCCTCAGTCAGGGGATGCAACAGGAGCTACTAATCACCCTATTAAAGGCCGCCTTTGATCTGCTATATACAGTATATCACGGGGGGGGGGGGGGGCAATAAAACAATTATGATTATGAACACACGGTGTATCCTACTGTCTAAGAATAAATGCCTTTAAGTTTTCTATTTCATTTAAAAAAGGGTACAGATCAGTAATCTCAAACGTGTTAAAATTTTAGTCGGCTTCACACATTTCATTAAACCCCATTATCACCTGTTTATTAAAGGGTTTTGCACTATGCCGACATGTTTCAAGGACTTTGAATCCAAATGGAATCTTACATGAGTGTTGTGGTCTTTTACTTAGCCGGCTTACGATCCTGTGAAATCAGCCTCCTTTGTTCATCTGATAGTCAGGCTGTATTTCAATTGACATTTGCTTCAGCTCGCAGAAATGATATTCATGCTTTGCTGCCAATTGCAAAGGGTTTTTCAGGTATGAGAAGAACAATGACTTCTTTTTCACTTCTCATTCAACCTGTTTTTTTTTTCAGGCAATAAATCAGCTTCCTGCTATGTCTGAAACTATTATTTTCCTGGCATTTCCAGGATTCGTGGATCCTAGGCTGATGAGAAACTTTGGTGTACATCAGAACGTCTAAAGCTATTCTAGCTTATCATGAGACTTTTCATTCCAATCAAGGGGTTTGGAGATATTTCTCAATCCTCGATTGCAAGATGGATTTGTAAAGTGATAAAGCTTCCATATGCTTATCTCACTTCTGCCCAATTATCATTCCAGAATACCTCGGTTCATGAGGTTATAGCCGCCTACATCTTGGGTATATTGGAACTCCATTTTTTCTTCAGAATGTTTCCTTACTGCTTATGCACGTTCCAATTCCACTATTCATCCCTTCACCTAAGGATCTTGGTCCCCATTCGTAGTGGTACTCATTCCTTGGGTAGGTTAGTAGCTTCTCAATCTATTACTGAGCAGCACTAATTGTGGGATTTTAATTTCCTTGGTTGTTTGTTAGCCTGTTTGAATAGGTGTGAACCTTCTATTTTGACTCCGGTTCCTTTCCATTTATCTTCTCCACTTATGGGACTTTTGGATTTGGATCCCTTGCAGTCATGGTGGATACCTTCTTACGTTACCATCATTGGATGGTCTTAAAAAGGGGTATAAAGTTAAAATGATATTTTTAATGTAAAATTAATTTTAATTAATAATATACCTACTCATCACTACAATGGCATGTCCTGCCTCCCAGCCCCGCCTGAAATAATTCGTTTCCTGAAAGAAATATGACCCGTTGTCTATTGCCGGCGCGAATGCCGGGGTCACGTGACCTGTATCGTCTGCCCATTGGTCTGATAGGTCATGTGACATCAGCGACCAATCAGGACTCGACACTAGGGAGGTCATGGAAAAGGGACATGCCGGTGGCATTTCTGGCTAGATTGTTTTTGTCAGACTGACCCAGACCTGCGTCTGGTGAAAAGGCTTAAATTGTAGTGATGGGTAGGTATATTATTAATTAAAATTAATTTTACATTAAAAATATCATTTCATGAAATGCCATTTATATCAGAAACCATTCAGATCCCCACCCCTAAACTATATATATCCTTGTTCCTTATGCTAAGATGCATTAAGTGACACCAACCTGGGGGTCCCCCGGGATGTGCCAGGGACATGATTCACCCCCTCCACTTCATAAAATGCCATTTATTTCAGAAACCATTGAGACCCCCACCCCTAAACCATATATACTCTTGTTCCTAATGATAAGATGGACTCAGTGACACCAACCTGGGGATCCCCCGGGATGTGCCGGGGCCATGCCTCTCCCCATCCAGTTCATAAAAGGCCCAATATCTCAGTAACCTTACAGATCCCCAACCCTAAACCATATATATTCTCGTTCCTTATGATAAGTCACATTTGGTGACACCAACTTAGGGATCCCCCGGAATGTGCGGGGCCATTAACAACCCCCTCCACTTCATAAAAGGCTAAATATTCCAGAAACCTTACAGATCCCAACCCAAAACCACATATATTCTTGTTCGTTATGATAAGACACATTCAGTGACACAAACCTAGGGGACACCCAGGGTGCGCCCGGGCCACACTCCACCTCTCGACTTCACAAAAGACCATATATCTGAGAAACTGTTCAGAGCCCACCCCTAAAGTATATATTCTTGTTCCTTATGATAAGACGCAAACATTGACACCAGCATGGGGGTCCCCCCCCCCGGGGTGCCACGGGCCATGCGCCACCCCTTTACTTCATTAAAATCCATATATCTCAGAAACCGTTCAGATCCCCACCCCTAAACCATATATATTCTTGTTCCTGGTGATAAGACTCCATTTAATAATAGGCCATATATCTCAGAAACCATTCAAATCCCCATCCTATAATCACATATATTCTTGTTCATTGTTACTAGACACATTCAGTCAACCCTGTCTGGGGGGTGGGGTTGGCCACCGCCCATTGGGGCTTGAAGAAAAAGATGGACTGCATGATGCTTCCACGCAGAGCTTTAACCGACCCACACGCGAGTACTGGTAAACCGCTTAGAGGATCTAAGCCTGCCTAGTCAAAGCAGTGCGAGTCGCCCGTCCATGCTTATAAACACTATGGGTTTCATTGGACGGCAGGACTTGAGATGTCATTTCATCTCAATGTCGGGTAAAAGTCCCACAAAATTGGAAGCAACGTCTCCAAAATGACCTTTACAGTGTTGACGGGGACGTTAAACCTCAAATCAAACAAACAAAAAACTGTCTTGCGGGGTCTGCAGGGGCCATTTCTCTACCTTCCACTTCATAAAAGGGCCTCATATCTCAGAAACTATTCAGATCCCCACCATATAACCATATATATTCTTGATCTTAATGATAAGACATATTCAATGACAACAATCTTGGGCTTTTCTGGGATCTGCCATGCCCGAATACCTCCATTGCTTTACCGGCCCCGATAGCTCAGTTGGTAGAGTGTCCGCTCCGGGGAACGGGAGGTCTCGGGTTCGATCCCGGGCCGCGACATACCAAAGTCGTTAAAAATGGTACTAGCTGCTCCTCGTTTGGCACTCAGATTTACGGGGTAGAGCTAGGACTGGTCGATCCAGTGTCAGGATAATGTGACTGGGTGTGGTATCATGTAATGTGTCTGGGACATGATACTTCAGTGAGGCAGCACTATAAACGTGAGCATTGAGCTCCCTGTCGCAACCAGACACCGTCGTGATATGACTGAAAAATTGTTGAAAGCGACGTTAAACCCGAATTCACACACACACACACACACACCTCCATTGCTTAAAAGGCCTTACGTCTCAGGAACCATACGTATCCCCACCGCTAAACCATATGTCTCTGTTCCTTTTTATATGACCCATTTAGTGACACCAATCAGGGCTCCATTGGGCAGTGCCCACCTGAGCTCTGGTTTATGAAATTTGGCTCTTTGATTTGTTTGCTATGTTAAGAGTTTCCATTGACTGATAATTGGGAAAATTGAAAAATGACATTAATGCCTCTCAAATTATTTTGTCAAACTTTCATAGAAATGTTCCTTTAATAATGTTCTTTTTGGCCCATTTGTTGCCACAGATGGGAAAATTGTCAATTGTCATCTGTTGTCTTCAAGCGACATCAGACCTCGGAAGCCACTAGTCTGATTGGGTCGAAATTTTAACTTTAGCAGCCTAGGGTGCAGGGCTTCCATGGTTAATTAAAATACATTGCTGCCAGTGGGCAGTGGCCCCCTGAGCTCTGGTGAGCATTGTGGCCCATGAGCCTCTTGTTTCATTATAGGGTTAAAATTTGTCATTATGGGGTAAGTGGCTTTACAAATCTACATAATGGGGTTAAAGTCTCCATAGAGTTAACATGGGGAACCCCAGAATGTCCGTCTCGTAAGAACGTCTGTCCGTCCACAATTCCTTTAAACGACATCTCATAAACCACTGAACAGATTTTGACCAGACTTGGCAGAAATGGACTTTGGGTGGTCCTCTCTCAAAGTTGTTCAAGAATTTCATTCCATGCAGAACTCTGGTTGCCATAGAAACGGAAAGGAGAAATAAGAAAAACTTCTTGTCTGAAATCTTTGACATTTGGTATGAAGCTTCATCTAGCAGATCTCTACCAAGATTATTCAAATTATAGCCCTGGGGCCAAAATTGGCCCCGCACCGGGGTCCATTGGTTTTACATAGGTTTATAAAGGAATAACCTTTAAAAATCTTCTTGTTTGAAATCAGAAAACCCAGGTCTTCGATATTTGGTATGAAGCTTCATCTAGTGGTCCTCTACCAAGATTGTTCAAATTATAGCCCTGGGGCCAAACATGCCCCCGTGCCTTGGACCCACTAGTTTACATAGGCTTATATAGGCCCTATAAGGGAAAACATATAAAAATCTTCTTGTCTGAAACCAGAAGGCCCAGGTCTTTGATATCTGGTATGAAGCTTCATCTAATAGACCTACACCAAGGTTGTTCAAATTATAGCCCTGGTGCCAATAATGCCCCCGCGCCGGGGCCCAATGGTTTTACATAGGCTTATATAGGGAAAACCTTTAGCAATCTTCTTGTCTGAAACCAGAAAGCCCCGGTCTTTGTTATTTGGTATGAAGCATCATCTAGTGGACCTCTACATAGATTGTTCAAATTATATCCCTGGGCCCAAAACGCCCCCACGCTGGGCCCACTAGTTTTACATAGGTTAATACATAGGTTAATATAGGGAAACGGCCCCCGCCCATAGAGACTTGAAGAAATATATTGGCTGCATGACACTTCCACGCAGAGCTGAATCCGGTCCGCACACTAGTACTGGTAAACCGCTTAGAGGATCTAAGTCTGTCCAGGAACCGCGGTGCGAGATGTTACGAGATGGAATAGGAAACCTCTCTGGTGCTTATGCACATCTAAATTATTTTAGTAGATATATGGTAGGGCGGTGCGAGTGAAATATTTTAGGTGAAATATGGTAGGCAAAATGTGCTGCTCCATGCACAAGTCATGCACATATCATACGATGTATGCATGAGTGGTTTATGGAGATCTGTTTTTACAATACAGGGGGCCGCTATAAGGCTGAGTTCTATAAAATTTGCCTAAAAATCGCCAACCGCCAAATTGTGCCATCTATGATTTTCATTCCCGTCACGGGTTGTGTGGGTGTTCGTTTTGACAGGAGTCATGGCATTGATTTATAGGGTCGTTTCATCAATTTTTCCTATGGGAAATATACTATTTGAACGCAAATCCATTATCTACTCGATTTTTGCTATCTAGCTTCATTTGTGGACGGTATCTCCACCTCGCCACGATTTTAGCAAGCTAATATGAGTATGCATGATTTTCTGGTAGTATTCATAGATATAAAACCCTGAGAAAAACGAACACTTTAGCAGCAGGTCAAGTTGTAACGAGTATACACAACATTGTGTCGGGAAATTGAAAGTATATTGAAAGGTATGTTAAATCTATGTTTAGTATTATTTTTGTATGAACATGCTTGTAGGTTTTGGAGGGGTTTACTTGTAGTATACCCCTAACTTTCTGAAGCCTACTCTGAATTCACTGTTGAAGCCTGTAGTGATTAGGCTTCTAGCTTTGCCAGCTAGAGGTCGCCGGATTGATCCCAGGCTTCTCCAGTAGTAGAATGAGTCTTTCTAAGTGAGGTCCTGTCTCATTCTGACCCTGGATGTCGGTGAGACGTAAAGTTTGGACACCGGCTCATTCTAGATTCATTTAGGCTTTTAGACCCATTTTGTAGAATGTAATTAATAAACGCCGGGTCACCTGTTTGACCCATGACTTTTGACTAGCTGTTGTTAGAAAACCGTGGTTCCGTCCCAATATGATATTAGGTGTAGAGGGGACGTAAACTTAAGACGGGTTTAACCATATCTTCATCATCAGGGGAAACTCTTACAAGAGCCTGTCGGGTTATCCGTGATGATGAACCGTAATGAATTTTATTTTACAAGCATGTTCACGTTGATTAGAAATAATTTTGTTCAAGAAGAATTACGAGTTCATTTTGTAATGATGCCGTTTTTGTCAGATAACTCAGTTTGTGCATGTATGTACATATATAGAACGTGATGATGATAAGTGGGAGTATTTGGTCGCCACACGTCATAACGGCCTGAGCGGCGGGGATGACGTCAGCTGTGTCATCGGCGTCGCGAGGACGGTTGTGACGGGGTGCCTACCAAATACAGAGAGAATTTACGGCAAACAGTGTTGGCCCTTATGAGACACTAACAAATGTTGTGGATTATAGATGAAAATCTTCTGTTTGTAGTTTCTATCTGTTATTAATGTAATGAATTTGTGAATAGCTATATTTGTGAGCCGTGTCGCGGAGAAGGATATGAAATAGAGATTGTTATGTTTCCTGTAATTGGCGGCTGACCAGGTAGCGCAAAGGCGTGGTCTGTTCAATTGCCTCTTACTTGTGATAATGTAGTGAGCACAAATTTGATGAGTATTATGCTCAGTAGTAGTGAGCATTAATTGATTTCTGTAGTGCTCAGTAAGGAAACATGAACTTTGAGTATTATTGTGTCAAGCGCTGGGTGCTGATAATTTGATGCACAGTCAAGTTGAGTTCTGCTGTACGGTTATTTATCGCATGCACTAATCAGCCTGTGTGTCTGGTCGGCGCATGCGCAATAACGGTATATGCATGAATATATTCTTACTTCTCCGGGAGGGGGATCATGATATAGCATGTATGTTTTGTGAACCGTGTCTTAGTCCAGTTATCGTAATTTGCAGGCACAACAATGTGTGGTGACCTGCTGCTCCCTGCCTTATAGCAGCAGGTACTGGTACGACGCTGGGGGGTTAGGGTTCAGCAAGGGCGGACAGACCACCGTAAGCAGCGCATACCATTGTCCATTGGGAACAAATGTGAGACCATTCAAATGGAAAAGGTCAATTAAATAACCTGCAGGTGATTCAGACGAATCAGATTAGTGCGATCGCTAAATAATACATATCAACCTGTGATCGGCAACAATGTCGATAGACTAGTTTACACTAGTTCGCGAGAGGAAGATTCACGCAAGAGGGGGATTCACCCTATGTTATAAACTGGCCAGTCGCGTCTTGAGTTGTTTCTTTTTTTGTTTTTGTTGTTGTTTTTGTTGTTTGCTTCTGTAGGTATTCACGTCACCCGTTCCGCTCACAGAACATTGTTTTGCCTTCGGAGCGGACGTCGTGAGTTGGCTACAGAAGCAACAAATTGTGATGTTTTGTGTTGGTAAGTGTTGTATATAGATACTGTAAATAATTCATGTAATTCATCTAATATCTTTCTTGTGCCTTACCCCACAGCTGTCCGTACACCTGTCAGAGATCATGCTCGGTTGTCTTGTCAGCATGGGGGTTTGCGGGACGCCGTAAACCCACATGTAACATTTGGAAGGTTTCCCCTTTTGGAGAAAAAACAATCAGAAATGTTTTTTCTTTGTGTACAGAGCTGGAATAGGATGAACTTATCTAAACAAGACAGCTATTTACACAACAACCGTGCGAAAAATTACCTACCAAGGTAGTCTGCCCCCAAATTTTCTTAAGTAAAATTTAGCTAGTAAGCCAAGGTGGTTTGCCCCAGAATTTTCCTGTTCCCCTGACATTCTGCTGTTTGTTAGAAAAAGGATATCGTTTTAATCTCACTGGAGGTGGCCTTTCTGGCTTAACTGATTTGATTGTTTTCACAGGTTCTGACATAAATGTGGTACATATAATTTGGTCTGTCTGACATGTCAGTCCTGCAAGGCGCTGTTCTCTCAGCCCTTCTGTCTCCTCACTCTCCTCTGACGTTACTGTGTGTGGGACGCTAACGTCACCGTCACTTTCCGGTTGCACTGCAGTTTGAAAACTGCTGTCTTCAAATGAAGCCTCGTCGACGTCATTTCTGTCATGACTGTCTGTCGACATAATAGGTTTAGAGATCAGACAATGAGACGTCACAGTCTGACGCTCAACATACTGTTTCAGTATATTAGCGTGATATGTGTTAACATTTCCATTGACGTCAATCTTATAATCCATTCTGTTCACTACCTAAACCACTTCATAAGGACCTTTCCATTGAAGCAATAATTTATTACTGTCTGTCGGTAGTAACAACAGCACTTTATCGCCGACGTCAAATTTTCGCAACCTCGCGCCTTTATCATAATAAGCTTTCTGCTTAATCTGAACCTTCTTTAAATTATCACGCGCTAATTTGCATGTCTGCTCTAACCGTTCCCTTAGCTCAATAAAGTACTGATACGTCGAAAGAACTTGCTCATCGCGTACCTCTTCAGCCCATAATTCTCTTAATATTGCCATTGGACCTCTGACGTTACGTCCATATAACATCTCAAAAGGGGAGTATCCTAAAGACTCTTGTGGGACTTCCCTAACCGTAAATAATAAGGCTGGAAGATATTTATCCCAATCTTTTGGACGTTCAGCACACATGCGACGTAACATCTGCTTTAACGTAGCGTGGAAACGCTCAATCAAGCCGTTGCAAATTGGGTGTCTCGGACTACACGTTAACTGTTGAAGAGAAAGAAGTCTGCTGACTTCTTTCATTACCTCAGCAGTAAACTGTGATCCACAATCAGTCAACATTTCATCAGGAATACCAACCCTACTTAACATTTCAATAAGCGCTTCCGTGACACGTTCCGTCTCAATACTCGGTAAAGCTATCCCCTCTGGATACCTTGTCGCATAATCTATCATGGTTAAAATATACCGGGATTTCCTATCAGATCGAGGCTCAATTGGACCAACTATGTCCACTGCCACCCTCTTAAATGGCGTATCAATCAATGGCATTTTTCCTAGAGGTACTTTAGTGACCCGACCTTTCTGAATGGTTCTCTGACAAATATCACAAGATTTACAAAATCTAGCGACATCACCGCAAATACCGGGCCAGTAAAACTCAGTTACAACTCTATCCAATGTCTTCCTAATACCCATATGTCAAGACATAAGCGTTTCATGAGCCAGTTTCAACACCTTTCCTCGGAAACTTTGAGGGACCACAAGTTGGAAAGAGACTTTGTTACCCTTTGTGACCTCCCTATATGCCAAACCCTTTTTCTCAATAAACCTAGTTTCACCTCGGTTTAAACCACGACTCACAGTCTTGTTCCCAGATACAACCCTTTTCCTGATGTTTTCCAAAGTTGGATCATCAACCTGAGCTTGCTTGAAAGCCTCCTTGTCATCGTTAATGATCTGATCGAGAACCTTAAGTTTTCTGTAAGGCTTCTCATCCTGCCTAGTTTGAGACCTAGTTACGGCCGCAGCTGAGAAATGAGACATATCAGGAAGTTTTGCTCCATCAATGTTACCGATGACCAAATCGTACAACGTATCATCCATACACAAAGCTTCAGTTTTCCCAGTGAAAAAAGGACAATCAATGTCAATCATTGCCAAAGGATACCTTTGTGTGGATTCATCAATCGACGTAACATTTGATTCCTTCCCTATCAACTGACTATCCGAAACCAAACTTCTCCGAACGACACAGCCTGTACACCCAGTATCTCTTAATACAACCACCTTTTTATTATTAACCAATCCTTGTGCCGTCGGTAACCTTGCCTTTAAGAAGTAACAGACACCTTCCCTAGTTTCCTTACTACACTCCTCCCTATCCGAAATCAAAGGATCACCAACCTTATTTTCAAAATTACTTCCAATCTCATCACCTTTCCCAGTTACTTCCGTTTGACAAAAACTAACTTGGTGTGCTGCGCCACGTGGTGTGCTATTATTCTTACCGCGTCCGCGAAAAGACCCTCTAAAATTACCACAACCACGTGTATAACCACGACCTACATTCTGCGTATTCTCATTCTTAACCTGAGAACCTTGAGTCTCAACACGCATGTTAAAATTTTCCTTAACACCGCTATCCCCAACTCCAGTTGCTCCTACCTCTGCGCTATACAATTGTTTCCTGTCGGGGTTCTTAAAACATTTAATTGTTAAATGCCCCTTACCGCATATGCTACACTTGATATCCGATCTACCACTCGGTTTGTTCGAGTCAACTTTGTCCTGTTTACCCTGCGCTGCGCCTCTATTATCGCGTTGCCCCTTATTAATGCAACTATATACGCCCCCGCGCGCTTCTGCAAACAAATCTGCCTCCCTAGCCATTTCATCTAAATTACCAAACTGTTTTGGCTTCAGATGTACATACAGTTCTCTATTACATGACTCCAGGAACTGATCCCTTGCCATGAAATCACAGACAGCCGGAAAAGATTTTTCTATCTTTGCCATATTAAGCCATTTTTTCTAAATAACTTCTCAATCTACTACTGAACTGTATGAACGTTTCTGATTTCTCGGGCCTACTATAACGAAACTGCTTCCTAAATCCGCGCTCCGTCATGTCAAAATTCTTTAATAAAGCATCCTTTAACTTTTCATAATCCGCCGCATCCTCATTTGACAACCGTTCATATACATCAAGTGCGCGCCCTTTGAGCAATGCACTTAAATACGCGGCCCAAACACTCTTATCCCATTTATTAGCCGTAGCATATTTCTCAAACCTAGATAAATAACTACCCATTTTATCTTTACCCTCTTCAAAATAAGGTAACTTTGGATCCCGGGCATGAGCCACCTTCTCAGCTTTTTGCTTTTCAAATTCTAGCTCGAGCTTCGTTCTCTGCATTTCTAATTGGTTCCTTAATTCTTGGTGCTGTAGCTCAAACCCATGTTTTATTTGTTCTAAATGGGCGTCACTAATCTCTTTTGCCTCCCTTTCAGTCTTAATGCGTGCCATTTCAAGTTCTTTATTAACATTCAACATAGCTAGTTCATGTGCCCTTTCCTTTTCCTTTTCCTCTAACTTAGCTAGTTCATGTACCCTTTCCTTTTCTTTTTCAGCCCTTTCCTTTTCCTTTTCTTCAGACCTTAACCTTTCTAAATCCCTTTGCTCTTGCCTTTCTGCCCGCTCAATATCTTGCTGCTCCTTAACAAAACCTTGTAACTCCTTCCCCTCATAACCTAGGTCCTTTCCCATTTGCATTAAACGCTCCATCGTAAATCTCACGTTACTATCAAAACCACTATAAACTGATCAGTTATGATCAGTGATGATTGAATGGGCTTAACTAAAACGTTAAGATATGTGTTATACGCGTTAATCTAACTAAAACGTTAGTTATTAAAGAACACGCGATTGGAAATGTCAAATGCTTTCAGCAAAGTATGACGTTGCGTACTGGTAGTCTAATATGACGTCATAAACTGACGACGTTTACAGTAAAATGCTACAATCCGAAGTTTCATCACATTACAAAACTCCGATCATAACAAGTCACCATTAATGTTTCTATTACGTCATACCTAACCTCAAGCCACAGCGTAAATATTAACGCTACCGTTATGTCAACGTCAGTAAGTTGTTAACGTCACTACGTCAGAACCATGTGTGGGTAAGATCAATTAGTAACTCCAGTTTAACTTAGTAGAATGTCAGGTAACACAATTAAGTGGGGTCTACTTAAATTTTTCGTTACCAAGAAAAAGTGGGGTTTGCCTTGCCTTCCTGCTCAGAAATTATAAACTTGTCAGTATCCATTTAGTTGAATACATGGGTTTCGCACTTCATCAACGCAGGATGGAAGATTCGAGTTAATTTCTAAATGTGGCGGTCAATACATTTTTTTTTTTTAAATTGATGTTTCAGAGTATCAATGTGCTGTTCCACAGCCGGGAACACCAGCCAGAGATCAAATCCTCACTTCACTGACACCAAACGTTACATGTGGGTTTACGGCGTCCCGCAAACCCCCATGCTGACAAGACAACCGAGCGTGATCTCTGACAGGTGTACGAGCAGCTGTGGGGTAAGGCGCAAGAAATATATTAGATGAATTACATGAATTATTTACAGTATCTATATACAACACTAACTAACACAAAACATCACAATTTGTTGCTTCTGTAGCCAACTCACGACGTCCGCTCCGAAGGCAAAACAATGTTCTGTGCTCGGAACGGGTGACGTGAATACCTACAGAAGCAAACAACAACAACAAAAACAAAAAAAAGAAACAACTCAAGACGCGACTGGCCAGTTTATAACTTAGGGTGAATCCCCCTCTCGCGTGAATCTTCCTCTCGCGAACTAGTGTAAACTAGTCTATCGACATTGTTGCCGATCACAGGTTGATATGTATTATTTAGCGATCGCACTAATCTGATTCGTCTGAATCACCTGCAGGTTATTTAATTGACCTTTTCCATTTGAATGGTCTCACATTTGTTCCCAATGGACAATGGTATGCGCTGCTACGGTGGTCTGTCCGCCCTTGCTGGACCCTAACCCCCCAGCGTCGTACCAGTACCTGCTGCTATAAGGCAGGGAGCAGCAGGTCACCACACATTGTTGTGCCTGCAAATTACGATAACTGGACTAAGACACGGTTCACAAAACATACATGCTATATCACGATCCCCCTCCCGGAGAAGTAAGAATATATTCATGCATATACCGTTATTGCGCATGCGCCGACCAGACACACAGGCTGATTAGTGCATGCGATAAATAACCGTACAGCAGAACTCAACTTGACTGTGCATCAAATTATCAGCACCCAGCGCTTGACACAATAATACTCAAAGTTCATGTTTCCTTACTGAGCACTACAGAAATCAATTAATGCTCACTACTACTGAGCATAATACTCATCAAATTTGTGCTCACTACATTATCACAAGTAAGAGGCAATTGAACAGACCACGCCTTTGCGCTACCTGGTCAGCCGCCAATTACAGGAAACATAACAATCTCTATTTGATATCCTTCTCCGCGACACGGCTCACAAATATAGCTATTCACAAATTCATTACATTAATAACAGATAGAAACTACAAACAGAAGATTTTCATCTATAATCCACAACATTTGTTAGTGTCTCATAAGGGCCAACACTGTTTGCCGTAAATTCTCTCTGTATTTGGTAGGCACCCCGTCACAACCGTCCTCGCGACACAGCTGACGTCATCCCCGCCGCTCAGGCCGTTATGACGTGTGGCGACCAAATACTCCCACTTATCATCATCACGTTCTTTATATGTACATACATGCACAAACTGAGTTATCTGACAAAAACGGCATCATTACAAAATGAACCCGTAATTCTTCTTGAACAAAATAATTTCTCATCAACGTGAACATGCTTGTAAAATAAAAATTCATTACGGTTCATCATCACGGATAACCCGACAGGCTCTTGTAAGAGTTTGCCCTGATGATGAAGATATGGTTAAACCCGTCTTAAGTTTACGTCCCCTCTACACCTAATATCATATTGGGACGGAACCACGGTTTTCTAACAACAGCTAGTCAAAAGTCATGGGTCAAACAAGTGACCCGGCGTTTATTAATTACATTCTACAAAAGGGGTCTAAAAGCCTAAATGAATCTAGAATGAGCGGGTGTCCAAACTATACGTCTCACCAACATCCAGGGTCAGAATGAGACAGGACCTCACTTAGAAAGACTCATTCTACTACTGGAGAAGCCTGGGATCAATCCTGCGACCTCTAGCTGGCAAAGCTAGAAGCCTAATCACTACAGGCTTCAACAGTGAATTCAGAGTAGGCTTCAGAAAGTTGGGGTATACTACAAGTAAACCCCTCCAAAACCTACAAGCATGTTCATACAAAAATAATACTAAACATAGATTTAACATACCTTTCAATATACTTTCAATTTCCCGACACAATGTTGTATATACTCGTTACAACTTGACCTGCTGCTAGAGTGTTCGTTTTTCTCAGGGTTTTTATATCTATGAATACTAACAGAAAATCATGCATACTCATATTAGCTTGCTAAAATCGTGGCGAGGTGGAGATACCGTCCACAAATGAAGCTAGATAGCAAAAATCGAGTAGATAATGGATTTGCGTTCAAATAGTATATTTCCCATAGGAAAAATTGATGAAACGACCCTATAAATCAATGCCATGACTCCTGTCAAAACGAACACCCACACAACACGTGACGGGAATGAAAATCATATATGGCACAATTTGGCGGTTGGCGATTTTTAGGCAAATTTTATAGAACTCAGCCTTATAGCGGTCCCCTGTATTGTAAAAACAGATCTCCATAAACCACTCATGCATACATCGTATGATATGTGCATGACTTGTGCATGGAGCAGCACATTTTGCCTACCATATTTCACCTAAAATATTTCACTCGCACCGCCCTACCATATATCTACTAAAATAATTTATATGTGCATAAGCACCAGAGAGGTTTCCTATTCCATCTCGTAACAGCGGACCGTCCATGCTAATAAACCCTATTGGTTTCATTGGGCAACAGGGCTGAGATGTCATTTCATCTCAATGTCGGGTAAAAGTCCCACAAAATTGGAAGCAACGTCTCAAAAATGACCTTTACAGTGTTGACGGGGACGTTAAACCTCAAATCAAACAAAAACAAACATAATATAGGGAAAACCTTTAAAAATCTTCTTCTCTGCAACCAGAAGGCCCTGGTCGTTGATATTTGGTATGGAGTTTCATCTAGTGAACCATTACAAATTTTGTTCAAATTATAGCCCTGGGGCTAAAAATGCCCCCACGCCGGGGCCCACTGGTTTTGCATAGACTAATATAGGGAACACCTTTAAAAAATCTTTTTCTCTGAAACCAGAAGGCCAAGGTCTTTGATATATGGTATGGAGCGCCATCTAGTGAACCTCTACCAATATTATTCAAATTAAAGCCCTGGGGTCAAAAATGCTCCTGTGCTGGGGCCCACTGGTTTTACATAGGCTTATAGAGGGAAAACCTTCAAAAATCTCCTTCACTGAAACCAGAAGGCCCAGGTCTTTGATATTTGGTTTGAAGCCTTATCTAGTGGACCTCTACCATGATCGTTCAAATCATAGCATGGGGGCTAAAAATGGCCCGCCCTTTGGCTTACTGGTTATAGAGAAAACTTTAAAAAAATCGTCTTGTCGGAAACCAGAAGGTCCATGCCTTTGATATTCGATGTTAAGCTTCATTCAGTGGACCGCTGCTTAGATTGTTCAAATTATAGACCTAGATCACCATATAGCACTGCCCTGGGACCTACATGTTAATCTCTTAGCTCAGGTGAGCGATATTGGACCATCATGGTCCTCTTGTTGATTGATTTGAGGTTTAACATCCCTGGCAACACTGTTTGGGTCATTTTAGAGATGTTGCTTCCAGATTTGTGGGATTTTACCCCACATTGGGATGAATTGACATCTTAAGCTCTGCAGCCCAATGAAACCAATAGGGTTTAAATACACAGACGGTTCAACTGGCAACACTTTTCCTGGGCAGGCTTAGAACCTCTAAGCTGTTTACAAGTACTCATGTGCGTTAGGTTCCAGCTCTGCATGGAAGCACCTTGTAGCCCAATGTATTTCTTCAAGCATGGGCATTCTAAACATCACTTATGATTTTCTAGTACACAGGTGAGCGCTACAGGGCCAGTTGGCCCTTTTGTGTTTAGCTCATCTGTCACGTAGTGACGAGGTGAGCTTTTGGGATCACTTTTTGTCCGTCGTCCGCCGTGCGTGCGTGTGTGCGCAAACTTTCTTCAAATGACATCTCCTCCTAAACCACTGATTGGATTTAGCCCTACATCATAGTGTAGATTATATTTTCTTGTCCTTTGGGATCATTGATTCCATTGTGGAATTTTGAAATTATTTGAGGGTCACTGATGAGGCCTAATTGGCCGAAACTAGCTAGTCTGGCCCAGAAAACATATGCACTCCATACTTTTCAGTTCTGTGGTGTTTTCCTTGCTTCCAAAGGATAACCCTTTTATAGAACATATTCACAAGAATGATCCTTAGGTGGACCCCTTTCAGAGTTGTTTAAATGGTTCTGGTCCATTGCACATCTAGGTCACAGGAGCTAAAAATAGATTTTTTAAACAGAAACTTCAAAAATCTTCTTCTCTGAAACCGCAAGGCCCAAGTCTTCGATAATTGGTATGAAGCTTTATCTAGTGGACCTCTACCAAGATTGTTCTAATTACAGCCCTGGGGCCAAAAACACCCCCTCTCCGGGGCAGTTGGTTTCACATAGGCTTTTATAGGGAAAATCTTTAAAAATCTTCTTCTCTGAAACCGCAAGGCCGAGGTCATTGATATTTGGTGTGAAGCTTCACCTAGTGGACCTCTACCAAGATTGTTCAAATTACAGTCCTGGGGCCAAAAATGCCCCGGCCCCCGGGGGCCTTTGGTTTAACATAGGCTTATATAGGGAACACCTTTAAAAATCTTCTTCTCTGATACCACCAGGCCCAGGTCTTTGATATGAGGTGTGAAGCTTGACCTAGTGGACCTCTACCAAGATTGGTCAAATTATAGCCCTGGGGCCAAAACTTCCCCTGCCCCAAAGGGCCCCGGATGGGGACATTTTTTGTCCTAGGGCTATAATTTGAACAATCTTGATAGAGATCCAATAGATGAAGCTTCACATCAAATATCTAAAACCTGGGCCTTGCAGTTTCTGAGTAGATGATTTTTAAAACAGTTTCCCTATATAAGCCTATGTAAAAACAAAGGCCCCCCGGGGCAGGGGCATCTTTTACCCCAGGGCTATAATTTGAACAATCTTGATAGAGGTCCACTGGATGAAGCTTCACACCAAATATCAAAGACCTGAGCCTTGCGTTTTCAGAGAAGACTTTTTAAAGATTTTCCAATGTAAAAACCAAAGGCCCCCAGAGCAGGGGTATTTTTGGCCACAGGGCTATAATTTGAACAATCTTAGATGTCCACTAGGTGAAGCTTCATACCAATTATCAAAGACCTGGGCCTTGTGGTTTCAGAGAAGAAGATTTTTTAAGATTGGTTTGAATACAATATCATTTTTTTCTTGAGTTATGCCCCTTTGAAATGTTGCACGTTTTAAGCTTGTAAGCAAGATATCTCAAAAACTGTAAGAGCTATTGCCCTGAAACTTTACAGGCTGGTTCAGGATGATGAGTAGATGAACTGATTAACTTTTGAAAAAAATCCGAAATTTTTTTCTTGAGTTATGGCCCTTTGATTTTTTTTTTGCGTTTTGAGCTTGTAAGCAAGATAACTAAAAACTGTTTGAGCTATTGCCCAGAAACTTTACAGAATGGTTGGGATGATGAGAAGATGGACTGATTAACTTTTGACAAAAATCCATTTTTTATTTCTTGAGTAATGCCCCTTTGAAATTTTGCGCGTTTTATGCTTGTAAGCAAGATATCTCAAAAACTGTACAAGCTATTGCCCTGAAACTTTAGAGGCTGGTTCAGGATGATGGGTAGATGAACTGATTAACTTTTGAAAAGAAATCCGAAATTTTTTCTTGAGTTATGGCCCTTTGAAATTTTGCGCGTTTTAAGCTTGTAAGCAAGATATCTCAAAAAACTGTTTGAGCCCTTGCCCTGAAACTTTACAGGCTGGTTCAGGATGAAGAGTAGATGAACTGATTAACTTTTGTAAAAAATCCAAAAATTTTTCTTGAGTTATGGCCCTTTGAATTTTTTTTTTTTTGGCTTTTTAAGCTTGTAAGCAAGATAACTAAAAAACGGTTTGAGCTATTGCGCTGAAACTTTACAGAATGGTTGAGGATGATGAGAAGATGAACTGATTAACTTTTGAAAAAATCCAATTTTATTTTCTTGAGTTATGCCCCATTGAAATTTTGCGCATTTTAAGCTTGTAAGCAAGAAACCTAAAAACTGGTTTGAGCTATTGCCCTGAAACTTTACAGGCTGGTTCAGGATGATGAGTAGATGAACTGTTTAACTTTTGAAAAAAATCCAAAAATTTTTCTTGCGTTATTGCCCTTTGAAAGTTTTTGCATGTTAAGCTTGTTAGCAAGATAACTAAAAACTGTTTGAGCTATTGCCCTGAAACTTTACAAAATGGTTGGGGATGATGAGAAGATGAATTGATAAACTTTTGACAAAAATCCATTTTTTTAGCTCACCTGTCACGTAGTGACAAGGTGAGCTTTTGGGATCACTTTTTGTCCGTCGTGCGTCCGTGCGTGCGTCCGTGCGTGCGTGCGTCCGTGCGTGCGTCCGTAAACTTTTTCTTCAAATGACATCTCCTCCTAAGCCACAGATCGGATTTTGACCAAACTTCACAGGAATGATCCTTAGGTGGTCCCCTTTCAAAGTTGTTAAAATGGTTCCGGTCCGCTGCACATATAGGTCACAGGAGCCAAAAAATAGA